>BMAV01014804.1:363300-424373 GCA_019973955.1 Trichonephila inaurata madagascariensis
ATAACTTTATTTTGAAACACTTTTTTTTTAAACTTTTATTATAATTTAATAGAAGAATATTATATAAAACATTTCATCTTTATGTATATACTTCCTATTAGATTATGAATATTCTATTGTTTACTATCTCGGGTTCCACGAAATAATTTTACACTCGTTAGCACAATGTCTTGCAGAACTAAATAGTTTTCTAATGGAAAATGTATCTTATTGCATTTTCGGGGGGGAGGACATCTATAATGAAAAATGTCGTAGCTAGTTCTGAGAGGGCCCTGTATCAAAATTATTTGGGAGGCCTTCTTCGGGCCCTTAATTTTTTAGGATTGTTTTGCTTGTACATGTGGGGACCCCTGTAGCTTGGTAGCCCGTATTTTTCATACGGCTGATGCGGTGGCAGCTACGCCCCTGATAATGAAAAAGAGGAACATATCGACGGATTCGATGCTAAATTTAAGCTAGAACAGCTTCTAAATTTTGATCGCAAATTCATTCAACCTAAAAAATTAGATTAGAAATTTTAAATAATTACAGGAAATACTTTTTTTATTGCTTTTACGTAAGGTATCTATAACATGTTGATCTACTTTAAATATTATTTTCAGATACATTCTTCTAAATATGTGTGGGGAATGGGGTTCCGTGAAAACACTTTCTGGTTTTAGGGGTTCCACAAAAACACTCAAGTTCAACGGGTTCCATGAGTTGAAAAGTATCAAGACCGCTGATCTATGGTCTTTCCCCCCCCCCCCCGCTCTTGTACACGCCTATGAATAAAACTATTCTTCAGCTTTATTTGTAATGTCGTAAGTTGTAGATGGTGAGCAAGTTACTTAAAGTTTTGAAATAATATCGAAGTAAATGACGGTGGTATAATAGTAATTCTTTGTAAGATCGAAAGAAAAAAAAGTATTTTTTTTACATTGTTAAAGATAATTTTTTTTTAAAGAAATATCTATCATGATCTAACCAAAATTTATTGAAAAGGTTTTCTATTTTTAACTAAATGTTATAATCTAAAATTTTATGAATTAGAAACTATCTGATTTATATATATGAAGTAAAAACAAGTAATGTCTTACGAAACTGTTGGTAGAATAGACGTGTTACTCTCCAATATGTAAGGGATGCGTAATCATGAAACTTCCAAATAAAAAAAAATGACAAATCTTAATATCAAACAATGCTTACGTTTTTTTCGAAATATATCCTGAGATAATCCCTTTTATAATTACATATTTTGGAATTAAATGAGATAAGTTAAACTGAGATGATCAAAAATCTTTTATAAAGACAATCAACATAAATTTATAAATGAAAATAAAAAAATAAAGCATGTCCTACGTTTTCTAAATTTTTATTACGTTAATATTTCCAATTGAAGTAATAGTAATAGTGTTTATTAATAGTAATATTTGTCATGTTTGCATTATTACTTTCGACTTTATTTTTTACGAGAAATACTGTGTTTATAAATGTGCGATGTGATTGAATGTCAAAATTCAAAAGAGTTTCCCCGTTCGAATAACCTCATGAGAGTGTAGTGCATAATATATGTTAATGAGATATCCCTCCCCCGTTTAATCCACACCCGTGGAATCCTAGCGGTTGTGATCACGGACTCGTTGCTGCCATGGATTAGAGTCCTGGTGCTACTGAAGACCCACCGTGTAGAGGGATCTGATATACGTTAAATCTGTCGACTTCAAAATCCTCCCGGGGACATAGTGTGGTAATTGGGAGAGGAAATGCCAGCTTTGATCATGACCATGGACGTATTAAAGCATGGGCCAACCGGGCTCAGGAACTCGGTTTAGGAGGGGCCTTCGTCTCGTTCTACGACTCGATCTCAGAAAGATCGTGATCAAAATGATTTTTATTTCCGGACATATTCTACGAAAAATTGGCAATTTCGAATTATACGTCAACTGGCAACAGTGGTTAGATTATATTATTATGTGAGTACTGTTGGCCCTGTTTAGGTCTAGACCTACCATTATACATCATCATGACCAGTAGCGCACACAAAAAATTTTCAAGGGGGGTGCAGGGTCGAAAGTCCACCATTTTAGTATCATGCTCCAACACGCCGCCCAAAATATTCTTTTGATTTTGTCGGTTTTCGGGAACAACAACAATACAAAATTAATTATTGAATAAATAATTAGCAATAATTAATAAAATTAATTATTAATAACAAATACATAATTAAATTTTACGTAATATATGCATAGGATTATAACCAATCGAAAAAAAAATCAAGGGCTATGGGGGGGGTCCCGGCCCCGAGGACCCCCCCCCCCGTGTGCGCCACTGATCATGACTCATTTATTCGAAAGGCGGCAATCGGTTTGTGCATGTATTTTTGAGATTGTTACGATTGTGCCTATATTTTGAGATTGTGAGACACACATTTATTTGTTATGGGTTACCGTATGTTCGAGTATTTGACAACGTATGCTATGTACTGTCTACTTTTAAAGGTCTCAGGTGGGCCCTGCTTTTACATGGAGCCCAGGGCCTCAAGAAGTCTTAAAACGTTTCTGGTCGTCCTCGTCACTTAACTGAGGCTCAGAATTACAGGGTCCGTTGCCAATAGCCCCCTTGTTCTTTCAGAATGCGACGTTAATATGATTTTCACCTTCTTTTCATTTGGTTTCAGGAAACTTGATGTGGCCGGGGTAACTTCAAGGTCAGTGATCAACGTCACTGACTTGTGGCTGGCGTGTCTTGTTGGATCCTAGTGCCGCTGATGACCCGTTGTGTAGAGGGGGCTGCTGCACGTTAGATCTGTCGAGGCTCTATCGTCCTCCTATTGGTGTGGTGTAGAAGCTAGGAGAAGAGGATGCCAGCTCAGGTGTCTTTCTCGTTATTCGATCAGGATTCAAAATTACGAGGTCCGTAGCCAATAGACCTCGTAAGCTTTGTAGTGCTACGTTAATATAACACTCAGAGAAACTCAACAAGAACTTTTATTTCGCGTGAGGCCTCAATAGGAAGGACGCCTGCTACATGTTAGCCGAAGCGTGGGACTCGTTCGAAAGACAGAGCCTGAAAAATGCATGGAATAAGCTGTGGCCAGATTTAGAAGGCGAAAAAAGACTTTAATGACGATCACAGGGAGGAGATTTCCAACTTTGTCAAATCGATCCCAGGATTAAGATGTAGAAACCTGGATGGCTTGCTATGCAGAAGACTGGATTTCAAATGCTAAATGATGACGAGATTGTGACTTCGTGCAAAAAGAAACCGACCCTGTCGACAAAGAAGCAGGTGAAGACGAGGACAACAACAACAATGAAAGTAGCAAGGGTCCATCAAATGCTGACGCGTTTTCTGTGTTAGAGACAGCTATGCAGTGGTACAAACAACAATGAAAGTGCTGTCCTACTCAACTACTGCTTCCCAAGAGAATCAGAGACCTTGCTGCGAAAAAACGAAGGTGTACAATGGTACAGTGAAAAATAAGTGTTTTCCAGAATAAAGGTAAAATTGCGACATTTTACACCTATTTTGCTTTTTATTCAAGCCCGCTTCCCGCATGTGATGATTTTCAATATTCGTATAGTGCCCTGTTCCATATACTGCATGGATCGCATTCAGTTTTCGGTTATCCGTACAATCGCGTATCCGAACGATGTCCGGTCCTAATTGATTCGGATAAAAGATGTTCTACTGTAAAAGAATTCTAATTTTTTAGATGAACGCTATATGTTATTGCAGACTTTTGACACTATGGTTAAATTAATGATAAAAAATAAGAAAAAAAAAATCTAAACCATCAAAAAATTAAAATGTTTAATGTCGTTATGCTGTTTATAATAAACTTTTTTTTTCAAGCCATGCGTGTTGAGTACGATGTTTACCTGCATTAACCAAGAAAAAGTTCCCTTAAGCTTGAGTTTTTTTTCCCTAACATATTAAAAAGGTATTCTGAATTCTTAAAAAAAAAACTTGCTCTTTACCCTCGGTTATTTAATTTTTTTCCCCTTCTTTCAAGATGTGCGACTCTAGATGAAAGAGCAGCATTCATGTGAACTGATTAGCTTCGTTTAGCTTGAAAATGGACGGGAAAAAAATTATTAAATGAAAGAGAAAGAAAAAAAAGAACAAAACACCATTTTGATTTAACGAGGCGGAACTCGGTTAAAAGTTTGGGGGGAAAAGGTGTCAGAATCACAAAAATCTCTCTCATTTAAAGAGAAACATTGCATTTTACGATGCAGTCTGCAAATAGGTTTAGTCATTATATTTTATATGTGCGCATAATTTTAAAACGAATATTTGAAAATAACCATATTTAGTTTTTTTCTCAATCGAATTTTTTAAAAGTACTCTTTCTTTAACGTGTATGTTTGTTTAAATATTCCATTCCGTATTTTGTTTGGAAAATTGACATGAATGTTTTAGTAGAAATTGTTTTCCATTGCATGATATCTGAGTTTAAAACGTCATTTCTCTATTGGTATTTTATCTCATTAAAAATTTCTTTCTTTATAAAAGAAAGGAAATGTTTTTCGATTTGCGTGCTGAGAAAACCAAAAATTATTTTCGATGATATGCTTATCTGTTGCACATTGTAAATAAAAATTGTTCTGAATGTTTTCGTTTCCAAAATTAATTTTTAAGTTAAAAATATCCACGTAATGAAATTTTTCGTTGACATGATACATTCAAATAAGGCAAGTTATGAACAAAGTATGCTTTATAAATCTTTAACATTTTAAGGAGTTTTCACTGATGTTACTTTTTTTTTTACCTTAAGTGTATTTAAATATTTTCGTTTGTATGTAACCGATGAGGATATTAATGCTTATTGAATTAATATTTCCATAAACAGATACGTTTAACATTGATGACATTTTGGAAAAGGTAACATCTAATAAATTTATAAAAATTACAACGAATTTAATATTTTGAGAAAGGAAGCAAACTAAGGGCTTGTTTAAAATATGCGAAAAAAGAATCAATCCTGTGAATGCTTACAATGAATTTAAAAAATGTGATATATATTGAAAATATGTTTTCTAAGATGTTATTTATTTTTTAAAATAATAGGTGGTTAGAAAACTTTTTAACGACAAATTTTTCTTAGAACACTATATCCCGAAAAGAAAGTAGATGTTTGATGGGGAAAATAACGCATCTTGGTACCTGCGTAAAAATTAAAAATATAGAAGTATTACAGCAAAATAGTAAATGCAACTTGTTCAGTTGAACTTTCAATTGAAAATGAAATAATTTTTAATAGATACAGTTAATTTCTTATATATAAATATTTAATTTATGTTATAGAAATATTATTATCAATTATTATATATTTTATTAATATTAATTATTATAGATGTATTAAAATGAATAAAAATATCCTTAGTGAATAATTGTACATTTTAACTTAATTTAAGATGTGTTTTCTAAAAATTTTTGTTCGTGCGCGCGCGTTTTAATTCTGTTCGTAAATATTCTGCAGACACATCTTTTCACTTTTTTCGAGCAAATTTTATGAGCATTTTTTGGGGAGGAAACTGTAAGTATCATCTGACTTATGTGAAACCAAGTTTCACGGTAATTAGCTTAATACGAAAAAAATTATTTTATAAAAAAACTGCTTTCTTATAATTTATTATTTTTTTTTTCTAGAAAAGTCTTCTCAATTCTTTAAAATTCATTAAATTAAGGATGGCATTGAAATTTCTAGAAAAGGTTCTCGGTTACCATATTTCACATTCATCTTCATTTTGAGTAAAATGTATGTAGAAGTAACTCAGACATATATTTCTAAATCTAACTCTCTGCTTAGAAAAGGGAATTCAAAAACCGCATTTTCTTTTCTTATGCATAAAAGAAAATGCACTAAAAAAATGGTTTTTCTTACATTTTTTTTAAAAATATTATTTTAGAATTCAAATTTGTGTAAAAAGTTTTGAAAAACAAAATCTTCCCAGTTAACTGAATATTTTTCTTTTTGAATTTTACATTTGTTTTTATCGCTTTGGTAAAATTCATTATTTTAATTCTGCTTGTATTTTAAAGAAAATTTCATGAAATGTTGCATATTTTACGCATTCAATTTTAATTCGAAGCATTTTTGTTTCTTTAAGCATTAACTGCAATATTTTCCTATGATTGAATAAAATTAATTTTAAGCATGGGTTCTGAAGCGAAAAAAGATGTACTGCATGTATTACAAATATAAATTCCGGAAAAAGATGTATGAAATGAATTATAAATATCATGTAAATAAAAATTTTAAATTCTTCTAAATGCCAATAAACTTTGATATTTTATATTGTAAACTACATTTATTTCTTTTTTTAAATATTATGAGAGAAATTGCTATTTTCTGAGCTTTTATATCATAAAAAATAAGGGTAAAATGTTAGGTAAAATTGAAGAATAACAGTTATAAATTAATTTAAATTTGAAAAAGAATTTTTTGAATGAAGTACATGAATAAGAATTTTTAAGTAAACTATTAATGTACAAAAAAAAAAAAAAATCTAGTTTCCGTTGTTATCTGTTTGAAAACTTGGTTTATGTATTACCTAAAACTAAAACTTATAAGTCTTTGTACTATCTATATTACTCACATGAATATAATTTCAATAATCTGTATTTACTTATGAATCTCACTACTTTCATATTATTTCCTCTGTAAAATGAAGGAATAAATCAGACTTTTTAATGTGAAATTTCGGTTGTCCATCCCTAGCAATTATCTTTTTTTAACAATCGTGTTTTTATGAGTAATTGTTGTAAAGAGAGAAACGATTGCTCTTCCAAATACAAAAGAACTCTGGAACAACTAACATTTAAATCGAGAAATGACTTTGTTGCAGAATTAACACTTCTAAATTTCATTGTTCCTTTTTTTGCGACTGATTTGATGACGGAGCGGCTCATAATCACAGGAAGTGGAAGGGGGGCAACTCGTGGGAAATTCGTTCTAACGGAAACAGTGTTTATATACTTCCCGATATCTTATAAAATCTTTAGAAATAATTAAAATTGTGACGCGGATTTATGAGTTCTTGCATTGTTCGAACGAGAATTGCAAAATATGGTTTTGTTCATAAGAGCCTATGATCCAGATGTCTTCTGTTTTGTATATTAGAATAGGTAACAGTAGGTATAATTAAATTCGTATTAGTGATTTTTTTTTGTACCAAGATATAATTTCGATTTTTATGTTTAATATCAACATATGTTATCTTTTGTCAAACCTTGTTAAGTTGTTACATAGGGTTCTATCTCTGACAGGCGTAGATGCATCAAACTTTACACTTCCTCCGTGTAATTACGTGCTAATATTTATTTATTTTTTTTTTTTTAAAAAAAAACCCTGCTCATATCATTATTAATTGGTAAAGTATTAGTTTAATGCAGGGGTGGAAAATTCATTTGGCATTAATCGAAGGCCACATTGGGGAAGTGGCGGTTATTGGAGGGCCGCAAGTATTTGAAATGATGTAATTCATTATCTGACTTAGCCTCTCAGAAAGATATAAATTGTACCATAAAAATCAATATATTAGGCGTATTCGAATGAAAGGGATTCGAAGCTTCGCATGCGAACTATTTTCAATGTATTTTCGTGAAAAAACGTGATAGTGAAAATGTCTTACGTGTCCGCTAATAGATTAGTGATAACTGCATTCGTAAGGACGTGGCATTCATTTAAAAATGGCTGGGATGGATGCAACTGCGTCCAAAATGGATCAGCAAGCTGTAATACAGTATTTAACACTGGAAAGGTGTAAGCCGGAATGGTCTTGAGTTTACAACATTTGCTGCGCTACAGGGATGACTTTGTGCTGTACATAGTGGCAAAGGATGAAACCTGGTGTTACCACTTCCAGCTGGAAGTCCGTCAGCATGCAATGGAAGCATCCCACATAGGTCCTAAAAATTCAAAGCTGTGCAGTCAGCTGGAAAGGTGATGTTGATGGCTTAATGGATTAACGATTTTACTCCGACCATGGCGTAAAGGCTGCAGTTCTGAACTGAGTCCATAATCAACCGACATCCATAACCTTCCTAAGCAATGAGACTCTTGCCTAAACGCCATGGGGGGATTTCTTTTGACAAACTTTGTATCCATTTCACTCATTAAATATTGTTGTTTCTATCTCTGTATCTGTCTAATTTCTGTCCCTACGTATCTCTTGGATACACACCTCGAATCATTTTCATTTGAATACTCCTTGTATATAAGTTAAATGGAGTAGTGGCAGTTTTTTTCAATTTCTTTATCGTGCTAATTTCATACCAAGCACATTTAGTTTTAGAATCAGTTTGATGAGACAAATGTACCCTATAACACTTCTGTGCAATATCTTTTGAAATCAGTCGTGAACAGCCTGCATGTTATGTTAATTTGAAATCAGGGGTGCGATTGCTTGTTGAAATTCTCAGCACAGCCTGCATGTTATGTTAATGTTAGCCAAATTGCATTTATGTTTTCTCTTCATGCTAGTAAGAATAATTTCTTCACAAATATATGTCGACCTAAATATAAAGAGCATTTTCTATAGCAGAGGTCGCCAAAGGGGTGGTCCGCGAGAAAATTTCACTGGTCCCTAGAAAATGGGGAATATACTCTCCTCACGTTAAGTTATGTTTTAAGATGCATTGATTTTGTTCTTAGATCACAAATTTTTTTAATAAATATATTTAACATTAAAAAATCCTATTAGTGGTGTGCGGGATTTAAATTATGAATTTACTGGTCCGTGAGATCAAAAAGTTTGGCGACCTTTGTTCTTTAGGTTTGATTATTTTTTTTTAGTATCTTGGAGGACCGCAAAAAAACTCTTTGTGTGCCGCTATTTGCCCACCCCTGGTTTTGTAGCCAAGCATTATATTATATATAGATGCCTTTTTAATTTTAAGATACTTTTTCAATGAAATTAAATATTTAAAGTTTATCTAGATTAAAATATATAAAGTTCTAAAATTGTTTTTTAAAAACATTGATGTTCACAAAATTATTTAACATTTCGAATTTTGAAGGTATGAATTAGATAAAATCTTATAAAATATACGTAATGATAACTCTAAATCTTGTTAAATGCGTATTATATGCATAAAGAATTTTTCAAATAAGATATACTGATCAAATGATATGTTTGAAGAATTTTGTGGACTCTTTGAAACTTAATATAAAATTTCTCATAAATTATGTGACTCATCGATTCGAAGTGTCACAACCCCTGCTGGCCAAAAAATTCGAGTCCGCAACTTCTCATTAAAATTTTATGCCAGAATATTTGAATATTGCGAGTTTGCATAATATAATTTCTGTGTGCATGTGTTGAACATCAATAATTCAAATTGCACTGGGCTTTTGCGAGCGACAGAACAATAGGAATTTTTAAGACTCGATAACTATCTGGTATGCATGGGAGAGGCGTTAATCGCTTTTCCCGACCAGCTGTTGGGAAGGGATCGGTTTTATCGATCCGGCGGAACAGGGATCGAAACTCCTCCGCGGCGTGTGTTGGACACGTTCATGAAAGTCGCTTTAAAACGCGCTATCATCACCCAAAAGGAAATGGAATCAGTGGGATATGATTTCGCTAATACGAAGAAGTACGTTATGAAATGTTATGATTTCAGTCAGATGTTTGGATAAACTGTGGTTTTCCGTTTAAAAATATTTTTCAACCTTTTCAACTTATTTTTTTATCGTTTGACTTACATTCATTGCAATGATATTTTGAGTGAAACGGAATTGAATTTTTGAAAAGATTCATGAATTAACGAAAAAAAATTGCTAAAAAAAGACAATACTTAAAATTAAATAATTTAAGAAAGTTGTATTTTACACAGATTTTTAAAATGATAAACTATCAAAAGGTAGTTAAAATGGTTTCATTTGCACGCTTTTTTGAAGGTTTATTTTGACTACATCACGTTTATATTTAATTTATTATAAAAGTAATAGTGAGCATAATTAATTTTAATAGGTTTAATTTTGATGTGTATACCTACTTTGCCTTTCATTTTTTTTTCCTTTTAAATAATAATTCATGTTTTTCCATTGACGAAATTTAATTAAAGATACCTAATATTTTTCATATAACACGTTCATCTTCAAGTGACACAAATTGAATTCCTTTGTCTCAGGGATCGTAATAACTGCCTTTATATAGATTTAAAAAGAAGTTAAAACTTATCTTATGAAGTAACAGTAATTTAATGTTATGTGCGCATTATGGTTTTTCAAAAACTTGGAAGTTTGGATTTGGAAATTTTTGGGCGTGGAGCTCTATTATTTGACATCTTAACAACTTCTTGTTGAAAATAAATCGATGCAAAACCACTTGAAAATGGGCGTGTATTATGTTTTCGACTAAGGAGATCTACTATTTGTTTGGGGGTGTTGTAGCTAATAAAGTTTTGATTGTGTTATATCTTTTTGAAATACGTTTATTATGATTTCTATAATGAAAAAATAATAAGTCACCTTCATTATATCTTTCAAAAAAGAGAAACTTATCAATGTACATTGATATTTAAGTGGAAGTTTCAAAGCATCATTAATTCTTTTTAGAAAGAAAATCTTTTGGAGGTGGCATAAAAAATAAATTCCGTTGAATGAAGAATCTCTGAATTATACCATAGTTAACGAATGAAACTTTTTTAATTTTAAAAACCTGTGGTAATTTAAAATTATTTATATAATACGGCGATGATCTCCAATCGACCCTTTTCCCAAAGATGAGAATGAATAAATAAATAAATTGGGATTATAAAGACTTCCAAAACACTAGAAAGTACTGAATTTCGGACAAATCTTGAAATGAATCTTAAGTTTACTTCAAGGTATTTGTCTCGAATAATTCCTGTTCAACTTCTAAGATTTCTTATTATCAAGAAGAATTTTTAAATTTGAAGTTTTAAGCAACATTACGGTCTATTTTTGGCTGTTGATTATAATAATTTTTAATTTATGTTTTGAGTTGCATCACAAGGCCTTTTAAAAATTTAGTTAAAAATCACAGACCATAAATCCAAGATTTAATGCAGACGCGACATGGAAATTTGTGAAATGAGTAACTTGGTGAGATTCTTTGTTATATGTCCCTCCTTTTTATAACATTAATTTTAAATTAATTGGCCCCTACTTTAATCAACCGCATTTTATGATACTTTTTTTATATATTGACTCCATGTTAAAATTACCTATACAAAAAGTTGATCGACATTTCAAATTCCTAAATTAATTGAAATGTCTAAATAATATCCAATATTATGACATTACATTTTTTTCTACAAAAATCTAATTAAAAATATAATAACGGGCTTGTCTTTACTTAAATGACACGCACTTTTTAGTTTTTTGACTGTGTAAACTTAATTTGTAGAAGAGAGGGAAACTTTTGGTGTTTATTAAGGTATGAATTAAATTGTCTGAAATGCTTTAATCTAATGTATATTTTATGTAAATTAAAGTAATATAGTTAAGCTGGGTTTTCTTTCTCTTTTCTCATTAAAATTGCATTGTCTCTCAAACGCGAATTGGAATTTTTGTCCTGAAATAACTTTCTCGTAACGGTTTTTGTTTTATTCTATTATCATTTCTTTTCGTTTTTTTGGCGACCAGCTGGGAAAATTGGAGACTATTAATTATGCATTGAGTTGTTTAACTATTTTATTGCTTTTTGCTTTGATTTTTTAATCGCACTGCTAGAAAAATGTTTGCATTATTAATATTCACCGGTGGAAAAAATATTTTTTTTTTTCGTATTTCAGTTTTAAATGGAATTAAAGTTTTATTATATGTAAATTATTAGCGAATTTTTCCCCCCATCGTTAATTAGGCGAAACGAGAAATGTTCATCGTTCTTTGTTAGGGTTACCGATTGCAAACGGAATATTTTAAAATTAATTATATATTTTTTATAGTTCACTAGAACAAAATTTAAATTTTTTGCATAGGATCTGTTTTTAAAGCAGGTTCAAATTTTTTTAAGTGAATAATTAAGATTAACTAACAGATTCTATAAAATTTTAAAATTACATTATTAAAACCATTTAAATCAGAAATGGATGAAATGTCTAATATAATATTAATTGAAGCTATATTAATATGAAATTTGTGTATGATATATAAACTGGCTATATATGTATATATAATTTCCTTTCGAACAATTAATTCATAATTGTTTAACTTTTTTGTAAGTGTTGGAAAATTACAGAGATTGTGTTTGTGTGTGTTAAACTTGAATTTCTGACGAAAATTTGCAATATAAATAGTACAAATAAGTACGAAATTATAATGTTTGGAATGTTCAAACTTGGTAAAAATAAAAATTATTTAAAAAATCCATATCTATTATATTGAAAATTATGAGCTAGAATTGTATTGTTATTAACGTATTTATTCAATTCCTACTATTAGCTCACAATATCTATATATTTATTTATTTATCTTGGTGGAATTTTTCAATCGTTAATAAAATATATTTTAAAGTGCTCGGTTGAGCTGAAATTTTATATACATGATTATTTTGGATGACAATACAATAATTTAATTATAATTAATAAAAATTAATTGATTAAAACTAATTATTTACAGAATTACAAATACAGCCACGTTGGCGACTTGGCGACCCTTTCGGCGACTTGTGTCAAAACTTGAAAAGGTTTTTTTCTCAAGTTTTAAAGCATTTAGTTGAACTTAAATTTTATATACACGATTGTTTTGGATGACAATACGATACTTTAATGATAATGAATAAAAATTCAATACCACTTAATGTTGTGATTCTGTCCTATGTATATACATATCTTTATTAATTGTAACTATTTAATAAAAAGTAGCTAAAATAACATTTTTCTTTGTTGATCTAAGTAGGAATTGACTTAATTTTTTTTTATATATTACTTGTTTTGATTTTAATTCTACATTTCAAAATGCTGATATGTGCATTACTTAGATAAGCTATAATATGCAAGTCTTCCGTAAAATGGAAATCAATTTTTTAAACACTATATATCCTTGAATTATAAAAAATGCGATCACAATGGCTGAGGGTTCGTGGTCGTGGCCAGCATGTTTCTTTTGAGTTCTGAGTTCAAGTCCTAATGCCACTAAGGATCTATCCTGCAGAGAGGCTGGTACACGTTACAAGCGTCGAGGATCAAAGTCATTATCTAGGCATGATGTGAAAGGCTATAGGGTAGGATCTTAGCTCGGATGTCATCCTCGTCACTTGATTGGGATTCAGAATTTCGAGAAATGTCACCAATAGTCTTTGTGTTTCTTCTTAGTGAAGCGTTAATGAAATATAAATATTAATATAATTGAAAAATTAACTAATGTTAAAATAAAAACTTTTTTTTAAATTATTGTTGTAATGATAATGTATCCGTTGCAATGACACATCTATTGTTCATTTTCTGGTCAAAAGACCACTCACTTAGATGCTTGATGTGATAGTTTTTATTTGTTTGAAATATTAAAACATATATAAATATCTTAACAGCTCCAAGGAATGTTTTGTTTCCTAGGAATAATGCTTCAAATTAATCATGACAAAGAATATAAATATATTTGTGTATAAAGTAATTTTTAAAGAATTAAAAAACACATGACACATATGTCAACCTACGGCGATTTTAGCAACATTTATAATACTCAGAAATATTTATATCAGTACTGTTGTGATATATTCATTATAGATAATAATAACAACATATATCAAGTTTATTCCGAATGAAATTTTAAAATCTTGACAGAAATGGCATTTTTCTAATAATATTTTTTTTTAAATCAGGTTTGTCAAAAACTATCTTTTATAAATTTTTCATCAATACAGTAATTTCACAAGTGCAACGTAGTAAATAATTTTTATAAATATTATACATGGCACTTTTTTAACGTTTTAGATTTTTTATGTATCACAAAACAAATTCCAGCTATGAAATTTTGTTAGAAGAAAACCTTTTGTATTTACCGTCCGATATATCTAATTCTAGAAACTAAATCATGACAGCAACTCGGACATCTGATTTCATTTGATTGATGTATTGCTCATCCATCCAAGTCAGCCTCCACTTTTTGTTTTTGTAAATATATTAGCAGGGATGACCCATATATTTCTGCCTGCTCGTCACTTCTCTGGAAAAATCATTGGCCTGTTGAGAATTCTTTGTCATCCACGCTTCTATCTGACGATTATTATTATGCTGTTTTGTTATAAGGGTGTTAGTTGGATGATATATTTGGAAAGTTTTGGGCCATTTATTTTGTGTAATGGATTCTTCAGTATAATGAGAATTATAATGATGGTTTGATTAATAATTTTAATACGTTTATGTGTAAATAAATATTTATTTATATTTATGCTCGTAGTTTGGGAATTTTAGTTACATTTAGATGCTTATAGAAAAATATACGTAAAAATACTTCAGCAGATGTAGATGTAGAAATATGAAGAAATGCTAATGACTCATTACATTTGGGACCATGATTTTGAATAAACGTATAAATGATTAATTTTTTTTATATTTAGCATCGGAATAGTCAGAATGTTGAGCTTATAAAATTGTTTTAAAAATTTTACTATCAATATATATATTATTTAAATGAAATTTTTTGGCAAAAGATGAAGAAAGAATAACATTTTCAAAACATTCTCCTTTTGTGGAAAATACTTCGAAAATAATATTATAGTGTTTCATCAATCTATAGGTAGGTCTTCTATACAGAGTTTAAATTAGGAGTTTTGAAAAATTCACATAATTTTCAGAGTTATCTGAGATCAATTGAAATAATAATGGGTGTTTTTTACTAAAATTTATCTCTTCTGGTATAATAAAATATGCGTAAATATACTTCTATATAAATTATGTATTTCAAAACTTTTATTGTAACTCCGGTATAAAATAGGCAAAGTATTATTATTTTAGAAGCATTTTTCATAAAAGGAGAATGCTTTGAAAATCTGTCAACCTTTCTTCATTTCTTGCCAAAAAATTATATTTAATAACTTTTTTATTAGAATAACATCCGTAAAACAATTTTGTATATGTATTCCAATTGAACTAAAACTAAATATCATTATAGATTACGTTTTTTTATATTCTCAGGTTCATCATCCACGTGTTAGAAATAGGCTTAACTTTTCAACATGGCTCTATTTTTTTTCCTATTATGTCGAAAGTTTCTGCTGTACGGGGAAGGTTGGATCCATACAGCATTGTTAACCCTAAATCGCTGGCCTAATTCAGCGACAGCTTAAGAAACCATAATAGGTCTCCAGTTTAGTCCAAAGACTTTTTTGTATCTAAATTTGTTGTGTCTTGTGAATTCCAATTTCTTCCTTCTTTAGCACTGTAGGTTCTAGAACTTCTTTTTATTTTATTATACTATATATATATATATATAATATATATCCATTTACGTGTTTTTTCGAAATTTCGGCTTCAAACCTAGTATGTCACCTTAATGGGAAAATTATTATATTTATTCGATAAATATAAAAAAAGAAACTAATTTTTTCTTTGAAATACCTTTATTTATTATAATATAATTTATGTGATTTACTTGTGTCAGATAGTCGACAGTTCTGTATTACTCATAAAAATCAACAATAATCTTTTATCTCGGAATTAAAATAACAAATTTCAGACTGCAAACTGGAAGTTACGAAAAAGCATGAGTTGTTATTAAATTTATTTATTCAGAAAATGTGCGTGTTAGAGACCAATTAAAGTCTTAGAAACAACTACTTATGATAAAATTAATACCTGAAGTGTGTTAAATAATTGCATTAACCTAACATATCAACTGTTTATTGCCATAAGTTACCTTCACTTAAACGTTTCTTAAGTAATACGACGCTGTGTATTAGGAGTTCGTAGCCGCATTACACAAGTTCTCATCCCTGTTTTTCTTCTCACATAAATTGCGATTATCGGAGCTCTATTTCCCTGGAGTCGTTTTACGGAAGATGTAATGCTAAGGAGTAGAAAATGGCTTATCCGTGTGTAAAACAAAGAATCTCGAAGGAGAATCTATATCTATCCTTCAAAATAAAATATTACTGAAGAAAAGTGCAGCTCTCTCCTTTGCTTTTTCTCGAGCTCTGCTATCACGGATTTCTGTCGGTCGATTTTTCTTCCCTGCATTATTTCTCGGTAGCATTTTGTATTTGGAAATGTTTTCTTGCCATTCAGGTAAGGTTTTTCTTTTTTGTAAAGGGAGGAAAAAAGGTCGTAGTTATCTTTGTCAGAATATATTAAATAAATAAGGCGTAATTTTTGTAGTCTTGTATAAATGCATAATTAGTTAATGTTGTAAGAATATAAATTGTTTAAAATTTTTGGTGAAGGTTATTTAAGTGAGTGTAATTCGTAATTGCTTTAGAAATGGAATAATTGAACAAATAGAACTTGTATTTATAATTAGAAATTCTATTTTATATTAATTATGAGTAAAATCTATCAAAATATTAAAACCGAGTAAACTATTTATCGAAATAACTCATATTGGCATACTGTAAATAGTAATTTTTGACATATTTTTATGTCTATGTATGAAATTAATCATAATGTATGGCAAATATTTTTTTACAATTCTATTTTAAAGAGATGTTAAAGCGACGGAATGGAATCCTCTATTATAAAATTAAATATTTAAAAGTAACTCACTTGAAAGGGTATTAATGAGATAGAAATTCAATTATGGTTTTTAAAAAATATTTAGAGGTTGCATATTTTTTCTCAATAATTATTTATTTATTGAATTTTCTACTAGACTTCACATGAATTCATGGAGACAATTCTGCTTACGATTGCATTACTATGTATTGTGTTTTAGCATTTCGTTCATAAATGTATGCATTTTTTTTATTGCTTTAACATTTATTATTTGTATGTAATGATATTTTTTAGTGTTATAGATGCATGTGGGATTCTGATCTTTACATTCTTTTTGAGTAAATGACAAAATTGTATTCAAATATTCAGTCGGTCATCTGTGATTGCAAGGAGTGAAGGAGAGTTATATTAACATCGCATTACACACACACAAAGCAGCCTCGGGCAAGCGATGACATCTGAGCTGGCACTTCCTCTCCTAACTACCACACCACGCCAACGGGAGGACTTGAATCTCGATAGATTTAACATGAATCAGCCCCTCTATACGGCGTGGCACCAGGACTCGGGAACTCGCGACACGCCAGTGACGAGTTTGTTACAATAAGCACTAGGGTATCGCAGCCGTATGCTTGTTTGGAGTTAATTGGTTACCATTAATTATGTAACTTCTGACAATCAGCTACTGAAATTTAGCAGATGGATTGAAAATTAAGATTTTGAATGATCATAAAAATGGATCCGTAGATGGTTACAAGGCTCACACTAAATTCATATCTTGTCTTAAAAAAGGCAAGATGTTTCATTCACTAGGGACGACTTAAACAGTAAGTATGTGTACCGTTTTTGAATTCGATGCATTTAATTGGTTTCTGCCAAAAATGCAGAATCGATACCATCCACTGAAAAAAAAAACTCTTAATACATTATCACCCCTGCTCCACAATATTCTATCATAATTTCATTTAAACATAAATATGTTGAAGTTATACCTGATGACTTAAGAAATCAGTATTTAGTTTAGTATCGGTTCTATATACTGCAAATTACTGTAAAACCCAATTCCAATGACGCCTCTCCAAAACATATCACCCCTGTATTCCGATCGACTTCAAAAGGAAATCTATTGAGTTCAAGTCGTTGATCTAATATCCTTACCCATTACAGAAGAAATGAATCGTTTTTCTTTAATTCGCTCGGTGCCAAACAGAAGCTAAAGGGTAAAAATAAAAAGAGTCAACCAAAAAAAAGGGGGAAGACCCCCTGTATCTCTGGAGATTTATTGAGCGACCCACCCAGCGAGCAAGACAGTGTCTTCAGATTTTCCTTTTCTTGTCCACCAAAGAGACCAGACAGACATAATTAGCGCAGAGCTGGGCCCTACGATTATTAGCCTTGTGCCCCCTGCCTGTAACCATGTCTGATGGACTTAATTTAGCATTCCCGGGAGCTTCACGCCGACGTGTTGCAAAATAAAGGGGAATTTAATGCTGTTCTGCTTTTCCGATGTTACCATGGAAATGAGAACTCTAGTTTGTCTATTGCACACGCTTTCTTTTTGATTGTCTGCATTGGGTAGACCGCTGCCTAATGAGCGCAGGGGAAAAGGGTAATTTTACACGTGTCACTGGAAACGGACGTTATTTCATTACACGACTTGCCGCTGCTTTAAAGACTTTAAGAAAGAGAGAAACTTGCATCGTTGGCGAATGATCATTTTTACGAGATCAGGAGTTAAGTGTAATGGATAGCAGAAAGCTCGGACTCTGCAGTTTTGAAAGGCATGTGCCTGCCCTGCTTATGAGGTGTCTTTAAAAAGTGGGAAAGCCGTTTTTATTCAATTTCTATACTCTATTAGTTCACTCTCTCACTATATCGCGACCTATATATATATATATATATATATATATATATATATATATATATATATCGTTCAAAATTTCAATCTTTAATAAAATAATTTCTTTTCATCCGCTCAAGTTCAAATACATTTTTTTAAACTTGTAGTGGATGACACTTGATGTTAATACGGTTTTTTAACTATTAATTCATTAATTCTATTTAATTAATGGGTAGCACGTTGGACTTCTAATCCAAAGTTTGTTGTTTCGAATCCCTCCTGGGAAGGCCTAATTTTTGAGAATGTGATTTTTTTTTTACTTTTTCTATTTTGTTGGAATAATTAAATTTAATTAATAAATAAATAGTAGCACACAAAAATAATAGTCCAACACCCTATAGAGAAAGGAAAATGAAAAATTTCAAGGAAAATCGCTTTCTATTTTGCCACTTAATATTGTGATTCTGTCATGTGTATATACATATTTATATTAAATGTAACTATTTAATAAAAAGTAACTAAGATAAAAAATTTTCTTTGTTGACCTAAGTAGAAATTGACTTCATTTTTTTTATATTTCTTGTTTTTTACTTGATATGACATGTATGAAATGAAAATTAAATTTAAACATTTTTTTATCCATGAATCATTATAATTTAAAGTAAATATATAAGTACTTATTATTCATTAAATAAGTACTTATATTTCATTTGCATTTGAAAAATTGCTATGTATGACTGGGAATCTCACTAACTTTATATCTTTAAATGAAGTTTATTATGGCCATTTGTACTTTTTTTCGGTACATTTTGTAAGCTTTTGTAGCATTACTTGTAGGTTTGCTATGTGTTTGAAGAATATTTTCGTATCATGGCTACGTTCATGTTAAATAGTAGACATAACTAAAACATGGCCAAAAAAATATTGTTTATGTTTTTTATTTTATAAAAACTGCATGATTTCTAGCGAGTTAGTGAAACTGAAACAATAAGACCTACTTTTCAGGATTAACTAATTCTGAAATAGAAACTATTTTTTCTTTCCTTTTTAAAAGTATTGATTGTTTTTCTTTTTATTAGATTTAGTTAAAAACTTTAATTTATTATTATATTAAGAACACAAATAATATA
The DNA here is from genome assembly GCA_019973955.1 of Trichonephila inaurata madagascariensis. Lineage (NCBI taxonomy): Eukaryota > Metazoa > Arthropoda > Arachnida > Araneae > Nephilidae > Trichonephila > Trichonephila inaurata. The sequence continues at coordinate 382,879 of BMAV01014804.1, forward strand.
ATTTTTTTAACATCAATTCCTACTTCGTTAGAAAAACATACTGGCGCCATCTGTTGCATCTAGTTGTAACTAAGACGGAAATAACGCAGAATAAATTTAAAATTAAAAAATAACATTTTATTAATGAATTAATATTTGAAAAAACTGTATTAACATCAAGTGTCATCCACTACTAGTTAAAAAAGTGAATTTGAACTTTAATGGATAAATAGAAAGTATTTTATTAATAACAATTAAAAATTTGAACAAGATATATATATAGAGAGAAAGAGAGCGAACTAAGAGTAGGAATTGAAAAAGAAGCAATGAAAAATAATTATTTTTGAATTTTTGGCTCAAACCCTTAACATCAATTTATATAGTGTTGAAACAGCAATAACAAAACTAAGATATTTTTTTTGAAATAATAATACAAAATTTTTCCATTTAGCTAAGTCAATTCTCAAACTTGAAAACCATGCAGGGAATCGAGTAATGAAAATATGTTTATAATCTCTAAAGATATACAAATATAATCTACGAGCTTTCTGTATGTGTAATGAAAGATATCTCAAAAGCACATCTGCTTAAACCTCGAATGAAAATGATTTCTTAACAGAATTGTTTTAATTTACATTAGTATTAAAAACAAATGTTTCGTGTGACAATTTGTTTTTAAATTCTTCATCGCAATTCCTAAATGAAATTTGAATTAGAGCTTCAATTTTAATATCGAAAGCCCGATATTAGTTTTAAATCGAGTAAAATAAAATTTAAAAACAAAAACTTGTTCAACAAGCGCAGTGTTAAGTATTGAGAACGGAGGATTTTCTGAGAGAAAGCTTTGAATAAATTTATCTAAGATACATTATCAAAACATGGGAATAAAATAAATATTGTCTTGTTTGAATTTGATTTAATTAAGGAAAGTAAACGTATTATGTTTAACTTATTTGTTACTCCATTATTAAATTCTTAAAGCGGAATTGTGTGAAATAACAATCTCAAATAATGCAGTAATTTATTTATACAATGCTTGTTTTTGATCTGTATGCTTCAATATGGTTTTAATCATGATAGTGTTTTTAAATTAAATTATGTTTCATATTTTGTATCGTATTTGTTTGTTTAAAAGATTTAAAAGATATTTTAAGATGTTTTTGTCATTCATATTTATTTATCAAATATGGTTGCAATTTTTTGAGGTAAATATATGTAATTTAATTGCTTGGGTCTAAAAATACCTTATGTATGTATACAAGAATGTGATAAAATCATTTTTGTAAAAACTTATGAAATGTTATGGATGGATAAATAATGAAAATTTTGTTAGCAATTAATTCCATTGTATACAGATAATTCAATTTTTTCAACTTTCATAGAATTTTTCAAATTATAGAAATATTTTTTGCTTTTGCTAACTTGTTGTAGACTTTGTCGTTCTAATAGGTGTTATTTTTCTATATTTAAGATTACATCGGTGATTTTATTTATTTTTTCTTGCCTTTCGCTTTTTTCAGTAACTATATAGAAAATTTTTTCTTTATGGCTTAAAGATGGCTTCGTTAATGTAAGGAAATTCTTCATATTCGAAAACGTTTAGGGATTGTAAATTCCAATTTTAAAACTCTATTTTTTGTATGTTCATACACATAACTAAGATCTTGTGTACAATCATCAAAAACCTCAGCACTAATATTTTTCGCAATTTTCATTCGAGCTGATCAAAATTTGTGTCAATGTTGAAGGTTCAAAAAGAATAAATTATAATGTAATACTTAAATTATTATGTGACTTAGCTATAATGCAATTCTGAAGTAATTCAATTTTAAAAATCATTTTCTCCCTTTCGATGTTTTTTTACATATTTACAATCACAAAAAAACCCCTGAACTTCATGCTTCGTAAAACTTTGTTAAAAAATTCTCCAGTTACGGGAATTTTTTGAATTTATTTTCCTAATGTCAAATGATTATCTTGAACATTTATTGGTATAAATATTTTTTACCTAACATTTTTCAAGCATTCATATTAAAAGGCATTTTCCCCCCATTATAAAAATATTTTTAAAAACTAAAAATTATAATATCATAAAAATTATGATTTATCAAATTAAAATAAAATTATATTGTATCGTATCAAATTTTTTTCATATTTTGATTTTTTGTGTCAATATAGAATTTCATGCAATTTCTTCCAATAATCCAGAAAGTACTCGGTTTTGAAATTATGATAGGAGATTTAAGGGATCGCTTACTAATTTATAAATCTTATTATTGTTCCATTTCTCATGCTTAGCTTAGAAATTGAGACATGTGCGTGAGATAATCTATTATATGTATAACCCTTACCGATTTTTCTTGAATATCACTGGAACTAATGATCAGATTCAAATGAAACTTTTGACATGGGTTCTTTAGACCATTCTCTACCTGATTTGACGAATAATTTTAGTTTCATAATTCTTTTAGAAGTTAATTAACTTCCATGATAGACTTATGCATTATAACATAATTTCGTGTCCCATCTTTACGCTCTATTCAATTATACAATGCTCACCAAGAGTTTGATGAAATTATGAACATAAAATTCTTTTTAATTCTGATCTTATTTTACTATTGGAGGTTTCATCACTTTTTCAAACATAACTCTAAAGAAATGCTTCGCTTTCCGATTTCCATTTTTGATTTTACATTAAAAATATTTCTTCTAGTGATTTAAAGTGGTTTTGAAAAGTGATGGGGGGTATGCGTATATAATATATTGATCCTATTCTTCCAGGCATTTTAGTGTACAATAAAATAAAGTACATTGAAAAAAATAATGATTCTTATTTACTTTCTAATGTGTTATTTTTTTCGTGACATTCAATTTTCCATTCTAGTTAATCGTACTTCCCCTCGTTTTTTAACACTTTTTTTATAAGCTTCACTTGTATATAACGGAATCTTTCAACTCGGTTTTTACCCATTTTAAAAGGTCAGATTAATTCGAAATTTTGCTCACTTGTCCAGGACCAATGACAGTACAATAATTTAATAATTTATCTCCTTTGCCCCCCTCAGGGGCTCACCTTCTATAGGTGGGTACGGGTTTCACAATCCCGAGGTACCCTAATGATCTTTTCCTTTTCCCAAGGGGTTTACTATCTTTGGTAAACACGGGTGTCACGACCCCGGGGAACCCCAGTGATCCTTCTCTATTTTCGACCCTCCATCTTGTCATCCAATTTCTCCTTTTCTTCTTTTCTCGTCCAGACGTATGAATGTTTGGCGCCGTATAGCCAAAACTGGCTCTTGCGCCATAAAACACCAAACTCATCATCATCATCATTGCTCCTTTACCCTGATCAGGATCATCAGGATTAATGATTTTCCATTTTTAGATCCCATCACGCATCTGGCGACTAATTTCAGATCCCATTTTCGTATTTGGCGACTAATTGCAGATTTGGTGACTAAAAGATTAAGTTACACAACTTAGTTCGATTAACTATAAAAGGGTGTTTTTTAGTTTTTTTTTAACTATAATTTATACTTGGAGAGAGCATTCTCACTTAGTTTCAAGCCATCACTCTTTTTAATATGTACTTCAATATAACTTTTAAATACAATGATTTTCCATCTTATTTCTTTCCACATTACATTCTTCGGGCCCGTAACATATCATATGCACAAAAATCCCGTTCTTGGCATTTAGCCCCATAGAATAAAAAAAAAAAGCAACATACTATATATTCCTCTTCATTCTGACTTCTCTTTTTCTTTTATTTTGTCCCTGCCTTTTCCAGGTATTCCTCGTCCCGGCTTCTTGGATATTTTGATGGGTTACTTTTTCATTCCGATTTTTATTCTTTTTTTTCCACCCCCTTCCAACGGGGAAAAAATGGACTTTTTATAATTTTTAGTATGTTTTTTCCATCCCTTCTTTCTCTGTGTCTGCATCTTATATGTCGCGTTATAACGCGCGTATACGACTGCGAGTTAGTACATTTTTTTCCCCTTCAATGGAACAGTTTTTCTTGTTATTTTTGTTCTCCTCTCCTTGTTGGAAGTCGTCTCATTTCAGGACTCTGTTTCATAGTTGGTATTTCTTCGCGATTCTTTTCAATTTTTCGCTCCGTTTCTCTTTACAAGCGAATCGACATTCGCCTCCTCGGGAACTCTCTGTCCCTTTTTTTTTTTTTTTTTTTTGCTACCCTCTAGTATTTCCTATCGTAGTTTTGCCATTTGTTATCATTATTTTTGGAGAAAGACATTTTAATGCCATTTTTCCATCTTTTTCCATTTTTCCCGTATTTAATTCTTTTCGTTCCGTATTTTAGAATTTATTTCTATGTGAATTATTTTAACTATTCACGTACGTGATATTGTTTATTTATTTAATGTATTTCTGAGTAAAAAAAAAATTTCTAGGTTTTTCTGGATGAACTGATTTTGTATAGATCTTTTCAGGGTACTTTATTATATAAAAGAATTTTTTTTTTTGTGTGTGTGAAGAAATTTAATTTTCTATTGAAATAAGGATTTTTAATTCATTTTAAAATATGAGCTTTGTATCTAATTTTGATTAAAATAAATTAGTTATTTAATAATTATTTTTTTAATTGGCTAATTCCATGTGACTTCATAGTCACGTGGTAAATGCAATCACGTTTTTCCCGCCAATAAATTCATAATATTATATGTTGTTTTATTCACATGATAAATACAATCATGTTTTTCCACCCAATCACATCATACGTTCGCTGTTGCCAATTTTTGTCTTTTATAGAAACTTTCTTTTAAAAAGTTCATTTTTGCCAACAATGATGACGCACATAGGTAAACCAAATGCCCTTGATTAAAAAGTGCACGTATAGTATATATTTTTTTAATTTGTAAAACATTTTGAAGAATTTTAACATCTTTAACCAATTATCAAATTAAAAATTTTATTTAAAATTTATAACTGGAACGACAAGTACAAATCTAACGTCAGTTTTGAATTCAATGGCGAACACGTAATGACATTTATCACTTCATTGTCATGAATTTAGCCCATTTGCTTGCAACAGTAATGGATCCTTCGTATATAGTTTGTTGGTAGGCTCATTAGAGAAAAGCAAGAAAATATTTAAAATACAATACAATTCAATTCTAATTAAGAAACACATACAAAGCAGAATTAATTATAAATATTACCTGCATGATACCACAATATGCACATGATTTGCAAAGAAGATTTTATTGTGTACCTGTGTCTATGAAGCGGTCCAAAAAATCCTTTTAATTAAATTTTTTTGAATAGTTGCACGGTAAATCTTTAATAAAATAGATGGATTCTTGCGTTACAATTTTTTTTTATAGGTTTGGTTGCATCTTTTTGGGATTGAAATCATTTTACTCTTATAAAAATTCTTTAAATAGATTGTAATTGTAAATTATTTTCTAAAGTGAAAAAATTAATATCCATTATACATTTTATCAGTAATCGATATAATATTTTCAAGTAGTTATTTAGGTTAAAATTTTTCAAATCTTATGTGAACTACTTAAATAATATTTAAAATAGGTAGATTTAAGAAAATTTTTTTTTGTTTTGGTCTTATTTTGTATAATTTTTTACACACACGTTTAAACGTCTTTTGATAATTCGCCAATTTTATTGGTGAATTGGTTTTTTATTCACCAATAACATATATCATCCTCATCATAAATGGCTAAGCAGCTCAGTTATGAACCAGTGCTTTCCTCTGAAGATTTCTCCATAACGACTATTGAATTGATCTCTGATCTCCAGTTCTTTTCATTAATTGTGAGAAAATTAGCATCCACCAAATCAGCCCATCTCAACCGCAGGCTTCCTCACCTTTTGGTTACAGTCAGTCTAAAATGCAATACCTTTTTTATTCCGTTGTCATCCTACATTCGAGTCACATGGGCCGTCCAGTTCATTTCTACTTATCTTAATGTATTTAATAATGTCGGGTTATTTGTATAACCTGAATAGTTCGAAATTGAATCCCCTTCTGCCATTATCGTTTTCATTTATACCACCAAGTATATCCGTACATTCTTCCTTTTAAAAATAATGATTGTGTTTTTCTACAATTTTGTCATTGCCCAAGTTTCAGATGCATATATTAAGACAGGTCTGACTAGCCTTTTGTAAATTAAAACCTTTGTCTTTTTAGAAAGGAACCTGGACTTAAGAATTCTACTTAACCTATAGATAGACCTGTTTGTCAGTTATAGTCGGATTGTAGACCTTGTAGAACATATATATATATGATGTGCTAAAGAAGTTCCAATCTTTATCATATATAAAAATATATATATGGTTCTTGGGTATTATCGCAACAATCGCCAACTCTATTAATAACTCGCCAAGTTTGCAACCCCGTTTTCCTATGTGTCGTACGCGCTGAATTGGCAACCATGTGCTTCGTTTCACATAATGTTGCCAACAGGTTGCGATAATACGTAAGTACCAAATATATTATTTTAAGAATCTTGGCAGACAGAGAAAGAGAGTTATTCAAAAAAAAAAAATTTATCTGTTTCGGTCGATTTAAATTATTAGTAAAGTTTCTTTTTTATTTTATTGGTTATCGAATCATTTTTTTTTAAATATAATGTCATTTTGTGCACTTTTTTTTTATAAAAAAATAGTTTCAGTTTAGCAAGGTTTTTTTTTTCCTTGACTTGATTCGCAGTTAAACTCAAGCTGTATTAAGCTTTAATTTTAAAATTCGAAAAAAATCGTCTGACGTGATACGCGAAACATTTACTGTCAGCGAAATAACTTTCATTCATCACAAAGTTATAAAGCGTGTTAAAACGACAAGTGAGTTAACTTTTCAATTCGATTATATATAAAAGGGGGAGGAGGGGGAAAGTTATCAGAATTATTTTTCCGAATCTGGTAAGGGGGAAGGGGGTGGAGATCACGAAATAAGAATTCGAAAAACGGTCGTTTCTCTCGCTTCAAAAGAGAACGTTTTATTTTTGTTTCGAATACCTTAAAATGTATAAAGAGCGGGAAAAAGAGTGAAAAAATATAGAAAAGAATGTCATTTGATTTTACTGAATAAACGTCGAAAGAATGCCCTGAAATTTTTTTCTTCAGCTCCCATGCACTGTGTGTCGTACATCTACTGAAATCAGATAAGATCGCCTTCGTCTCTTGAGAATATTTTAACTTTCGAATGCCGTTATTCATTCGACATGCGAATCCTCGTCAATTTCAATTTGATTTTGGTGACGGAACGGCTGTTGGTAAACATTAACAGAATTCGGAATTTTCTGCTGTCTTCGATTTCGTCCTTTTATGTTTATCTTCACTTCTTCGTGTGTGCTCTTGCGTGGTAATTCCGAAAGGAAGAAATGTATTTTTCGGGAAAGGACGGTGGCATCGTGTTGAAGTGAAGCGAATTGATCAGAATAAAATATGGAACGCGAAGCCGGTGTTAAATCGTAGATTGAAACGGAAATTTTTTGGTTGAACGAAAGAGACGAGAAATTGCTTTTTATGTAGGGAATAAAATGCTTTTTATTCCGCATTTGTTTTCATTTTGGTATTGTTTTTATGTATGCTTAGTTTTGAGAAAATAAATTGGAAAGTTTTAATTAAAAAAATTAATTACAATGTATTTATTGGCATGCAAATAAAATAAAATTTTATGAGATTTTAGGTTTTAATAGTAAAGTATATATTGCTGCTGTTTGGGTTTTTCTTAAAAAAAACACAGTGATTTTTTTTTTATATTTGATCCATATCAAGCAAAATAAATTTTAGTAATATAAAATATATGTTGTTTAAAAGCAATATATCAAAAGTAAAGTATGATATTTTAGCACTCTCGTAATCTTTCATTAAATTTATATACGCGGAGAAAAATATCCTATACCCGATATTATTTTTCAATTAATTAAAAAAAGAATTTTATTTAAAGAAAATAATCAACTCTGTAAAAAATTCATTTTTAAAAGAAATGAAAAAATAAAACACGATAGAAAATACTACGAAACTTTTAATAGAATATTCCTTCTACTACTGAAAACACGAAGAGCTATACGTATTTTTCATTTTGTATTTTCTAGGGTTCTAAGTATTAATTTTTTTCCCTACCTTCTTTGTAACAAATCAAATAAAAAGTTTTCTTTACTATTTCAATAAGATGAATCCAATTATTTGGAAAAGCGGGTTTTAAAATAAAGTTAAATAAAAGAAATGAGATATAATATAGATAATTTAAGTTGGTTCTATCTCCGCGACTCGTTTTATTTATTTTTATAAAACTGACACGGGAGTTTAGTTACATAAGTCTGGGAATAATATTTGATTATAACTCTAACGAAAAATAAGCCTGTATTTTTTTTTTTTTAAAAATAAGTCGAAAGTTTTTTGCTGTTGAAGCCTCAATTTCAAACGCATGAGGATTACTTTACAAATTTTTAATTAATTTTTGTGAATTTTTATTATATTAAATATATGCTTCAATGTGTGAGCTTTCTTTCAAATTAAAATAAATTAAATTTTTATATACATCTGCTTTGTATGAATAACAAATGTTTTTTAAAATTAATTTTGAGCTAGAAAACCACTTATATAAATTATTTTGTTTTGATTTTATGCTCTCGCAGAGAGTTTTGGATGAATTATTTTACTTCATTTTCCGTGTGTAGCTCTATGCAAATATTTCACAAAAGCTTTCACAAGCTTTGTTTATAATTATTTCAAAATGATTCAAAATTTACTCTGGTTACCAGAAATGTAGTTTCTTATGCATGCAGTTTTTTCAAATCTATTGTAATTCATTAATTTTATCTTGGAAAAATTTAATTGCAAATATTTAAGAAACGTATCGATTTTTATGTATAGAAAGGGTTGAAACATTAGTAAAATGAGAATTTTTCGTTGTTATAATATGTATTTAAGTTTTAAGATTTCAGTTTATTAAAAACAATTTTTTTTTTCTGGAAATCGTTTTTGGTTTCATTAGAGCTTGGTAGCTCTTAAAAATAATGTTTTTTGAACTGTATTATGTTCGAGGTTAAATTTATCTGAAATAATCACAATAATTTTGCTGATTAGATCATTGGTTAGAAAAAAGTTTTGTAGAATTTTTTGAAGTAATAAACTGTAATTTAAAAAAATTAAAAACACCCTTTTAATTGTTAATCGAACTAAGTTACAACTTTATCTTTTAGTGGCCAAATCTCGCATTATTTGCCAAATTTGGAAATGGGGCCTGAAATTAGTCGCCAGATGCGAGATGGGATCTGAAAAGGGGAAATCGTTAATTCTGATGATCTTGATCAGGACGATGGAACAAAATTCTCAAATTATTGTATTGTCATCTATCCTGGACAAGTGAGCAAAATTTCGAATTAATCTGACCTTTTAAAGAGGGTAAAAATTGAGTTTAAGATTCCGTAACAAACAAGTGAATTATTAAGGGTGTTAATTATTTTAAAAAAAATAATTTTTTTTTTATTTTAAATGATATAATTTGAATTTACATTATAATAAAAAATTTGAATATTTATTAGAAGTATTTAAGATTAATCGTCAGTACTTTTATAATAATTAAAAGTAAACATTTATTTAAGAAAAAAACTTGAATATTAAATTTAAAAGGTAAAATAATGCTTTCTCGTGTCAGGAATGCGTTGTGTATGTAACTTACAACCATCCACACCACATAAATAGCCAATAAAGAAAGACAACTTCATTGAAAAAATACGTTCAATAGAACACCATTCAGCAGTATTTATCACATTGAGCTTAGTCGCGTGTTCGATTCCTGAAGCTACTGAAGACCCACCGTGTAGAGAAGGTCGATGCACTTTAAATCTGTCGAGGTTCAACGTCCTCCCGTCGGTATAGTGTGGTAATTAGAAAAGGGTGGTGTGCTAGCTCTGATGTCCTCTTCACTTAACCGAAGTTCAAAATGACGAGGTTTGTTGCCAATAGCGCTCGTGTTGCTTTATAATGCGATATATAACTCTTACGTTGCGGGAAATAATTATGTGTACGTAGATTGATTTTTTTTTATCAATCTTTATTATAAAAAAATAGTTTTGAAATTTATTTTTCCTTTCAAATGGGGCTGTAGATTGGTTATCACCATTGTAGAACTAGTACATTTCCCAGAAGCTGATCCCCTCAGAGGGCTCATCTTCTTTAGGTGGGTACGGGTGTCACAGTCCCTAGATACCCTAGGGATCTTTTTCTTTTCCCAAGGGGTTTACTATCTTTGGCAAACACGGGTGTTACGACCCCGGGGTACCCCAGTGATCCTTCTCTATTTTCGACCCTCCATCTTGTCATCCAATTTCTTCTTTTTTTTTTCTTTTCCCGTCCGGACCACAGACCTATGAATGTTTGGCGCAGTATAGCCAAAACTGGCTCTTGCGCCATAAAACACCAAACTCACTCACCCAGGAGCTGATATCAGTTTTTAGTGCGGCACCATGTAGGTTAATATCAATAGCCGCAGTGTAATTTTGACGCCCAATTTTTTACCCAGAGGGAAATACCCGAGCTCTATAGATGCGAAATTATAACAGGAATTTAATTTTGCCGATAGCACCTAAATCAAGCAGGCATTCTACGGATCTTTAACACGTGACATGGACGCTGTCGGTTTTTTTGCATCATGAAAGTCCACCGACTTGGGCGTACAAGGCCAGTGCTTAACCAACTACGCCACCCAACTATCGCGTGTGTTGAAAAATGTAAATCAGATTAACGATCTGTTGATGGAAACGGCATCCAGTTGTAAGTTTAGGCGATTTTGTGTTTAAGCGCCAATGGCTTCGAAAAAAATGGTGTGCAGGGTCGACATTAACAGGTATTACTTCAGGTTTATACTCCCTTTTTGAAAGGGAAAGATAATCTATTTATCTCTATTCACTTTAAAATTCAACCGATGCGTGTCTTTCTTGTCTCTCTGAAAAGGCATTTTCTTCAGTCTCGACCACTCATCCCATTGCTTTCTCTTCCTACACACAATTGTGGTGCAATGGGATTGGGGCGAGCCCCGCAGAGCAAAAATAAAGTAAGCAGATCCAGGGGCTGACAAGCCCTGAATGGCACATGCCCCAGCCACATGCGAAGACTTCCACCCGGAGTTTTTCTTCCCATTCCTTTCTCCGAAGGATCGGATGGAGGAGACGTTAAAATGACGTTTTTATTATTTAATGGAGACGCCCCCTCTCCATATGCACGTTGGGGCTTTTTTTTTAAAAAAAAAAAATAAAAGTAAACCCAGGGCGCATTGTATGTCCCTTTCGGCGAGTACCAAGGAGTTGAAGCGGATCACAAAGAATTGGGTTTGTTACCTCCCTGGTTGCTTTGCTACCGCTTTCTTTCTTCCTTTTTTTTTTTTCTTTTGTTGGGTCGAGAAGAAATGGCATTTTGTTTGGTTACTTCTTTTTTCTTTTGAAATGAATGTTTTTTCGATGGAGAGAAATAATGGGTATCGTGCAGGTATGGTCGGGTATAATGCGGTTTAAGGACTGCTCGTTGCAATGGGTGGAATACAAAAGAATCGGGTGGGAGGTGGCGGCTTAGCTAAGACTTTATTAAATAAAAATTCATATTTTAGAGAATTTTATTAACGTTTATGTCGTACCAATGTGTATGGTTGCATTTTCTTAATTCTCGACTTCGGTGCAAGGTACGTACTGGACATCTTACAAGCAACCAGTATGAAATACACAAAAAAAATGTGTATTGTTTTTATTTATTAAAGTTTCTGAAAATAGATTAAAAAGTATGTAAAAAAAATACATTATGCATTTAAATGAGGTAAAATTATGTGTTTTTTAGTGCTGAATTCTTTCTTATTTTATTAACGCGGTTATACTGCTGGATGTTGTTAGTAAAAGAATCTAAATTGAATAGACTTGGCTTACAAAGTTCATAATTTTGCTTTCTGCTTACTTGCGTTGGGACATTATTATCAGGTATAGATAATAAACGTTAAAAAATTGTGAAAAAATGTATTACATATGATAGGCTTTTTGCATGGCATGATCATTCTCGTTTCCCCCATCATCATGATTAGTATTAACCGTTTATGTTTCTAGAACTGTATTATCAGGTATAGGTAATGAACAATGAAAATCTGAAAAATTGTGATGAAAATATATCACACAATGTTTTTGTATGGTATAATCATACCCATCTCACTGATAATCGCGATTATTATTAATTTTTATATCATCTTTTTGCACATATACACATGCCTTAATAGTCGTTCCCATATAGACGTATGGATGGATGCAATTATTTCATAGATAATTGCATTCATGCAACAATTCAATTTCTGGAAAAAGTTGTTTTTTTTTATTTTAAATTTAGAGAAGATGATTGTTTTTTGTTTAATTTTATTCCAAATTTTTATTTTTGCTAACAGCACTTCCCATTCCTGTTACTAACGAGAAATCTCGATTTTTTTTCAAAGAAGCATTCGTCTTTATAAACCAAAAATGATTCTGTCACCGAAAATAATTTTTCATGTTCCAAAAATCAAAATAATCTCCAGTTGTACTAATCTTCAACAATTATTTTGGAGGGGAACAAAATATAGAAGTGTTATACACGCACACACAAATATATAATTTCGAACATATTTTAGTCTGAAAATGACCATACTCTACTAAATGTTTAAAACTTAGCTCCAAAATGTTAAAAATATATATATCAAAAAATAATACTCCCATCGAATGCACGCAATTGTTGACTGACATAAAATAATATGGAGTTGAATAACGCTCATATCGGTCTCGTTTTAGCTCTCAGGTAGCCAAATCTCGATCTTTCAATCGACCTTTCTTCGCCTCTTATCGACTCTTTCCAAAAATAGAGCTTTGCCAGACTGGATTTTTGTGAGTTCTTTTTCTTTTCAGTCTCTAAAAGCCTAAGTCATTCTTATAAGTAAATCATCGCTTTCAATCTTTTCTTCTCAAAACTGCACTTTGCGAGTGGCAACAATCATTTATTTCTGTTTATTGAATTGTTTGAAGTTGATCTGTCGAACATTTGTTGGGAATTCAAATAACTTTTATGTTGGTATTAGGAACAGGTTATTCAGTTTGTTTTATATTTCTTTTTTAAAAAAAAAAAAACAAGCATCAGAATCAAGAAAACAGTTTTAAGAATTTTAAATATCATCTTTCTCTCTTTAGTTATTTTTACTTAAAGTTTTACAGTAGAAACAAATTTGTTTTAAAAAATACATAAATTATGCAGACGTTTTAAGTTTGTTTTTTTTATCCTTTTTTTTATTTTTTAGAATTTTCTTGTCGGTTTATTAATACTACTGTTGTATTAAAGTTGTTTTATTCATATGTAATTAAAATAATGATCCGTCGTAGAATTTTGAAAATAAAAAAGATTGTGTGAATTGAACTCTTAAAATAATTTGGATTGAATGAATGTCATTTCAAAAGTATTCTTAGTTAGTTTAATATTCAAGTAACTGTGAAATATATATATATATATATAATCTTTTTCATTTACTTTTTCTTCCTTGGACTTATTTACATACGATCTGTTTGAGGATAACATACTCTGTAAATGTTGTTTTCCTGTCGAATACTATATTTATAACGAAGTGCACCTTTAAGGGGCTGGGAAATTCCGCTCTTTTCTATCTTTTCTTCGTTAATTAGTTAAACTTGCACTAACGAAAAGTATGTAAGAAAAAATTTCTCAGTGTAGTTTTTTATGTTATTACTTCACTATTTGCGTACTTCGTAGTAAATACTTCATGATATTATTTTTTATTTGCATGTAAATCGAAAATGTCGTGATTTGGCGTGTATATTTTTAACAAATTTTAAAAATTTGAAATGTATTTTTATTTACGTAGGATATTTTTTTATTTAGAATAAAATATTTTAAATTAACTTCAATATTATAAGATTGGATTAATTTCAGTCTTTATTATATTACCCACAAATGTATAGCAGTAATTGTTTTTCTCTTGTATATAAGCATATGCTATTGTTTAATAATGATTTCCGTCATCTGTTGTTTGTGATAAAAAAAATATTCCTTTTTTTTCAATTTCCAATATTACATTTCCAGCACTATCATGTAATAAAAATGTAACCATTCCAATCATCTTGTTTCAAAAGAGCAATGTTGGCTTAAAATTATTGGTCTTCTTTTGCTTTAACAGGCATTGGTTTTTAAAAATAAGAAAGCTTAATATCGAGCATTTGATGTGACTCCAAGTTTATTTTTTTCCGTAAAGAATTTTTCTCCTTTAGTTAGATGTGAATTTTTCACAGCAGCTGTGTACCTCTCCGTTTCTGCTGCGCGAAAGCAAGGTTATTGGAGTTATGTGGAAGACAACGGTGGAATCGAGATCAGGCAGGTAGGAAAGCCCGTTCCCATAGCAACAGCATTCCGCACTGCGCATGCCCGCTAGGTTGCCATGCCAACCGATGATGGAAAGCAATGAGGCGGAAGTGGATGCGAAACCGGAAGTCTGTTCAGCAACTGTGATGGTAATGGGTGTTGGGTAGGGGGTGGAATTAGAACCTGATTTGCATATTCTAGTGCTAGATGAGGGGAGTAGAAACAACCGTTTGTTCCTCCTCTTGAAGTTTAGATTGAATCTTGAATTCCCTACCTCAAATTTCTCTTTTTTTCTTTCCATTTTATTTTTACCATAATGGACACCGTTCCTGTGCATTTCGTTTCGCATTTTATTTGAGGACCAAATCAAACTTGTTTAATGTCGCATTTCGTGTTATATAACAGCTTTGAATAAATTTGAATTGATTTTAGGGATTTTTTCCCCCTCTCATCCATTTGGTGTTCCGTTGGAAGCCAATCGCTGAGTGCTATCGATTCGTTCCTTATCTACTTGCTTTATTGACGGAGTTATTTGATTTTTAGGAGTCAAAATTGAAGTGTTTAGTGAATAGTTATGGTTATTTGTTTATCATTAAAATTGATATTAATTAGCTGCATTAAATAAAGATTCAGTTTATAAAGAATTATTTATCCTTTTGGGGGGAGGGGGATTTTATACATGCATTTAAACGCTTCTTTTTAATCTTTTTATTTTATTAATGAGATCGGAATTTAATTTGACATACTTTGATTTAACATGTAATGTATCAATATATTTGAATTTATATTGAAATTGAATTATTTTATCAGATGTTTTTTTGTTGCAACTCTTTTTTAGATTCCTATACCATTCCTCTGTTTTTTAATTCGTTTTCTTACAAAAAAAAAAAAAAAAAGAGATTCATGTAAATTAAAGATTTATTTAAATTGGATTCAAGTCGTGGAATTTTACTTCAGTTTTAAAAGATGCGGAAGTAATTAGTTACTTAAATTAGAAATGACTTATTAAAATATTTCTGCTTTTGTCATATGTTACTAACTTTCCAAAATTCATCAATGCATTACGTTTTAAAAAAATACTGTATAGTCATCACTATAACTTTTCTTTCACCTCTTTTTCGGCTTGCCCCAATGCATCAATTAAAAAGAGCACTTCAGCTTCATTCGAGCCAGCTTTGTAAATACCTTACGGATTTACTTTCATGCTCATTTCAATTAATTACATGCAAACCAAACACTGAACAAATTAACTTACTACAAAATCAGAAAACTTTTTGATGCATCACTTATAATTATAACTAGACACCTGACATCAGCTTATGCAAAGGGAAAAAAAACTCTTCCCCATCTTTAAACACGGCGTAATAGTTATCCTTACTAGTTAATAGCTTACATCGCCTACAGCCATATCCTATTTCGGGACCCAATCTCCTGCTCTCCCCTTCCAAAACTGCACATATTTCGTTTAAGAGTTGCTTATTGAGAGACCCATAGATAGTGATTGGAATAAAATCCTTTTCTAATCCTCCCCCCACCCCATTTCTACCTCGCAGGTACATCTTTGATCTATGCTGACGTCAGGGGATTCGACTAACGAAGTTAATCACCGAAATGATAGGCTTTCCTCGCGTGTGACGTCACAGAGACGTCATCGATCGACGGGTTGCGTCACCAGCTTCCAAGGTGCGAGGGGGCCCCTGGTCGTTAGGACTCGGGGCCAGGCGAAGAAGACGATGGTAATGAATGTGATGGGAGTTCAATTAAGTACAGAACCCATAATCGATTATCGGAGGACTGAATGCCTTTGGCGTTTATAAGCGCAGAATGAAAGACGAGGACAACCCATTTGCAAAGTCTCGAACTGATTTTAAAATATTCTTTTTATTATTATTTGTCGCTCTGCTCTCCGCCCGTGTCATTCTGTTTGATTGTTGGAAGTGATGGAAATAGATTTGTGGTTTTGGGGTGAAAAATATGGATTTTAAAAGGAAATTTTACCTCTTTAATGATAAGGTTTGTGGAGGAGTTTCTCTTTGTTTGTTTGTGTGTTTATATTGGATTAATTTATGGGTCTGGAATCACTCGGGGAACTCTTTTGTAGAAATAATTATTATTGTAATTAGTTCCGCACTATTAAAAATTTTTAAGTCTTTTGACTTTTGGTAATATGTTTGTTTTGTTGTCTTGTCTCAGTTTTCCTTTGTTATTTGCATTTGTAGGTGAAGTGTAATGTTACATTCTGTGATGAAATTTTAATAAAGGCGTATACCGGAACTTAATTGATTTAAAACAGGCAATTTTAACTAAGCATTTCACTTGCTTCGCATACTGAAGCATTTATTAGAAATTTATTACATTTTTTATAGGATTAAAATAACCATTTGATTACCTTATTTTCAACATGTGATCGAAATAACCAAAAGTAATTCATACAGTAATATTATACATATTTATAATATTTAATAATCATTTCAATAAAAGAAAAAGTGTTGGATGTAAAATCCATAAGTGGATGGATCGGAGATAAATTTGTAAAAGTATTGAAAAATATTATTAAGGAAAAAGTTGGTTAATTTAATTTCTTCTTTAAAAAAAATAATCCTAATTAATTTGAGATGGATTATTTAATGATGAAGTTAGTTATTCTTATTGTTTTCACGCATCTGTTATTTTAAACATCATATGTGAATTGAGAAGGATTTGGAGCACGTATCTGCAAGCCATGTTTAAATTCCTTAACCTTAATATATTACATAAAATATTTTAAACAAACTTAATATGTTTAATATAGTAATTTCTTACACTTTAGGTACTCATAAAGTTTTATATGGATTAATATCGATTAGAAAGATGAAGTTACATTTGCCCTATGTTAAAATGGCTTTTGTCCTATGTGAAGCAAAACTTTTCAGAAATGTTCCAACTCCATTCCTTTTGCAACTAGTTGTACTCACAATCGGTTGTAAATAGCATTAAATAAATTAAGAAGGAGTTGCTTCTGCAGTCATTTCAAATATATAATTCTATTTATTCGCACTATTTTTCCAATGTTAATGCCATTGAAAATCGGGTGCGGTCTAGAATGGATGAGGGAAATTGAGCATATGATACTGACAGAGTAATTACAGGTTTATATATTTAAAAGTTTTTAATATTGAAAAAATAAATTAATAGTATTCACTTTTTATCAGCTTTCATTTAATTTTTTGTTTTTAAATTCCGTAAGCATCGGATATCGATAAGCCATTTTACTCTATTTCTTTTCACAGAAAAGTATTGAAAATTTGGGGGACAGCTTAAAATCGCTGGTGGTTTAGATTAAAAAAAAAACAGTACATCCATTGTTGCAACCTTTCCAAAAAGTTAGTTATAGTGAAATTCATTTCTATGTATTTAAAAATAATTATTCCTTATGTATCATTTAAATTTTTTTAATATGTGCGAGCCATTTCGCTACCAACAATTCATCTACTCCTTTTCGTCCAAGATCATCGGGCAGAAAAAAGAAAGTAAGAAACTCTAAATACACGTTCATTAAGTTTTATGGAAGTTTTAATAGTTTATGTGCTATATTCGATAGCCCCTTAACATTAACTGATTTAGAATAATTTGCCGTGAGTATCCTATTGTGCAGCTAAAGAAATAAACTAACTTAAAACCAAGCCACCTCATTATTAATGCTAAAACAATCATCTTTCAATTTAACATTATTTATAAATCAGTGGTGAGCAAATAGTGAATCGTGGGCCACATGCGACTCGCAAAGATTTTTTTGCGACACACATACCAAGACAGTCAGAAAACTAAACAGAGAAAATGTTCGCTATATTTGGTTCTGAATATATTTAAGCAAAGTTTTTCTTAAATGAAGATCAACAAGAGTAAATATAGATGCAAGTTAGTTGATATTACTCGTAACTTGTTGGCTGTGAGGATAATTTCCATTTATCTCTCTTTTTAACTACAAAAAAAAAAAAAACAGCAGAAAAATCTAATAAGGTACATTTATTTTAGTAACTAATTCTAAAACTAAATGTTCTCTCAGCTATAATAAAATTAGCCTAACAAATAAATTGAATAAATATTGATTTTTATGGTACAATATATACCTTTTCTGAGATGCAAAATGAGAGCTAATGAATTTAATCATTTAAAAAAAAAACGTGGTAATCATTTATCCCCCGCTTCCACAATGTGGCACTTGAGCCCAAACAGTTGCTCACCCCTGTTGTATATGACTAATATTTTTAATAAAATATTTCAGATTAGTTAATCTAACTGGGATTTAATATTTATTGAGTATTGTAGTTTGCATTAATTATCCTATCCAAATTTATTGTTAGGTAAATTTAAATTTTCTCTTTCATGCCCCCCTCCCCTTTCTTTCCAGATTGATTCTTGACCACCCTTGGACAAGGGAGAGGCACCTTCCGAGAAAAGCTGCCTTTTTCTCCCAGAGCGACCCTCAACTCGTTCACCTTTACCTGGCGGACGAGCTAAAAATAGCTCCTCCTCCCTCGCTCGGCCACCCCCGGGTGCGCCATACGGATGCACGCGCCCCGTCCCGGGCATCTTCGAACATTCACCACCTCCATCCTGCTCCTGACCTGCCCTTTTGCGAGGGGGGAGGGGATCTGGATACCCTTTTGTCGAACTCTTATGTAAGAATAGTTAAATTTTGTTGAGATAGATGATTTCTTTCATCGCGTAAAAAAATCGATTGGCCCTGACTTACACGTTTATACCCCGTTGCCAGGTGGTTTCGTTCGATTACAATTAGTTATATCGATACCCAGTTGTAATGTGTTGAATTTTAAAAAATAGAGTTGTTTGATAATTTATTTAAAATTATTATAGCTGTTTATTTTTAGTATATCATCTTTTAGGAATTTATTCCAGTGTTTGTTTATTTATGATCAGTACTTGAAGTATTCGAATACTTGCTGATTTTTTTTTTTTTTTTTTAGATTGTGAACTTTGACAATTTTATAAAAAGAAACAAATTTTTATAATATAAAATTTCTCGATTTAAATAATTTTATAAAATGCAGTTACTTTTATAAAGATAACCTATTTCATATATTTTTCCTTATTCCTCGCATTATGCATTTATAATGCTACTTGTTTTTTTATTTTAATTTAAGCTAAGTTTAATATTTCGGTACTATTTCTTCGTTTTGTATGCGTAATTTAGTAATATTTTTTAAATTTAAATTCTCTAAAGGCAATAAAAGAGTATATTTTATTTTTACTTACTTAAATTATCATCATTTAATTAATACTGTTTCACGAACTCGAGCAGTTTCTTTTATATTTTATGTGCAGTTTTTTCTATGCTATAAAGTACGTAGTTTTTTTTTCAATTAAAAACTGTGCTTTAAGTTAAATAACAGCGAATATGCGAGACATAACGTAATGCAATATCGTTACAAAGTCTTGTAATTCAAACTTTTACTGTAAGAAATTTTTTCTCTTTGGAACAAAATAGCTGCAATGATTTGAATAAAAATAATAGCGCAGTAAATTTTTTTAATATCTGGAAGCTGAAACCAAACCAGTTCATAAAAATTAAAGATTATTCTATATATTCTTTGCTCTTCTTCTGCATGTTGTAACTTTTAAATTTATTCGATCTACAGAAATTCGAAACTTCGGAATTTATATTGAAGTTTGTCACACACACACATAAAACTACAGCTGCGAAATTTGAAATGAAAACGTTACTAAATAAAAACACTTAATAAATATATATTTATAATTCTAAATCGAGCATTCAGTTTTTACTTTTTTGGAATCTTTTAAGTCTATAAACGTTTATTGCATAAAAAGGATTTAGTTTTAGAAAAATATGTTACATCACGTTGTTGTAATACGTATAAGATACTTCTACTTACAAAATCAATTCTACCATGATTATAAAAATTTTATTTTAAAATTCACACAAAAAATATTAATTAGCTGAAATTAAACGTGAGAATCTATTACTTTACCACGCAAAGGGATTTAAATTAATATGTTAATATTTTTTTTAAAAAAAATCTCTGTTGCAGCTTGATAAAATGTTTCTTTGAAATAGAAAAGAGAATATTTAGTGAGGTTGAATTTCTACTGAAAATGTTTTAATGTAATTATTGAAAAAAAAATATTAGAGTACTATCAGATTTCTCTTATTTCAACAATAAGTTTATTGTTGAAATAAATTGAAATATATTGTTAATATTAAAATTATGTATTATTTTGAAAACAAATAATACGCTTAGATATATTTTGCTGTAGCATACAAATACAGTGTTTTTATATAAGCACCGAGCTTGGAAAATATATAAAATAAGAATTATAAGATATTTTCTGATCTCTCCTCTCTCTCTGCATTTCAAAATGTGGAGTCTGAGTTTTAAATCTAAACATTCCTTTTGCATATTTATATCTGTAGGTGTCTGAAACTACTAGTTATTATTATTTTTTTTCCAAAAAGTATGAATTTCATAAAAATAAAACTTTGTCCAACATTTTCTTCCGAAAAATATATTCATTTTTAGAAGCAAAAAAAAAGTTGCCAGTGCATTTCAATTTAACCAAATGCATATTTTCCCAAGCTCTTAATTTTTTTTTTAAGTATTTGGAAAAATATCTTGAAATGGTAAACTATATTACGTAAAAGAAAAAAAAAATCTTTGTGTTTTATGCTGAGTATTGTTTCCTTTCCAGTTGCAACTATGTAATATTTTTAATAAAGTTCTCTGAGTTGCATAAGGATAACATTGTAAAAGAAATACCACAATTTGCAATTTGTTTTATGGTTTTTAGCGAACAGATGTTGGAAAATAATATTTTAACAGAAGAAAGAAGTATTAATTTTTAATATATGAAGATTCGTAAACCTTATATAATATGTTAACTTAATACATATATTGTGTGTGTGCACCATTATATGGTCTTATCTGCCAGAATATTGAATTTTTTAAAATTAAATATTGAGAAATATCTTCAATGTGTTAGTTTTTGATAGATAAAGTATACAATTTGATTTTAATAACTTATAATTAGATTGTTTTTCACATTTTCTTAAGGAATTATCTGAAAATTCGAGAGAGGGACTTATATATTGTATAAACCCTTACTGTTTATGTTTGCATTTTATTGACATAGAATTCTTCGTTAAATTTTATTCGAAAATGAGAAATTTACTAGTGATATATCTTTAACAGAATAAAACTCCCTTGTAATTAGTAATGATAATGCCTACTTAATGTGAATTGAAACTGTTAAATATAGTTATAATATGAAATATAATTGTACAAACAATGCATACAAGTCATTTAAAATTGAATTTAAGTAAAAAAAATCTATTAAAGGGTTTTTTATTGCGAGAAATACGAAACCTTTTATGATAGAGAACCCGAAGATTCTTATGTTATTAAATCATGTTAGTGAGATTTATATTCTGTATAAAATTAATTTTACTTTCATTAATATATTGATCAGCAAAATGCATATTTTTGATTTTTGAGCTAAAAATAAAATTTTAAAAACCGTTAGTATTCATTTCAGTTCTTATTATTTAAAAACATTCTATGATTGTGATATCATTTAAATGCGTTTAAAATATCATTTACTCCTTTGATTGTGGTTGAAACTTGCTAGAGCAAATTAACTATGGGTACCCATTTCAGTACCATTTTTTTAAAAAAGAATAGTGCAAATTTTAGTTAACCTTCTTGAACGTGGCATAGGTAAACTAGATCATTATATTCGATTATAAATTATACTTTGTTTATAGTATACTATGTATTTTTAGCACGGTGTTACGAAAAATTAGAGTACTTCATAGGTTCCCCAAACCCCCTTTAAACTTTTAGAAGGCAGGAACTGAAGAGGCAATCAGTCCATAAGATATTTGGACAACTACTACGTTATATGTTTTGACAGGAATATTAGTTTGCACTGAAAAAGCACAATGTTGTCACTAATAAATCGATGAAAATTGTATTTTAAATTTGTAAAGAAAAATTATTTATGGGAATAAGTCTAATTAGAATTTGAGTTTTTTGAATAATCAGCAATCGAAAGTATTTAGACAAGTGATGGAAGTCATGTAAAATGAATTGTTTTTAAAGTGAATATTCTGGCTTTATATTGCGGCACATTGTATTGCTCCATCGCATCAGAATCTAAGAAGAAATGGCGACAGTACCGTGCCGAATACTTGAAATATAATTTTATTCAGTCTTCTGAGAACCAGTTATTACCTATGTGTTTTGATATGCCCAAAAAGTATTTTCAAGTGAAGCAATCACACATTATAGGCTACAAAAGCAATTGACTAAAATATTTCTGACAAAAAGGACTAAGATTTATCATTTCTTCAAGTACTAGAAGAAAATATTTCACACTACCATTTATAAAATCTCTTATCATTAGTTTCTTACTTCAAAGGTATTAAAGAAGCAGAAGAAACATATTAAGAAGGGGAATATTAAAATATTTGTCTTACAAATTGACCGACGGTCTCAAAAAGTTTGGGAGTCTGTGTGTACTTATAAATATTTCTCAGATAGTTTTTGTATTATTAAGGTATCCGACTACTTGCGACAACTTTTTTGAAAAAATGGAGATATGGAGATTTTTTTGTGATTTTTAGATTTATTTAGTATATTTTAAGGTCAAAATCATAAAATTGTAAACAGAAATTTTATTATTATTATTAAAAAGGGAAAAAACTGGTTAAAATGTACAAAAAATTACATAAACGGGGCCCGCTCTGTACAAACATTTTTTGAATAAATTTTCAATTTTCATGTGTTACTTTGTTATTCATGTTTGAAATGACCTTCAGGATAATAAATATTTTAATTTTTACGAAAACTAGAGCACACTCTATCTTAGTTATTATATGATATTGCTTAAAAAACAGTGATTGTATTCACATAAAGGACTGTAAATTTTGAAATAAAACAGTGATTGATAAATCTTGAAGGTCAAAACACTTCTACTATTATACAAAACATTCACAAAAAATTTCAGCAAATTATTTTCAAAACTTTTTGAGCAATCGCTGTCCCCGTTATGAGTTTTTCGAGAAAAACACATTTCGAATAAAACGCATTTTAAAATTTGACATCTTGTGTAAAGTTATGGTATCTTCTTTTATTAAAACACTTGTAGTTTTTGTTCTAGTGAATGGAAAATAAAATGCATGGTATTTTTTATTAAGCTAATAAGTGATTGATTGAATATTAACATCGCACTGTTCAGCTACACGAGGGCTTTTGGCGACGGACCACGTAATTTTGAACCATTGTCAAGTGACGTGGACGACACCTGAGCTGGCACCCCCCTCTCCTAACTACCACACCACATCAACGGGAGGACGTTTCAGTTCTCGACAGATTTAACGTGCATCGCTGCCCTACACGGCGGGTCTTTAGTGGCACTGGGCTCGAACTCGTGACAAGGCATGCCACGATCCGATACCTATACCACTCGGCTACCACGGCCACATTAAGCTAATAAGATGGCCTGTAAAATAAAATCATAAAAAAAAAAATCGTGATTTTAGGGTAGTCGGTTATCTTAAGTGTACATTTTTATGTATTGAAATAAAGTTTTTTTGTGAATGTGGCCTTAAGTATGTCAATGCACTCCTATTCGATTATACTTATACTTTCCATAACTTTAGAACATTTCCCATCTCCTGTTCTAATCAGTTATAAATTCTACTTAAATATTTATTAATTCTCACATTAGCAAGACATCTGAAGCAAGGTGACCTGTAACTGTACTCCGAAAAATTGAAACCACCTTCCACGCTGTATCGATAAATCTGAGAAACGCACACCTATAGAAGATAAAAAAAAAGATATGTTATATAAATTACGGGGACAAATTCTCGATTTCGATTAGCTCTCTGTTTACATCACCGGATGAACAACATTTCCCGTAGCTCTGAAAATAATGGAGGTGCAACGGGTTAACTTTAATCGGTTCAGTTGATAAGGCGTAAATTTAACGATGATAATGGACATTAGAGCCTCCATTGATCCGATAAGATTAACCATCGCGGCTCACCTTTTATGACCTCTCCTTCCAAGTAATTGATACGGTCGATACATCCAGATACTTTCCCTGTAACGGCCCAGATGGAAAAATTTATTACACACATAAGTTATTCCCTCGCTTTCCCTGCAAATGCTGGAATAAGCGGTACTCATCATGCATATTAGCCGACAGAGATACTTAGCGCTCGTAAAGGACTCGCATCACTATCAATATATATAAAAAAGGAAGGTATATGCAAATAAGCATCGAATGGTGGGTTTCTAACTTTTTTTTTTGTCAACAGTTTTGATTTATGCATTGGAAATCATTCATCAGGAGGAAGTAGTGTCGGTGAAGAAAAGCTTAGTAATCTATAGTTTGATTTAGATTGATGCTTCTCGAAATTTTCTTCTAGAATTTCAAAAACAAAATGAAATTTCCAGATTTGACTCATTGATGGCTTGGTGGTTAGGAAGCAAGGAAGTTGAATTCAGCGTGTGTGAGAGAGAGAAAATTGATTGGATTCATACCGTTTTGATGGATTACGATTCCTCGTAATGTTTCGCTATCTTAGCGATTGTTGGAAAAGTTGCTTTTTTGTTTATGAATTGCAGAGCCTCTGTTTTTCACGACCTGTTGATATTGCGTATGGTATTAAAAGTTACTTATGTATAGTGGCCGTACATAGAAAATTTAGTGACTCGATGTGAG
This sequence comes from Trichonephila inaurata madagascariensis, assembly GCA_019973955.1. NCBI lineage: Eukaryota > Metazoa > Arthropoda > Arachnida > Araneae > Nephilidae > Trichonephila > Trichonephila inaurata. The sequence continues at coordinate 407,968 of BMAV01014804.1, forward strand.
AGTGTTTAGTAAACAAGAAGTGTCATACATTGATTGGATTCATACTTTTTTGATGGAGCTATGATTCCTCGTAATACGTTGATGTCTTGGCGATTGTTAGAAAAATTGCCTTTTTAGCTTATGTATTACGGCCTCTTCTTCATGACCTGTTAATATTGTATATGATATTAAAAGGTATTCATGTATAGTTGTCGTACGTAGAAAATTTAGCGACTGGCTGTGAAAATGCTTAGTAAATAAGGAGTGCTATACAAAAACGAAAAATATCTTATCTATGAAGTGTTCCTTTACTGTATTAATACCTAATGTTTTTATTTTGTATATTGATGTTAGAAGTTGCAATGTTACAGTGAAGAAATAAAATTAATACGATTTTTACATTTTCAGTATCGTGTGCTGGTATGATTTTATGTTAGATTTATTGTGTTCCTTGCAAGCATATTAATATTTAGTAAGTATTTTCCACGAATACAGAATGGTTACAATTCTTTCAATATTTTGATAAACATTAAGTACGTTTGAAGCCCAGTGGCTGAGTAGTAGCGTATCGCGATTCCACGCCATGAGTTTAGGGCTCTAACCCCGGACTGTGCAAGGTCGACTCAGCCTTTCATCCCTTCAGTGGGTCGATTAATTACCAAGCTTGCTTGGGAACTAAACGCTGGGGGTTTCGCCTCACACTGAACCGGAACTTCTGCTCATGCATAAGGTCATGTCTCTAAGGTCATGAAAACTGAGATGGGCACAGTAGGTCTTGGCTCTCTATGGGCTACTGCGCCACCGAGTTTAGTTTTTAACTATGTTAGTTTATCATTAATTAAACCTTGTATTTAATTTGACCTACATTGCATTATAAAAGTAAACAAGGGAAACTTTAAGATTTTGCAAGTGATATTTAATTCAAAAATATTTTAAAAGATCAATAAAAAATTTTATTTTAATAATTCGAACACCAATTTGTGAAAATAATGCGAATAAAGCTGTTATGTAGTCGTACCACATTTTAATTTCTTCCCCTTTTATTTCATATAAAACCATTCCTTTATTTCAATATGTCCTGTGACATTTTTTTTCTTTTATAGAAAAATTCATTTTCGGCTGATTTTAAATAATCCACCTTGCACATTCAAGAGGAAAAACGATAAAATATTTCCTTTAAAATCAAAATCGGAGCGACTTAGAGAAGAGAAGAGAACATTTTTAAAAGTCTTTATTTTCCTCCTTGAGACACCACCTCTTTCTGTAAAAGTCATCCACCCCTGGGTGATATTACGTTACCATTTCACGCACACCAGATCCCCACAACCCGACTCACTTTCTCGTATTCTGTTCCTTCTTAATAAAGCCGAGGCAAACAGATCAATGAAACCGACCGAGTAGACCCCGAAAACTGGAAAAAAGGAACGCAGAGAGAGAGATGAAAAGAATTAAATAAAAAAGTGGTAAATAAAGGAACGTGGATGCGCATAATTTCGTTTGATTGGAATTGTCTCCGGAGATTCCAATGGGAAAAAAATTTAAGTTACACGGAAAAATAAAACTAGCGACATGGAATGTTGGAATTTCTTCCATTGCATTGCTTTTCATTTTCATTGGCGGGTCTCTCTTTTTAAAAGCGTCTTTTACCATCTTTTATTTTTATTTTTTTTATTATTTTTATTGTTTTTTTGTGTTATGTGTGTGTATTACTCTGAATGGATGCAAATGCAATTTTGATCACTTGCGTCTCCATGATTGCAGTGCGAGGAAATTTCTATTCTAGTGTATAATTCGCCATAGAATTTTCCTAGAAATGGCGGAAAATGGTTGAATATCTGGGTTCATAATTAGCTTTTTTTTATTATTTATTTCTGAATTTTAAATGTCTTCTAAATTTTAAATTAGTTTATCGTTTTTTTATATGGTGTTTCTTTTGAATATATAGCATTTCTTTTTACATTTAATGGGTTATTTAATAAAAAAAAATATTTTCAATTTAAATATTGAAAGGTGTCTTTTCAAAATTTAATTCACTTTAGGTTATTTTTATTTATTTAATTAATTTTGTATTTGCTTTTTGGAAATGGTGATATATAAGTTAAGTTATATAATTTAAGCACGAAATATACTTGTATATTAAAATTTTGCCAATTATTTAGAGCCAAAGCTTATGATTTTATTAAACTCCCTCCCTCAAGAGTTGTTTAAAACAAAAATTAAAGTGTGATATTTATAACTATACAAATTTAATTATATAATTTTCATAAATTTAAAGAAATTATAAGCATTTTATTTTTAAAAAGGAAATTTTAAAACTCGATTGTTACTTTTTCAATTTCTGATGTTACATATCTTCTGAAATAATATATTTAAATAAATCTCAATGTAGTATACTATGTAAACAAATATATTTTTGAAGGAATGAAGAAAACATGAAGGAATAAATAATAAAAATAACAGACACAAATCACAAAACAGCATATTAAATATTTAAAAGGAAGAAAAGTGTGTGTGTAATGCAATCAAACAAAAAAAATTGAAAAAGGGACACTACGATTCAAAAAGCTATTTCGGATGTAGTACCCAATAACTGAGGTTATACTAGTTTGATGGTACCAACCTCTTTCTTTGCGAATCTGTGGGTCACAAATTCCAAACACAATATAGATAAAAAAAAAAAAATCCAGTAAGAAAAAGATTACATTAAGCAAAAACTCTCAAACGAATGAATGAGAAATTAACTAATTTAAATATTGCAGTATATCATAAAATCTTAAAGAATTTTTAAAATTGTACTTACAGCATTTCTCACAAAGAAATGAGGAATCTTGGAATGATTGTATAGGTACTGTTCTCAAAGTATATATATATATATGAGGGATTTTAATTTTTAGTGGAGCCCTCCATGACTTCGCAAAAAAATTAATTTTTGTTTTCTCCGCGTAACGAAGAAATAACCACTAATAACGGGAATAATACGGGAACGGGCCGTGGGTAGGTTTGAGCATCGGTCTCCAGACCGGAAGGCCTAGGTTCGATGCTCGATGCCACCAAATACCCTCCGAGTACACACGGAGTACGTGCTCGTTAAATCAGTCAGTCCTAAACTCTACTGGGCGGTCGCAGAAAAAACCATGGGTACAGGGGGCTGGAGAATATTTCTCTCCCCTCCAGTTCCATGCCCAAATTGTGGAGGTGGAAATAGGTGATGTCGCCATCTATCGTGTAGAAGTCCAACCTGTCTCAGGCACTGGTAACAACTTTCATCCCTTCCCATCGGGAAGGACACAACAACAACAACGGGAATAATCTCTTATAAAAACGGAAACGTTAGCGTTTTTAAAAACCGGATGATGCGATCTTGCATCACCCGCGTATTCTGACCAATCAAAAAAGCCTCTACCTGAAATCATACAATTCTAACAGCTTTCAATTGACCAAATATATAAATAGCTGTGATCCCTGGAGCGAACACCGAATGGTTTTGTAGACGATCCGTAAACCGCGTGTGTTGATGTTCTGTTTTGTATGTTGCTGCTTGCTTTTTGTTTGTGTAAAATAAATGGGGATTGTTGATTACCAAGAAAGATGTTTCCTCCTCAATTGAGGCTAACTACAAAAATAATGGCTTAATTACAAAATACCTTAAATCAAATCCGACTACACAATCAAACACATGTACCCGACCCTCCACCCCTCTCTCTTTGTATGTACGCAAACGCTGTTTTAGTATATTTAACAGTAAGATTAATTTTCCATTAACATAAAATGCTTTATATTTCCATAATCTTTGTATATAATATTTTATTAAGTTCATTTAAGCATTTATGAGAGTTTTTTTTTCTATTTTTGATTAAAAAACTCCAGTGAAATTGATATTATGAATTTTTTAAATTAATAATATTTAAAATGCTATTATAAAAACCATTTCATTTCCATTTATTTTTACTTCCTTTTAAGCTCTTGAATATCATCCTTCACTATCCATGCACTGTTTCCACACTTTGGATATACATATCTTATTTTGTAGTACATCATATGAATATTTTACTGAAACTACTCAAAATTAATGCAAATGTAACTCTTTTGTTTCTTTTGCTGCAGAATAAATTACAATTTCCACCCACGAAATTATTTTAATTGTAGACTTATTAAACGCAGGAATGAATGTAATCAGTATATCGTGCGAATCAACGATGAGATCTTTTCGTTAATTTACCGAATCTCGTCATTCCGCGTGCATTTCTAATAATTATTGCATTTAACCCTCGTACTATATTCGTGTGCTTCAAATATTTGATCTAAATTGTAGCTTAAAGCAATGCCATTACATCTAATGAAGCAGTTATCACCAGTTAGGTTCGCTTAAATGCCTTGGCCGCTAAATTTATAATAATAGATGGGTGGGAATTTTACATTTTAATAATTGCTATAATCCTATAGACGAAACTGAACATTAGCTAATTTGGTTCAAATTAAGTCAAATTGTGTGTCGTAATATATTTCAGAGATGTATTATGTGAGATGATTGTGTAAGGATATTGATGTGTGTGTGTGATAGTTAATTTTTTTTTTCTTAAATTGTTTAGTTACGATAAAATTCTTTTAGTTAAGACATATACAGTCGATTTACCGAACCTCTCTTTAATGGATTTCGTCATTTAGCGAATTTTTCTTTCCCCCTAATAATAAGTAATATAATTTTTTTTTTCTTAAGTCAATTCCTACTTCGTTAGAAAAACTTACTGGTGCCATCTTTTCCATATACATTTAATGTCGTCAGAAATTAGGCAGAATAAATTTAAAATTAAATTAGATTAATGAATTAATATTTGAAAAAACTGTGTTAACATCAAGCGTCATCCACTACAAGTTTAAAAAATGCATTTGAACTCGTATGAATGAATAAAAAGTATTTTATGAACGATTGAAAATTTGAAATATATATATATATAAATATACAGTACCGAATTATTCGTTAGGTGCAGTAGGCAATTGCGCTTTTTGCCCCGCGCTTTTTAAGGGCCCACAAGAGCGTGTTCTTTCTGTTAATACTCCCAAAACAGGCTACAGGGCCCCTAGATTTCGACTGCCTAGGGGACTCCATGTCGTTTAATCCGACACTGGAAATATATATAGGGAGAGAGTGAACTAATAGTAGGAATTGAAAAAGGAAAGTAAAAAACCTCTATTTAACGAGTAATTAACCCCGATTGCACGAATTATTTCAACAAATGAAAAAAATTTCTATATAAGTTTTACTTCGAAAAAATTGGAATTCTTTTCAAATGATATATCCTTTATGCCCAGAACAGAAAAGGAATTTTCTTGTTCGCAGCAAATTTCAAAAGGGAAACAATGTTGCCCATTTTTGAATTTTACATGTTCAGATGAGTCATGGGTGTAACTATCGCGGTAGTTTTGAATAGGATAGGAAATTCCTTTCTAAAACTCCAATCAAAAGTGTTTAATAGGCTGATGCTTTACATTGTTTGGAAAACTATCAAAACATACCTCATGCAGCAAGTTGTAAATATGACGCATTATTTTCTTCTCTGCATGAAGTCGAAAAAAGCATCTTTCGAGACAGGAATCAAAAAGATGATCAACCATCTATTAGTCATATTTTTAAATTTTAAATTAACCGGTGCATAATAATTTGCTGGTAGTACTTTTTTTAGCTGTTGAAAAACAAATGTTTAATTTCTAACTATAGTTAGTTTTTGTGACATTGCTTATTATAGAATTTCTAAAAGGTAAGTAAAAAAAATTGTATTTTTTGAACCTCGATGTTACGAATACCCGATTTAACGAATAAAATGCTCGTCTCAATAAATTCGTAACATAGGAGTCCGATTGTATTTGGATTTTAAAATAATACCTTAAGATTGAAATTAATTTTTCAAAAAATAAAATGAACCATGTATTTTTCTTAATATTTTTATTACGTAACATTTAGAGCTTTTTTTAAAGAAAATTCAGTAATAAGAGTAAAATTTGTTGTGTAGAACGAAAGTGCAGCAAAATATAATTTTGCTTATTTTCTGTAATGAAGTAAGTATCTTGATTAAAAAAAAGTCAATTGAATCTTGTTAATTATTTATATACTGTTTTGCTCAAACAGTAGTCAAAGCTATATTGTAAACACATAAAAAAAAGTTACCTGCAATTTAATTTTAATTAAAATAGTGGACATTTTGCATATTAAATTTTAATAATGTTTAAGAAAATCGATAAAGCTAATTAAATAAAATGAGGTAAGAAAAGTAGTATTAATTCTAAAAAAATCAAATTATTTGGATGATCAATATTAGAAAAATTGAAAGTGATTCAAGTTTATTAAATTCTTGACTATCTTATGATACATTAAAATTGCTTACTTTTTTATTATATACTAATGTTTTGTTAAATATAATGTTTAAATATTAAAATAGTGTCTTCAAAAAATAATTTTTTGTTATTTTTAAACGAGGGTTAATGCATCTTTTTAAAAATAATCACAAAATGACTTTAATAATTTTGAATTAACAATTTTATGATCCGCTATAGTATGATGAAAAAGTGCATTTAAATTAATACGTTTAATTTCTTTAAACAAATTATTTGCTTACCATTATTATAATTTTTAAAAATACAAGAAAATTTATCTTGTGTGTGTAATTATACTAATGAATTATATTATGCCTTCGAGAAATTTAATTTTAAATTATGCAAAAAGATTTTAAGATTTAAAAGAGATGAGAGAAATGACTTATAGTATTATAATAAATATTATTGTTTACCCATGTGTTTTAAAAAAATTTTGCTTGGAAGTTTCAATAATTTGTAATCAAAATTCAGTCTGGTAAAAAGAAAGAAAGAGAGAGAGAGAGACAAATTTTCTAAAGGCTTTATTATATTAGGTGATATCTGACTAAAGTAAAGAAATTTTAATTCTAAAATTTAAAAATAAAGAAATATTATTTTAGGAAAATGCTACACAATGGTGGGTAATTGTTAAGGATGGATCAAAAGAGGCTATGTGTATAAAAAGTTCAAATTAAGAAACGGGTTAGAAATAATGTTTTCACGATTTTTGAACTTAATATATATAATAAAGAGATGATTCGCTGTTCTTAGAAATACAGAGAGTTTTCAAATTAATAAAGTTTAAAGTTCGTTTCGTGCAGTGTATGGAGAAATGTTAATTAATGACAGTAGCGACATTTGGAAATGTTTTTAATACAAGACATATGTCCTCCCTTGAATTTGATACAATTTTTTACAAGTCGTGTGACATATTTTTTACTGAATGATTTAACAGTTGCTAAAGCAATTAATTCAGTTCCTCGTTCAGTACGCAACTGAAGGTGGTTTTGTTTCTTGGAGTACTCTACCGACTTGCAAACCACTTTCCCAAGGTATCCCAAACATTTTCAATGTAATTTAGATTTGGAATATGTATTGATGATACAAGTCATTGGATATCATCGCTGTTTAAATAATCTTTTGTCTCTTCGATGACATGTAGGGCTGTCGTCCATGAAAACACAAATTTATCACCGACAGCTCCATGGAAAAGGGGTTCATGAGGAGAGCAAAATCTCATTAATGTATCGTTTGTGGGTCATATACCCAGCTTCAAGCACATGTAGCAGCATGCTGCCATTCATCATGATACCGGTCCATGTCATGATTCTGCATGTACCAAACACTGACGAGAATTTCAATCTTTAATTCCTTAAGGCATTTTACTAATATGACCTTTATGTATTATTTTAAAATGGAAGCTGCGGAGGTGTTGGAGGGCAAGACCTGGATAATCTTGAACGAGAACCCGTCCTGGGTTCCTGTGGCTTCTAGAAAAGCTACTGTAGATCGTTTTAGACTTTTGGCAGGGCGTGGCTGTCTGAGATCTCATCTCTACAGAATAGGTATCGCCGACTCACCTGACTGTACTCTGTGTGACTCTGATCAGCCTAAGACCACTGAACATTTGAACTTTTGTCCTGCACTAATAAGTCTACTGTCGAAAAATATTGGAAAGCACGTGCACTAATGGCATAGGTGCTATTGTATTGTGTGGCATTTGTAAAATAAATTAACTACCAACAGACGAAATACTGAACATATTCTTATCGGAGAGTACGCAATCCTAGTCCTGATTGGTCCGAGTTGCAAGGATCACGACATTTCTGGACAACGGAACACACATAATAGGTCTCCGAACGTGAAGTCCTTCAGAAGATTAGTCAAACTTCGCATCCACTGGTGGGTGAGTGAGTAAATGAGTTTGGTGTTTTATGGCGCAAGAGCCAGTTTTGGCTATACTGCGCCAAACATTCATAGGTCTGTGATCGGACGGGAAAAGAAGAAAAAATGAAATTGGACGACAAGATGGAGGGTCGAAAATAGAGAAGGATCACTGGGGTACCCGGGGGTCGTGACACCCGTTTTTACCAAAGATAGTAAACCCCTTGGGAAAAGGAAGAGATCACTAGAGAGAAAGAGAGAGAGGGTACCTCGGGATTGTGTGACACCCGTACCCACCTTAAGAAGGTAAGCCCCCTGAGGGGCATCCACTGGTGGGAGCAATAAACATCTACCACCTGTCTGGCTCTGGTGATTGGAACCCTTTTTGCTAAAAAGGCAATTTACCTCTCTTGTACAGATATAGTATTTCTGATACGACCTCCCCCAGGACGCTTACTGCTCATTCCGATGGCGGGAAATGCATTCTGAAGTCTTGAAATAACGTCAAAGGAGATGTCGAAATACCTGGCAATGTTTGTTTTTTCGCCCTTCTACAGTATCCTTAAGCAAAATTATCATAAGTTTATATTAAATAAACCTTTTATAATATAAAGTTTATATTAAAATTATCTAAACATTCTTATAAAGTTTTTGAACTTCTAAAACGTTTCAAGTGTTCTTAATGTTTTTTTTTAAAAATTGAAATCGTTCTATGGCAGATTTGTAACGTTTAGGTTATAGAACCTGTATTTTTTAAAGTACAATTCAGTATCCTTTTTTTTATATCACTATTACTTTTAATTTCTATTGTTGAATATGCTGATTATATCTAATTCAAGTTGCTAATAATCTGTTTATACCAAGAGTTTTTTTCAGTATCTTGCCGGAATCAACAAAATGTTAGTCAACTTAAAGTATTTGAAACCATTTGTAATATGGTCACAATTACAACATAAATACAATTAACAATTAGTGTCTTCTTGGATATCTGAAATCATTCAGAGCAAGTGGATACAAATAAATGCAATTCACACAGTTGATAAACCTATGTTTATAAGTTAGATACAATATAAGACAACCTCCACAACAACCACAAGTCAAATAGAACTATTCGGACATTGCAATCATAAATATTGATAAGTAATTGCTCCCTCTAAAGTATTTATTCTTTGTCATTATTGTAACGACATGGCGATGACACAGTGCTTGTTTGATGGGATGAAGCGAAATAAACAGTGCAATGTAGTATGAGAGCCTGCTGTTGACCTTCTGACGATGCGTCAGCAAGATCAACTTCATCAACGATCCCCCTTCATCAAATGATGGATGTCCGTAACCACTGATGGCGATGATTTTGGGATTAGCAATCCCTCAGAATGCTGTGGCTTTAAGTCCATTGCTTCTCTAACGAATGGGGCTTGGGTATCTAAAAGCTAGTCATATATGTGTGTTTTTGAATATATTTCTCAAAAAAATATTTAATTTTAAGTAATCCGATTTATTTTGATTACTCTTGAAATCCATTTCACACACACAAAAAAAAAATATTTTGTGACGTTGAACATTGAACTGCACATTAACAGAATAATGAAATTTATTAAGGATAGATGTTTAGATAAAATATGAAGAATATCATTATGGATTTTTTTTCTTTTGCACAAAAATGAGCCAAGTTATATTGTTATTATAATTAATTTGATTCTAACTTTTAAGGCTTATATAAAAAAGACTAAAAATGTCATAGAATTGAGAGAAATACTTAATTGTGTCAAAGATAGGATAGTTAATGATATATATGATGATTTTATTAGCCCTTTATAAGGCCATTTTTTTAGTAGCACATCTTATGTTTTCCATTTCTTTTTATGCATTACATGATATTTATAAAGAATAAGTTGAGAATATTAAAATATGCGAATGAATTATAAATTAGGTATATTCTGCGCTGAAAACATATTGCTATTATTATATATATTGCTTTCCATGAAGTTAAGAAAAAAACAGGAATTATTCTATAGTGGGTTTTGAATGTGAAACTTGGTCCATGTCTCGAACAGATGAGAACACGATAAGTATCTACGAATGGAAAATTTTAACATTTATTTTTGGAGGAATTAAGGAAAATGGAACGTGGCGAAGAAGATCAAAAATTTCGAGCTCTATCAATCATATAAAGAATCTGACATTGTTAACTTCATCAAAATACAACGAATTAAATGGGCAGGTCACTTTGTCAGAATGAATGAAGACACCACCACTGAAAAAGTCTTCAATGCTCAACCAATTGGCACACGGGGAAAGGGCAGGCCAAATCTTAGATGGATTGATGGCCTAGAAAATGGTCTCCCAGTTTTGAGAATTAAGAATTGGAGAACACTAGCAGAAAGAAGGCTGGCCCGGAAATGGCTTCCTGAGAAGGCCAAGGCCCACCCTGGGCTGTTGAGCACTGAGGAAGGAATCTATAGTCTGACATTGTAAACTATACAAACGTATCTTGTTCGTATATGCTTTAGTAGATCGTAAATGGAAACATCTACATGATTTTTGTCAAGTTGACATATGGTCACCGAATTTAATCAATCGTAAGTCATATGGAACAGTTTTCTTGCTGCTCAGAAAATTATCAGGCAGCAACCCAAACCATGGGTGGGAAAATAGCTTCCCATGGACATTTAAAAATTAAGTTTGCGGTGAGTATACTTATCACGGGCTTATAAAGGGTTTTTTGAATGACGAAAATTGTTCTAGGATTTCATTGAGTTAAGCGCAAGTTCCATTTAAATGAGTATCTTTATTTAATTTACCGCTTAATTAAGTGCTTCTAATGAAAAAAAAAATTCATACCGGTTTTTTTTTTTTTTTTCTCGATATTTATAGTAGAATGCTTCTAAAATATAAGAATAGAGGCTCAAACTTTACACATTTTAAATATTTAGAGGAGATATTTTTATTTCTATATGCGAGAAAAACAACTATAAATTAAAACCATATATTCTAGTTCGTTTTAAGAATCTCTGACTGCCTTATTTTGAGAGTCGGTAATAAGATCCTTAACTTCGCGAGAAAATTCCTTTCTAAACGCAAATTAAATACTCCCAAATAAATGAGACGCATTAATTTCGACCAAATTTAGTATCCCTTAGGTATGTGTCCTGCGTTCTCAGTGTCCCCGTGTTCACAGAGCCCTTAAAAATCAACAAAACATTAGAACCAAGAGACCAAATGCTGGTAATCTAATCCACGTTAGTATCATTTTCGACAACGACTCACGTATGTGGCGCTGGTTGCAAAGATTGCGCGTTAATCATGGTGTCTCTTGGGCCCATAAAACTCTTTACGATGCAAACGTACCCTCCGTGGAGAAATATTTCCTTTGATCAAATCAACGGACAAGACTTTTTTTTATATATCCTGGCAAGTAGTTGTTTCTCTTAAATTAGCCGAATTCTCACCTTATAAACTCGCACTGTTTTGGTAAAAAGTGGATGAGATGTATGTCGTTAGTTTTTTCGTGTTTGTAATTATCTTAAGAAGGGAAGGGTGTTTGTGTGGCTTTTCTTTCTTTTTTTATAAGTCTCGCTCTGGTTGGGATTTTAAAGAGGTTGTTAATTCTAACAGATGCGGGATTCTATTTGGGAGAGTAAACGTGTTTTGTGTAAGTGAGTGTGTGGATTCTTAACTGTTTACTCTCGTCGTCATCCGAGAATGTTTTGTTTATTGGAATTGTTGATGTGCTTAAAATGTCGAGGGTTAAAGTTTTAGGTTATTGAAGAAAATGTAAGAAAAATATAAATTGCGTAGGGTTTTTTTTTTTAAGAAAAATTCAATGGGATCACTTGCTGTATGAATTTAAAAATTGCGCTTTTCTTGTTAAAACTCTAGTTTAATCGTCAACAGCTAATTTGTAGACAGTGGCGCACACAGGAAGTTTTTCAAGAGTCCAGGGTCAAAAGTCCACCATTCTCGTATCATGCTCCAATACGCCAATCAACATATTCGTTTGATTTTGTCGATTTTCGGGAACAAGAAACAGTAAAAAATTAATTATTAAATAAATAATTATCATTACTTAATAAAATTAATTATTAATAATAGACACCTAATTAAATTTTACGTGCAATACACATAGGATAATAATCAATAAAAAAAAAAGAATTTGGGAAAGTCTGAACCCGGGTCCATTCTCTCTTGTGTGGGCCCCTGTTCGTAGATGATATTTAGATAGTTTTCTTTTGCTTCTCTTTTTTAATACCAATAATGCTTTTTTTAAGCAAAATGTTTGACGACAAACTTTTTTTAAAAAAAAATATTTTCATTTGGGGGCATCCTTTATTTGATTTTAAATAATATTATTTCGAGGAACTTGTGTGGATTTGAATTGTTAACGTTAATATTTCTTTATTGATATATAAAGATCTCTATATAAAATGTATATACGTGATTAAATTAAATTAGTTGTTAAATAATCGAAGTATAATTTTTATAATTGAACATTTTTTTTAAATAGCAGACTCGGCCTTAAAACTATTTCTGTTATTTTCTGTTTTGTTGTTTGTATCTCTCTCTCTCTCTCTCTATTTACAACATTTACGAATTTATTGCTTTTTTCTCCTGAGATGGGCTTTTTAAATATAATTTCTAGATGAAAATCCACTTGTTATCTGTTTTTATTCCTAATAGGTTATGTTATATGTCCTGAATATTTAATTTCATTGGCTAGTTTGACGATTCTATCCATTATATGTTTATGTTATACCAATAATTTAGTCCATCTTTTTACACATTTTGGTTTATTTCTTTGAACGACTCAGAAGAAACGTACACAGTACAAAGAAAATTACATAACTAATACTACAAGCTAAAAAAAAGTATAAATCTCAGATGACTTGCAGCGCCATCTATTCATTTTACATTTAATTTACAACGAGTTATATTTGATAACGATGAAATGAAAGTTTTGTACTTTCCCCCCTAATTTTAATAATATTTTTAATTTGTTAACTCTTTCTGTGAGAGAATTGTGGAAGTAAGCTATATCAAGTAAGCGTATATCAGTTTGGTTTATTAATCGAGTTTTGGATTTTTTTTAATATTTTCTTTTAAATGCTATTTTTTATAATATTCTTTTAATAATGTTTTACAGATAAGTTATCTACAAAAATTAGAAAAATGCGTTGTTCTGTAAAAAATAATAGTTAATAATTCGCAATATATATGCTGTTTTTCCTATCAAAAGGTTAATCTGTTTTCAATGGAAGTTTTAAAATGTGTTTAAAATTAAAATTTGTTATAGGATGTTAAAAATTTCTTTTAAAAACATTTTTTCGGTTCAGTTCATATATGGTAAACTAACATGGTGTAGATTCTCATCTTATCATGATAATGTATTTTGAAAGACGCATCTGCAATTTTTAAATAAATATTAATGAAATAACAACAAGCGACATTTCAAAGTGTTGTGTTCTGTTTTATACGTCAAAAGTTATGTAAGTGATATAATTTGAAAGCCCATAAAATTCTTCTGTTACAGTTTCAGTGCATGAAATAAAACTGAGAATTTTTATTTCCATTTGTGTTGGCTTCGGAAGTAATTTATCCTTCATAAAAGGTGTCAGGCATCTGGCAACATTGCAAATGCATGAGATCTTATTTTTAACTGTAACTGTCGCGACAGTTTGGCCCATTCCTGGTTGAAAATTACGCAACCCGGCGCCCACAAAGACAGAATTCGATTAAGTTAACTTTTTTTCAATTTTTGTATACACACTACTATTTTTGTTACGCATAGTTACTGGTTTTACAATAAAAGCGTTCGTTGTCTGTGCCTTTACGTGTTTTTGTATTCACAAATCGAGTTAAACGAAATTATTTCCTCAGGGAAGTCTGAAATTTCGTTGTTAAAGCAAAAAATTTTTTTATACTATAAGTCTTCTCTATCATTTCAGCATTTTGAAATTAGGTATTTTGGGGTTCAACATTATTTTTTAGTGCTTTTATAACAGTGAAGGTGGAAAGTGGTAACATGTTGAAATATGTGAATTCTATTTTACTGTAGTCAAATGAATATTTTGCTTTAAATAGCCTATTTTAATTAAGTTTTAGGTTTGAACTAAAATTTTTTTATGTTAAACTAAACACATATTAAATAATTGCTTGTTATAATTTATTATTATTACATATATCTTATAAAAATTGCTTGTTTTCTCAGTTTTATTCTTCCAAATTATTTATTCTTATTTATGTAAGCCCAAACGATAACACATTATTTTATTTCTGAAGAATTAATTATTTTTTCATGGATTTTGGTAAATATTTTTCTGTTGTGGGGAATTATTAATTTTTGAAAATTTTAATATTTCTTGCTATAATTTAATACTAACTTGAGTTCTTTACTTTAATTGTTTTTTGGGATTTTATATCATCCCTTTGTCTAGCGATTCATAACAATTTAGAAACACAAATTTTAAATGTGGACGAACTCTGATATCGCTATGGACTAATGTATACAACAAAAATATATGGAAATCGGTTGCTTTAAAATTATTTGCAGTATATTTTGGCGTATATAACGTGCACCTATACTTCCAAACTACATTTTTTTAAATTTCTAGGTTTATTCTACGTATAACGCACATCTTTTTCTACAAAAAACCCCTGAAATGTCTATAAGCAATGTTCTTATCTTTTGATTTCATTTATTCGAAGTACTTTCCCAGGCTTTTGAACAAAGGTATATTTGTAGAACTATAACCCTAAAGCATGAAAAAAGGGGTCGGGGACAAAATATATTTTATGATACAGAATGTTCCTGGGCGTTTCTACTGACTTCGCACAGAGTTCTAAATACAGATGGCGAAAATGAAACAAAATTCGATTATGTGCCTGAAGATGTAAAGAAAGTCGAATATGACGAACTTTTCGTTTTACCCAATAATGAAGGTTCATATGGCATGCCATTTCTTACAGCATTTAAGTATATGCAGAAATCTAATTTTTTTTTTATGCTCAACTTTTCATCGTTCTTTAGGCTGTCATTTTTATACCCGGCATAAAATGCGCACCCGTTAATTTCAATTTTATCTTTTGTGTTAAAAGGGCGCATTATAAGCTGGAATATACGGTAATTAGTGCTAAAATTTATTACTGTGTTGAGATCGAAATTACTGAACATGAAAAGTAATGTTTGTATTTCTACTGAAACGTGTATTTGATCATTTATTTCCCGTTTATTTCGTTTCCATTCTTGGAAAAGACAGAAAAAAAATTTATCAAAACCTTAGAAAATCCTTGAGTAGTAAAAATTATATAACTAATCTAGTTCTGATTTGATTGAATGACTGTATACAGGAATTTTGCTTTATGAGGAAATTATTAATAAAGTTGTGTTTGATTTCCTCTCACATCCATCAGTGTTCGGGAGTTAGAATGAAAATCAGCCATAATCAAAACAAATATAATTTATTAATCTCTTAACAACCCAGGTTAAGAAATGTACCTATAATTAAGTATTGGAGCAAAAGCGAGGTAGACGAGATATTTAATATTTAATTATGAATTGAATCACTTACTTTTGGAACGTTTTGGTAATATACGTTCTAAATAATCGTAATTCCAATATGAACTATTCGACTTCTAGTCGATATCACTATAATTCAAATGTCTTATTGACCGATTTGTCAATCATCAATTTTAAATATTAAGTAATCCTTCTCGATTAGCTTTCTACTACTTTACGTTAATCACTAACTTCTATCATCTAACTCCTAACCTCTCTCTAACTCGAACCTAAAAGTTAATGCTTAAATATAAGCCTTGATTTACATAAACCATACCTTCTTCTTCGGGAGAAAGTTTTTAATAAAACATTATTTAAAGAAATAGTGTTTTCCCCAAATGGAGTAGGAGGCTCGCGAATAGACCCGCGTTACAAAGTTATGATATATATATATTTCAAAAGAACGTTATGAAAGTAATAGAAGAAAAGTTCTCTGTCGAGGGAAAACTTAATTAAATTTGATATAGGAATTATTTATGCGTATGACGTAATGCAGGGAGTTAAATATACACACTAACAATACTTTTCTAGGTAGTTATGTACCACTAATGCCGTAAGACGATTGTAGAATAAATAACTTTGTAAATAAGTCTAGACTTGAGCCTCGAAATGGAAAAATGGCTTACCCAAAGGTGAACAG
>BMAV01014804.1:434528-483576 GCA_019973955.1 Trichonephila inaurata madagascariensis
CAATAAATATTTTTCAATAAATAACCACGCTCACTTATAAATGTTACGTGATTGATAATATATTACCCATTTATATATATATATATATATATATATATATTCTATAATATTGATATTTATCAAATCATTAAGAATTGTAAATGAAAGGAAAAAATCATAAGGTTTCCAGCGTTGATTTAGACACCTAAAATATGTTTTACGAAATAATGCGTTTCTAAAAATGTCATGCAAATAATAAATATTTTTATGTTAAGTGGTAATAAGTTGCAAACTTGAAACATAAGCAAAATAAAGAGTAAAGAAAAGTTCAGTTCAAGTCGTTATATTTCCTTTTAAATCCTTTACTGTAATTAGATTTTTATTTGCATTTTGAGAACACATTATGTGATTTGCATACACCTGCATATGTGTAATTTTAATAACGTGAGAGAAAAAAATCGCTTCAGTTATTTGTTAAGGGTTCTATTTTAAAAATTTGTTATTAGGTTTTGGCAATGTATACGAACATTTCTTTTTTGCTGACGTACTACTTCATTATAATCTTTTAAGTATGGTGTTATAAAAATAGATTTTTTTCTCAATTTATAGAATTGTTTTCTTGAATTTTCAAAATTGAGACAAGAGTGTCACTCCGCAAAATTCGTGGAAATTTTCTTAAATGATTAATTTTTCACTATTTTAAACATTAAGACATCCTCTTAAAAATACATATAAGAAGTATTTTATATTAAAAGTTTTAGGTAAACTTTTTTATGCAAACTACATAAAAAATATTTTGAATGTGTCATATCGCAGTAAAAATCGCATGGAAAGGCCTTAGGTTTATCGATTTATTTAAAATGTTTAATAAATAGTATCTTGTGGTAATAATCTAAAATACTATTTTCTTTTTTTTTTAACTGGATGAGTAATTTAACCATCTGTTGTGTAAAATTTAGGTATCAAATTTAAAAGAAAATTCAATAAGAAAAACAGTCATCTATATCAAAATATCTGATTTCAACTATTATCTGAACTATGATTTTTTCTTTTTTTTATATACGCCTTGTAAGTAGAAGTA
Source organism: Trichonephila inaurata madagascariensis (assembly GCA_019973955.1). NCBI lineage: Eukaryota > Metazoa > Arthropoda > Arachnida > Araneae > Nephilidae > Trichonephila > Trichonephila inaurata. Next base: position 435,589 of record BMAV01014804.1, read on the forward strand.
TTCAAAAAGACACACTGGATTTAAAAGAGCATTATTTTTATGTGTATTGCATGATAAAGGGATAAACGTTGCTCTGATGGAGAAAAATGTTAATTTCGGAGTAGTTTAACAAGTGTTATTTAAATTAATACTTTAATATGCAATTTAAAACTTGCACAGTTTCTCAGTGCAATGTTAATTCTACTAGAACTCATTTTATGCGAACATCAACTTACTTTCTTGGAAAACTTTTTGGGTTAAGGTATTTAACTTTTTAACTTAACTTATATTTAACTGTAAAACTTTCAACAGTGACTGTAAATTGAACGGAAATGAACTGTGTTTTTTAACATTAATGTAATTAAAAATAAGATGAATTGGCTTAGAAATTTTTTAGAAAAAAAGCTAAATGTAAAAGTTTGTAATTTTTCATATCGTATAAAAATGCAATTCTGAGAAATATGAGAGGTATTAACATTTTAAACTGCCGATTTTATTTTAATGTACTTAAACGGAAATTCGAAGTTATTTGCGATGTAGAGAGTTACCGAAAGGGCTAAATTGTTGACGGTCACATGATAGAGGCAATCACGTGTTTATTATTGAATTCAAAATTTACATTAGACTTGTATTTGTTCTATTTGTAAAATTTAAGTAAAATTTCAGATTTTATAATTTGTAAAAGTTGTTCAAGTAGTAAGCTTCTTTAAAAAGTTTCTCAAAATTTAAAAAAAAATTATTTGTGTACTTTAAATCAAAGGCGTTTTGCTCACTTTTGGGCGTTATTATTGTTGAAAAATATGTATTTTTAAAAAGAAAGTTTCCACAAAAAAAGATGGCAACAGTGAAGCCCATCTATGGATTGGTCGGAAATGCGTGATTGCAGTTATCACGTGAATTAAAGCCCATTAAGGAAATGTGATTTAGTGCAGATCAGGTGACACATTTTTTACATGTTTTATCATTTAAGTAACAAGTATAAATAATTTTATCATTTTCAGACATTCTATCGCCATGTTATACCAGTATAAAGATGAGGATTTAATTCGACCACTTTTTCATCGAATATTTTCTCTCGATGAATTATTTGCTGGCTTTCCATTTTCTTAACTAGATCAAATGTTGATTTTATATGCGCATATTTTTGCAACATAACTTATCTCTTTTTTTTTTCTCAATTCCTTTCATCGTTTCGGGTTTTTTGTTGCATTATTTTGCACTCAGTTACGAATTATATTCCACACCACTACTAAATCCAACAACTTAATCGGCCAAGTCGCCATTTCCAAAAGATTTCTCACCCATATCTTCCAACATGACTAACTTCACTCCCCGAAATAAAACATCATCCTTTACCCCCACATTATTCCACCCCACTGAGCGCGTTTTAATTTAAGGAGATTTATTTTTTTCCTCCTCAAAACAAAACAAATCGATTACATTACTCGTGTGAGTGTGCGTACGCGAGAAAAAATAATCCTGCACAGAGAGAAGAAACCGGCAACGGTTGAAGTTAATCATCCATGGGCAGCCTTTCGGACAGGCCTGCCAGCTTCTAAATAAGAGGTTCCATCGAATAAATTCACGCGGCTACGCGTTAACCTGACGGTCGAACGGATTTATTGGCCGTTAAGTCGGCTTTCATTCGGCCACTTCGTCGCCCCCTCTTTCCATTATTTGCTGTTCGGGGGAGAGAACACACACACTAAAAACAAAACCATCATGGCTGCCTGCCCTTACGCCATGTTGTTCTTTTAACGATTGCGCCCGGCACCGTTAACCGGCTGTGAAAATTAAGTCTTTTTCAGTGCGATACTTCCTGTTAGGAGTGATGCATTACTTCACTTCAGTTACCATGATTTGAAAATCTAATTTTTTTTTTTCTTCGTCAGTCTGAAAAAGAGCAGTTTTTGCATAACGTAAAAAGGGAATTCTTAATTATGATTTTTTACTATTATTTTATGCTATATACAAATTTACAATGAAATATGTTTACCGAAATAATACAACGACCCCCGGAAACTATTATACAATTTCATAAAAAATTTTCTCTTAACACGAAACGAAAATCGCTTAACACGAAAAGATTTCTCTTCTGAGAATAATTTTTTTTCCCTAATGGGGCTGAGCATTGGTATTTTAAGCTATACAGACCTAGTAATTTCCCCAGGAGCTGATATCACTTTTTAGCGTGGTACCATATAGACCAAAGATGGCGAACCAATGGCACGCGACACAATTACTTGGGAACGTCTACGATCAAAGTGGTTAGCATTTTAATTCAAAATAACAAAGTTCACTATGAAGTATTACGAATAAACGCGAGTGATCAGTTGTGTTTGTCAACTATCAACCAATATGCCAACATTTCAAAGAATTGAATGTAAAGCCTCAAGACACAAATAAAAAATGTTATCTTCAAGAGGAATCTAAATGCTTTTGACGCTAAATTGCATATTTTTAGAAACGATATTATTACAAGACACTACTAGTACTTCTCGAACTTGAAAAAATCAGACGAAGAAAAAGTTATTCAAGAGCTTATTTCCATAATTATTATGTACTCTGATGTGACTTCATTTGATAAACTGAACTTGTCCCAATTCGATTGGAAGAAATTGAAGAATTTGAATTGCAGCTGTGCTTGATTTCCCGTCTTGTTCAATATGGATTCAAAAATTTATGAAAACAAGAAAAATGTTGGAATTGATTAAAGCAGAAAATTAACAAGCAATATAAGTAAAAATGTCAGTAACGAAATTTTGGAAACATGGAATTCGATTCCAGATACATTTAACTGTTTGAAGAAGCTGGCTCATGCTTTTTTAACCATATTTTCATCTACCTATGCCCGAAAATCATTATTTTCAGAGATGAATAACATTTAAGACTCACTTAGAAAACCATTTGGCAGATGACTCTAATTCAGCATGTGCTGCTAAAAGTAACATTTTACAATCCTAATGTAAGTTATGTGTCATCTGATCGGCAAAAGCAGAAGTCACACTAATGTTACTTTAATTTGAATTACACGTATATCCAAAACATTTACTGCTATACAGTGCAAAAAGTACTTTTTAATAGTAAATAAAGTTCTGAGTGGTTAGTATTTAATTTTATTATTTTCCCAAAAATCACAAGTCAAAATTATTTGACGGCACGTCTATACCCCATTAAACACTTTTTTAGAAAAAATGGCACGTTGATCCAAAAAGGTTCGCCACCCCTGATGTAGGCGATACCAATTACAACGAGAAATTTTGACGCCGAGTTTCCTCCTCGGAGGAAGGCGCCTGGGCTCTGACGATGTAAACTTGTACTGGTATTTAATTTTGCCGAGAGCACCCAAACCAAACATCCACCCTGTGGATCTTTTACATGCCATATAATCATACAACATGGCCGCTGTCGATTCTCTGCATCATGAAAATCCACTGACTTGCACCGGGGTCGAACACGCAACTTAGGGTGCCGAGGACCAGTGACAAACCAAACACACCAACCAGCCAGTTCCTTCAGGGAATGAACAAAATACTAAAATCACCAGCCTCGTTGGCGAGATTGAAGAGGGGTATTTGAGAAAGTTTCTGTCTTAGTGGACTGTCTTGCTGTGTGTCATCGTAAGAATTCGTTGCAGATGATAATGCGTACACAGCCCCAATTATGGCGGACAAAGACGTTTTGGTGTTTGTTTAAAATTCAAAAAATATCATTGATGCAGATTTTGACGACGAAAATGAAACGAATAATGCAGTTCATACTCCCACGTCATCCGAAATGAGGAACATCTTTGGAAAGTATGCTCAGTTATTTAGACACATATTCCAGTGGGGAAATGAATTAACAAAATGGACGACATCGAACAATATGCTGACAATTTGATGCTAAAAAGGCAATGCAAAGAAAACATCAGATTATTTCCCAACAACTCAATAATGCTTTGTTTTTCAGAAAAAAATAGTTAATTTTGTTTTAAATTTCATTAAGTTCTTCTGAATGTTTTAGTTTCATTGATTTTTATGAAATACATACATTATACCTATCTACGTAATAGAATGCACTCTTATAGAATTCTTTTTGAACACACACGCATATATATATATTTGTAATATCCTTTAACACGAAAAAATATTTCAACCCCCTCTCAGTTTCGTGTTAACCGATTTTCATTGTAGATATTTTGTTGTTCAAGAGGTATAATCGCTTATCTCTGACACGGTTTTACAAAAACTCTGTCTGAGATATAACCGTCTGCACTTTTTAAACGGCCAATTTATTACACGATTTAGGATTACTGATAGTTACACGAAAAGATAAGATCAAGATCCATCAGTTAACTGTTATTTTAATTTCCGAAAGTGTTTTAAAACTTCGACGAGATCTGAAGATACGTTTAGCCGTGTGTGAGCACCAATTATCATATAAAGAACTTCTAAAACTAAAAGAGCAATAAATAAATAAGTTTTTATGATAAACATGTCAAAACTTCGGAAAGTAATTTATCTTCTGAAAACGTCATCACCGGACAAATTCTTTGCTGTATCAAGCCTAACGGATATAACAGAGCTCTCTAGTAGACTGCGATTTTGAATCATTTCGTCTTAAACAAATATGCTCCTATCCACAAATAGTGAGAAATAAATAATTAATATTTATAATATTTTTAATTGAAAGTTTTTATCCTTTTGAAGGCAATATCCATACGTTTTAAATTTTAATTAAAACGTAGAAATATACTATTGTTGCCAAATACATAAGCTGCTTTAAATATATAAATTGCTAAAAACTTTGATTTGGATGCGTGTAGTGATGAAAAATTGGTTTTTCATCATTCTCTCTTTGTACAGTTTTTCAAATTAAGTTCTTTTTAATTTGTTCTACAGTTTCTTGAATAATGTGGAATGCATGCCCCTTTTTAATATTGTATGAATTACATCTTTGCAGTTTTTTGTATCTGCTATGCAAAAAAAATTAGATGTATATCTAAACTGCTTAACAGTCGAAAAAACGATACTGCTGAAGCAGTTTCAAGGTAATCGAGTAAATTAAATAATTTACTATATGAAAACTTTATGAATAATATTTTGCTTATCGCTGGCTATTTTTTTGCGAAAAAAGATTAAGAGTAGAGTTATTGTGTTTCTTAAGTCATGTAATCATAGCTTGGAAATTTTATCGACAATGGAAAGAAAAGTTAAATTACTTAAAAATTTTCTAATAAATATTCAAAATTGTGTGTGTTTCAGTTTTTCTAATACTGTCCAAACTGTAACTTCTAGTTTAAATCAAAATTCTAGCATATTTAAGATTTAATTTTCCGTGTAAGCTACAATCGTACTTTTCTCCTGGAGATTATTTTAGAGATTTCGAATTTTTTTTTTTTTTTTGTGTATAATTTTTATACTTAAAAAAAAAGGCCTTTGGTTCTCTTCAAGGTAGCATGTTCAACAGGTTGTGTTTGTATATATCATTATCTTATGGAAGTTATGTTAGTATATATTTAAGTTTAAAGAAATTTGTAATTATTGTTCCTCTGTTACTTCGGCATAAAAAAGTCAGATGTAGTAAACATTTAACAATTTTTTTCAATGATGTATTATACATTAAAATTTTAACCACATAATTGTGCATTTTTTAAAAAAAATAATTAAGGTTTACAAATTTTATGACACGATCATTTTCCACATCATATAATCATGTTACATACAAGAAAACAAAATATGCACATGTATTAGTTCTCGCGTTCCATAACCCATTTCCTCTAGAGCTTTGATGACTCTACGGTACCCCTATGTAAAACAGCTTCACAAAGAACCAACCAAAGGAGGGAAAGACTTTCAAAATCGTAAAAAAAAGGGAAAATAACATTAAAAAAAAGTCATGCCACCTGGCATGGGGATTACAATAACTGTGGACAAGGTAGGGGAGGGGAGGTTGAGTGCTGGGAGGCGCACTATTGTACCAGCGAAATATGTCTGTTTCGCTCTCTGCGCTGAAGCAGATGGTCATGCCCGCGTAAGACTTCCCAACCTTTCGCTTGTTAGTGCCCGACTCTCGGTATAGGATATGCCCACACCTGCTTGAAAGCCATGGCGGGTTTCCTCGGACTAGGATATAGAACGCTGGCGACACGCCCTGGAGTAGAGTTGCGTTTGTCCGGCAGTAAATGGTCTGTTCTCTTGGGTCCAGTGGGAATGTTGTGTTTGTAAAAGTGTTCCTTTGAAGTGCCGGTTGGCTTTTATCCAAAGATAGTCTCATGGAGTTGTCGATGCAGTGTTTGGTTGGGTAATACTTTCGTTCGTAGTCATTTGGATAAGCCTAGTTTTCGAAGAGTATTGCATATTTTAGAATAATTCTGTTTCTAGTACTTTTTGTTGATTACTGAGATTATGAATACAGCTCATTGGAATTGGTTGGCGTGGAAAAATTTATAACGCTGATATTCATGAATAGTTTTTATTATTTATATTTAAATTGATTTCGACTTTTATTTTTATCGAACAATTATACGTAAATGTTAAGAATTGAAATCTGTGCGTGGAGTTGTACAGTGCAAACGAATTATTTTAAATGCAAATATTTGATTCTTATGATTGTGATATCAATGTCATGATGAGTTGTAAAATTTGCATTCGGATTTTATTGCATAAAAGAGCATTTATTTTCTACTTTAATTCCATCGAATATAAAAAGTGGTTCGTTGTAAATCGAAAGAAAAATGTGCATCTATCTTTCTCTGAAGAAAACTGTGAGAATTTCGTGTGATGTATTTTTTAAGGTAAGCCTCTATTTTTTTTATGTTAAAAATGTTAAATTTTTCTAAAGCAAGAAATTAATGTCAAGATGTTTCGTTTGGCAATCACTACATTAAAAGAAATAGACTGAAATAATTGAATTAAATGATAGTTTATCAAATTTAAAATTTAATAAGATTCTATTTGAAAAAAATTTAACATAAAATTTATTCAAAATATAATTGTGCACGCATATCCATTTTTCTCCTTTAAACCACATTTCTCTGGTTTTCCTTTTTTAAAAATATGTTTTTTGTAAAATACGTTTAAGAAAAAACTTAATTTCTTCACACTACTTTTTTATTTATATTAATTATTTAAAAGAAATATTTAACTTAAAAAAATTTTGGTTTTTCATTCCGTTCGTTAGTTACTCTTTGAAGCTTTTAAGGTGTTAGTGGTACACTTAGATAAAAATTATTTACATTTAGCGCTCTTAAGAAAAATACAAAGTTTTTCTCGTTCTTAAACTTTCTACTGCATGTGTGATGTTGAGCAATTTAGAATCTTCCTTATTTAAATATGAGAAAAACAGGTGCTTGAATTCACATGTTCCAATTTCGTGATTAAAAAAAAAACTTGTTTTCATAGTTTTTTTAACATTATTTTTTGAGACAATACAGTTAAGAGTTTTGAAGTTTTTGATTCATTATTATACTTATATATATATATTATTTTATTGGTATAAATTTGCAGGAAAAAAAAAACAATATCTTGTTCTATTTTTATATATTTTAGATTTGTTGTTTGAAACTTACTTTATTTCATGAAAAATATTAATCGCCGATTAGATTTTCTGTATTATTGCTTTAAAACTGTACTCTTTTATTAATAAAATTAATGTTTAAATGTTATAAATACTGTGTTGTTTTGAAAAATATCTAGTATTACATATTAGTCTCTAGTTTTATACATTTAGGTTTAAATCTTTTTTTCAAGCTAAATTTTTTTCTGCATTTTTTTTCTTTTTTTGCACTATTATGTATAATTTTCTGCTGAAGGGAGAAAAATTCGGACCTCATGAAGCAAGCTATTAATTAAGCCCAGTGGTCGAGTGGTAGCGTATCGTGCTTCCACACCACAGGTCCGAGTTCTATTCCCGAGCTGTGCAGGGTCGACTCAGTCTTTCATCCCTACTGCAGTGGGTCGATAAATGAGTACCAAGCTTGCTTACGGACTTAAACACTGGGGGTTTCGCTTCAGAATGACCACCTGATCGGGACATCTGTTCATGCACCTCAGCGCCCAATGGTCACGTATACTGGGGTGGACACAGTAGGCCATGGCCTTCATGTGCTGTTGAGCCCCTGAGTTTGAGTTATGAAACAAGCTTAACCCTATTTCACCTCCCTAAGTCGGTGACAGCTTAAGAAAACATAATAGTTTTGGGTCAATTGACAATTTTATATATGGATTTGTTCTTCTAGGATTTTCGATCCTATAATTCTTCCATTCTAAGTTCTGTAAGATAATTTATTTTTTCCACACACACACACACACACACACATATATATATATATATATATTCCATTTTTCCATCAGTTTGCTTGGGACTTTGGCATAAGATGCATATCTACACTTATTTTGGGTTTCATTATTACATGTAAATTTTTATATCATAATTTTTATCCATAGAATTTTTTCTTATTCTTCTCTATGAGAGAAAGATTATTGCTCTCTTTTAAAAATTTTATTTTATTTCACTGCCTGGTTTATCATCCACGTGTGTTATGAACAGGCTTAACTTTTCAACATGGCTCTGTTTTTTTCTATTATGACGAAAATTTTTGCTGTACGAGGAAGGTGGATCCATAAAGTATTGCTTAACCCTAAATCACTGGTCTAATTCAGCGACAGCTCTAGAAATCATAATAGGTCTCAATTTTAGGCCAAACACTCTTTTTGTATCTACCTTTGTTATGTCTCTTGAATTCCAATTTCTTTCTGCTTTGGCATTGTAAGTTATACAGCTTTTTCACTTGGTTTCTTATTTTATTATGTTATACATATATACATATATATACTTTTATTTATTATTTTTAAAATTTTTTAAAAGAATTTCAATTTAACAATTAAATCCTTATCTTGTTCTGCTATTTAAAATTGTATTGGTGCATTTTTCTGAAATAAGTAAATTTATAAACGTTGAAGAGAAAAAAAACCTTAGTTGTACATATTGTTATTCAAATAATTGGTTACATTTTTAAATTTTGCATTCACTTCATTCCTAGACAAAAAAGAAAATATGTCTTATGCAGATCCAAATTAATATAATATTATTTTTAAAACGATTATTTATTTAGAGAGGAGTTTAAATAGAATTATCTGTGGGAAAAGAAACGATGAAATGACTTCGAGATTACTAAAGAAGTATTTATTGCTTAAGGGGTGAAATACTCTTGAACATCTCTTCACATTTAATGTCCATTTAATTCAGTTAAGAAGAAATAACAAACTTTAATAGATGCAATAAGTTAAGATAAAGTTTCGATCCTTGAGGCTAAGTCAGGTGTTGCTTTGAAAAGATTTAAAAGATTTGAATCTTATTTCTTTGTATTTTATTTTAGAATTAAATCGTCGATTTTATTTTATTTTTTGACGTTATGATTAAAAGTATGCCATTTATTTTTCATCCGTTTTAAAGAAAATATTTTTTGGGTTCATTTTTATGCTCGCTTTTTGTAATTATTATTATTTTGTAAAAATATTTTATAATTTGTTTTTGTTTTCCTGTTTCTCCGGCTCAAATCTCGCCAAGTTGGCATTATTGGTGAGAACACACAATAAACTCATAAAATATATTTATAATTGTTAGTTCTTATTGGTATGTTACCAATTTTTGATGTGTTTGAAAAAAACGTTACTCATAAGAAAAGACAACGACTTTTTTTTAAAATGTGGTGATAAAAGGTTACCAGCGGAAATACACCGTGTGGCGTCGGTTGCATCATTTTTGGCGAATTTATCGCTTACGCCGTTGAAACGGAAAAGTACCGGTTTTTTTTTTAAATAAATTCATGAATTTTTTTATTAGTTGGCTAATTTATAACAATAATAGGCATATTGTTATTTTATAAAATGTTTGCACATCTCTCTCTGTCTTGTTTGCTTTTTCTTTGTCAAGTAATTGGCATTGTAACTTGAATTAAAAACGTTTTGGGCAATTTAATACATGTATTTTTTGCCATTAAATTTTGCAAAATTTAATTTTGAACAAAATATGTATTGTATTGAAAAAAGACCGTTTAATTTAGATCCTTTAATAATGCTTTCAATTTTCTTTTCTTTCCTCTTTTTTTTATTTTTTTATTAACATTACGAAAGAGTATATTACTGAAGGGGGGGGGGGTACAACGGGAATTGTAAGATTTACGGGCTAAGCCAAATAGAAATAGATTTTATAGTTAGTTATTTTCAATTTCCAATTAAAGGCAATGGTGAGGAGGGGGGCGGGGAGATTAAAGATGATTACGCATTAAATAATTTCTCATCGTGCAATTTATTGATGCAGAGAGAGAGAAAAAACGATTTATTCTATTTTATAATCAAATATATATATAACTTTCCATTTGTCGGAACATTTATCTAAAATTACAGTTATTCTTGATATCTGGTACGAACTTTTTTTAACTGTGGAAAAAAAATGTAAAATTATAATTATTTGTAATGTTTATGAATTTTTAGCATTTCATTAATTTTCTTATGCGTTGGTATTTAAAAACTGTTTTTTTAAGAATATGTGGCGTTTCAATGCAGTGTACAACTTTCCTTTAAAAAAAATTAATCTCTAATAAAATGTGGTCTTTTTTTTTATACATAAATTATTTTTGATTTTACTTGTGCTAAAGAGGCAAAATAGCGTGAAAAGTTAACTATAGATGTGGGCAAAAGGAATTCTTCATTGAATTATTAATTGAATTATATGTATGTATTTTTTTCCTCAAAAAAAAAAAAAAAACTGCTTTAATTTTGTAAATTTGTATTTTAGAATTTTTCTCCGAAAGAAAATTTATACTTATTTTATTATTATTTATTATTTTTTATTTAATTTTGTATCTTGCATAAATAGACAACGTATCAACTTTTTAATTTAATCCTTGATCATTCAACGGAGTTTTATATATATATATATATATATAAAGCATACATATTACAACTTTATGTATAAAGCCGGTAAAGCTTTTAAAAAACATATGATGTAAATAATAATAGATCTGTTCAAATTTTTAAAAAATTTTGAAAAAGCAACAGCAATGAAATAAGTTTTGAAATCTTCCATATCATAATTCTTTTTCGTGTATTAATGCGTATTTTCAATTCATTTCTTCGTATTAATTTAATAACAATACAATATAATATATTTGGATTATGCCTAAAGAATATATATTGCTCCTAAGATTAGGTTTTGATTCTAATAGAACCAGTGTTGGTTGGGGGAAAAAAATGTTATAGATAAAAGTAAAGGTCGCAAAGAAATTCAAAAATTAAAATAGGATAACACTAGTAAGCACGTCCTTATATAACAGAGACGTACATTCGGTACATTTGGCTTTCTGTTACTTTTTCTCCTCCTATCGAAAAAACATAAAGAGAACATAAAAATAACGAAAAAATCGAAAATATTCCCGGTAGAATAAAAACCAGTGAAAGGTTAACACCTGGAATATCTATCCCCTTATACCGACCCCCTTTGGTACTCATCCATTCAAAAAACTCCCTATTTTTCCCTCCCCCTTCCAATGGAAGAGCGGGAATTTTTTTATTTTTTTTATTGTTGTTTTGCTTACGTATAGTTTCGTCAGTTATACAGTATCGTGATATATGTTTCTTTTTGAATTTTCTAGCTGAGGTTACACGCGTGTGTTCTGAATTATGAATGTAAATCCTGGTTGAAATGTAGATGTCCTGGAATATGTTTCTTATCCGTGTGTAATAATCCCCTTATTTTAGTATGTTGCTTGCTTCTTAAAGTATTTATTATTTAATACGTATTTTGATTTTTGGATAATTCATAAAATTTGTATTTCACATTCCCATGATGTATTTTAACGGCAATTTTCGAATGGAATGCATTTTTTATTGTTAGGAATCCAAAATGTTTTTGTTTTTTTTTTCATGTAATTATGGAAATAAAATATTTCGCATTAATTTTTTTACAGTAAATCTTCTCGGGAACTACATCAGTAAATGTATGTACATACATATGTAACCCCGCCATATTTTAACCCCACTTATCGGCCCTAAGTCTTTGGTTGCCCTTAGTTAATTTGTAAATTTTTAATCTAATTTCAAAACTTCTTTATTTGTATTTGTGTGTTTGTCGTTGAGATTTTGGATTGGAATTTTGTGTTTTGAGATTCTTTTAATTTCATAGTTTTGTTATTTTAAAGTATTTCTCTCTCGTCTTTATGCATTTAAATATATTTATATATACGTATACATTCTGAAGAATATTACTTATAAAATCAATTTCTATTGGCTTAAAGCGAAGCAAGGCTTTACTGTTGATGGAAATGAATTCATATGTTAAGGCTGTCTTCGGTCAATGTTAAAGAATAGGACCCGAATTTGGAACATTTTTTTTTCAGATATAAAAGAAATGAAAAATTAATATGATATTCTGGCTTCACTATCCTTTAGACAGTAGCCTTTTTTATCATACATCTCATTTTTAACTGCGTTGACCCATTTTTTTCTGATATGAAATGTTTTTCGCGTTTTTTTTCCCTATACCGTAATGTTAAATGAGCTATCTCTGCACGTATTCAAAAGAGAAATAGAGTATTCATTGAATATTTTGAAGTTTTTAAAAACCCTATATTGTTAACAGGTGTATAAGTTATAATGTTCCAAATTTCCATGAAATTTGAGGTATTTTTCTGTCTGAAAATAAGCTTCGCGTTTAGTTCATGCTCTCGTACTTTTGCCGAAAACAGCCTTAAAGAAACCGAAGAATTTTCTTTATCGCACTTGTATATATATAAAAAATTGTAACAAACTCTAAAATTAAATCTTTTCTTCTATAAAGAAAAAATTATTATCTGATAATTCAATTATTGATTTCTGTATGGGAAATTAATAATCGCATGTTTTTAAATTTGAGGGCCTTATCCTTATATTTAACTGTTAACAAAAAAAAAACACCTTTAATATTTTAAATTCTCTTTTACAGTTAAAATATATTCAATCTAAGCATTACTCCAAACTGTCACTGAACTTACCAGAAATCGTTCCGTTATAAACCAAAATTTATTCATGTATTTAACTGATTGTGTATCGATATATACAATTAAATACGCTGCTGCATTTTAAAATTTATATATATATATATATATATATATATATATGCCTTCAGCTATTGAAATGTATAAGTGAACGAGAGAGAGAGTTGGAGTATATAACACACACCGCTGGATTTGGTGATTGTTGATTCAGAAATCCATCCTAAGCATTAAAATTTGATTTTGGCTTTGAAGAACTGATTTTATTTCATCGAAATACTTGAACTTTATTTCATCCGATTGTATGCGCTGTGTAAATATTGGGTTGCTTCAGTTGATATTGAATACAGAATAGAGTATGGTCCGTTTTAAATAGTATATCTTGTGTTAAAGATAAAAGCGTGACATCTGCGTTGAGTAAAGGTTATAAAAAAAATACTATCTTTTTCAGAAAACTCGTTTTGCGATAAGTTCATGTGTTTCATTTTCGTTTTTCGAACGCAGTATTTTTTTGGTGTCTTTCACCATATCAATTTATAACTATTAAATTATTGTGTGTTATATAATAATATTTTATCATGAATATCGATAGCCTAACGAACTAGCTTTTGCACTTACCTTTTGAAAATTCTATAATAAACAGCTATATACAAAAATATCCATAGTTAGAGACTGTACACTTTTTATACTTGATAGCTGAAAGTAGTAATAGTGAATTATACGCACCAGTTAAATAAAAATTTTAAAAGAATAATAGTTATTTGAGACAATTTTTTTAATTCCTCACTGGAAAGAGAGTTTTTTTTTCTTTTTTTGACTTAACGCTGAGAAAAAAAAGTACCGCGTCCCTTACATCCTGCTGCATGAGGTATGTTTTCATAGTTTTCAAACATTATAAAGCATTAGAAAATGTAAAAATCAACAGTTTCCTGAACTTAGTTGCACAGATAGGCAGTCTTTCAACGAATGTAACATAATCGTTAAAATATTCCCTTGCTTTGAGTGGAATGAAATAAGAAAGGAGTTTCCTGTCCTCTTTAAAACTCACAGGATAGGTTGCACTCTTGACTCATTGGCACCTGTAAAGTCTAATAACGCTCTGCACCCTTGGTCGTCGAAATTTGTTACTTTCACAAGAAAATTCTTTTTTTCCCCTGTTCCGAACAAAAAGGATGTCATTTCGGGAAAAAAATACAATTTTTTTTAACACAAACTAAGAATTTTTTTTTCCAGCTGTTGAAATAATTTGTTAATTCGGGGTTTATTATTTGTTAAATAGGGTTTTGCCTTCATTTTAATCGGGGAAAGAGAAAAATTCGGAAATTCGTTAAATAGGGGTCCTACTGTATTTACATTCCCTGGACTGGATTTGCAAATATCAGCAAAAATCCCTTTTTCTTACTTTTGAAAAGATAAACCAATATTTGCTTTATTTTATTTATCGATGGTTTTGCAGGATCAACTAAAAATTTTTCAAAAAATACCGCGACTACACAAAACTTGCATTAGGTCGTACACAACCTCTCGATTTACTCGACACTGTTTGCACAAGAGTCAATCCTTTCTTCAATCAATACAAAAATCATGTTTTAATTTCCCTTAATTAAAACTTCATTCCCTCGAATAGAAGACTGTTGCCACCTGTTTGTTTTGCTCTCGGGCTGTTTTATTTTCCCCAGGAAAGGGGAAAAAATACCTATCGGGTTCGCTTAAACTGCAATCAAACTCTTTCGCCGCTGGGAAATGGGGTGGTATCGTGAGAATTAAAAAGAGTGGAAGATTACTAAGTATTCCGGGGGAGAATAGATAGGACCCATTCCGCCTGACAAAAAGGGACCGAGATTAAGTACGTAATTAAGGCCTCATTTGTCCTGTTAATCACTTTTTCCCCGTTCGAACTTATCGCGTTAATTAGATAACATCTGTGTCCACCAAACCAATCGAGGAACTTGTTTTTTGGGCGCCTTTATACTGAGACAGGAAGGGAAAAAAAGGAATTGAGTTCTGTGAGATGGATCAATTTTGCTGTTTCGAATACGATGGTCTGCCGGTTTTTTAAATGCAACTTGTGAAGGATACTGATGGAGAGGATATTAATATTGATTCTGAAGTGTTGTGATGTATATATTGTCAAAATGTTTACATTTTTTCTATACTGAATCATCGTGAATGTTCTGATTTGCATGGTTAATCCGTGATTTCTAGTTTAATATGATTCATACATATCTCTTATTTCTGTTACTGAGTTCGGGTTTTTAGGTACTGGATGTTTATTTGAGTATATTTAAGCGATTAATTGAGTAAAATATTAGATTCATTCTACATAGAAAAATTAAATTTATCAACTTTGCAAGTTTTCTGACTAAATTTTATTATTTAGACTAATTATTATGATAACAGAAATGAATGGATTCACATATTTCAATGTTGTAAAATTTATATTGCTTTTTATTAAAATTCATGTTTAATTCTTTATATTTCTTTTTATTAAAATTCATGTTTAATTCTTTAAAGATGGGTAAAAAAAAGTAATATAAATGCATTTCTGAATAGTATATCTAGCTTTTCTTCGTGTGAGTGTACCATGATTATATAGATTTTGTTGTTAGAGAGTTATTTTGGAGAAATTGTTGTACAGCATTTCTTTTTTTCATATTTGTTTTAAATAAATGTGTAATATTTTTATTTTATGTTTGTCTTTCTATTTATGTGCATCTTATTCTTACATTCATTCAAAAAAATAATGTACATTCTTAACACTGAATGAATCTATTTGAATACTTTTTTAGATAATTGTCATATTCTCCCTATAGCATGCTATTTATCTATATGAACATAATCTTTACTTCATCTAGCACTTATTGAAATGTTCGCAAGTTGCTTTTTTTACTTCTTTTGCTATTAGATATCTTTCCTGCATTTTTTTAATGTTGCTTTGTATTTTCATTGAAATTTTTCCTTTGATTTTCTATATATATATATGTATTTTACATAAAAAGATTCAATTATTTGACTCCTAACATTCCAAGTTTTTACCTATTTGGCATATCCTCTGTAGTCAAGTAGTTATTGTGACGAACTCGTCACTGGCGTGGTTTCTATTGAATCCTGAGTTTGAGATCCACTTAGTAAAGAAGTTGAGCTGTGGTGTAGAAATTTCGAGAATGGAATGCATTCTCATACGTGTTCTTGTAGCTTGACTGACTTTCAAAATTACGAATTTCATCGCCAATAACTTTCAAAACGTGAGGTTAGTAATCAATTATTTTAACTTCATTTGCTGTTTCATTATGCAGTATATTAGTATTTACCCATACACTTTTCAATTTTTGCCACTTTCTTTTAGTTTTTCACATATTTTGAGCAATTGTTTTCGAGGTGTGTTTGAATATTAGTCAATTTATCTAATACAATATCCCAACACAAAATGAAAATATTTAAAATAATGATCTATGTGTATATATAATCAAGTGTGTGTGTGTGTTTATTGTGTAATTCACAGTAATCAATGCAGCATTTTTTTACCCTTTTGGTGCTATAGGATTTAGTCGTTTTTCTGCCATTTCAAAAGGTTACAATTAATATTGTTCGATTTATTCACATGAAAATTAAAATGAATCGTAAATAGTATTGATTCTGTTAGTATGTTTCTGTGCAGATTTAAGTGCATTGAATCGCATATCAAATAACATTTGATTTTAACTTAAAGAAAAATTCTCCTAATATCAGATTTAGTTCCTTACTTCTCTGAATGCTTCAAAAAATATGTCTTTTTATTTTTTATTTAAAAAAAAGTAACCTTTTTGAAAAAAATCTCGTTCTTAAAAAATTGTTAATTTTGTTCTTAAAAATTAATATGTGTTCATATTCACAATTGTTTGCTGAAAAATGCTATGATCCATTAAAAACGAATGGTTTTTTTCACTTTCAAACTGTGTATTGAACTCCAAGCATTCAGTTTTAAAATGTATTTCAAGAAAATGGCTTTTCATTTCTTCCATCATATCATTATTTATTTATTTCCGGTACTTTTGTATATTTTTTAATACTTGAATAAACTGAAATGAATTAAGAAAGTAAAGAGCCTTGGAAATTGATGCTGAAATGCTGTATACTGGCCTAAAATGTGAGAAAATTTGCAATTAAAATCTATTTTCCTTTTTTCCGTGCATTTCCACTGTATTTAAACGTTCTTTTATGCACAAAAATTATTAAATAATTTAATGGAGCGTGAAAAATGCATAATTAAGAGAAATATTTCCTTCCCTACCTTATGAAAATAAAGATTTAAATCATATAAAAGATTTTATTTGCGCGAAAAGTTTAACTGTGTGTATGCATGATTTTTTTTAAACTTTGCAGTCATCAACCATTTGCATATGAATAGCCGCCAAAATGTAGGCAACTTCATAAGTTAAGCGGCGAAAAAATAACGCTTCACACGTACTATTTGTGCAGTTTCCCTACTCTTTTCATTTGTTCGATTTGAAGCTCAGTTTAAAATTACATTCCATGCAAATTTATTGTCACTTTCACTTTGGTTTTCTTTGTTCAGAACGAAAAAGGAAAAAAAAAAAATTCTAATTCTCCGAGGAACGCTGCTAATTAAATAAGAGGTAGTGATAACAAACCTTTTGAAGTAAATTGGGATTCTGGAATCGTTTTCTTTTTTTTTCTCTCTTCCGCCCCCTCCCCTTCTCCACCCCTTTTCCAATTTAGTCTCCTTTTACCCGGGTACGGATACGGTTTTAAATAAAATAAACTGTTAACTATCGTTCGGTGAAAAGGCCCATTGGTTTGGCGCGATTAAAATTCAAATCCCGTCTTTAGTATCAATTTCAAATGTATTTTCTTTTTTAAAATGCAGTTGAAAGCATTAAAATAATTTTTTCGCATAGAAACACTCTTAAAAATGTTTTTTTCACCTCCTTAGCTGATGAATAGAGGTGATGATTTTTCTTTTCTAGATGGTATAAAAGTTTTCAGCTGTTTGCCTAGTCGAGCGTTTGTGAGAGAGAGACAGAGTACTGCAGTTTGCTTTCGTGGTTAAATACATGATTAGTTAATGAAGTTAGTGTTTTTTGAAGCAACAAAAAAACTACTGAATTAAATTGGTATTTAGAATACACACGAACGCGTTGAAATTTATAAGAACTTAAGAGCCTTTTTCATTTGCATATTTTAAGACATTATCTTTATATATAAAGATTATTAAAAAAAATAATTACTCAGCTTTTTGCTTTGAATGTAAGATTTAATTGGTTCTATAAGGAATTAAGAGTTTGCTTTAGTACAAGTTGAAAAATATTACATGCTATTAAATGTTTTTATATTATAGTTGAATGTATGAAAAGCAATTAGTTATTTAGTGTTTAAATACGCATACTCTTTATATCATTTAAAATAGTTTGTACTTTATTGCAAGTTACTTTTATGAGGATTTAATATATTAATAAATTTATTTCGTATTCAATTTTTTAGAGATGGCAAATTTGTTTTTAAAATAGTATTTATATATATATATATTTTTTGGTTATATTTAGAAATTACTCTTGAGTCATTTTAATCATTTTTTAATATTGCGCGTTTTGCTTCTTTGAGATTTTGTAATTTGTCAAGAATTTCTGATTTTTATTTTTTTATTTACATGTGAGTACGGTTGTATAACTTTTATTTCTGTAAGAAAATGTGAAAATACGGAGAAAAAAATAAAATATTTCGTTATCGAGGCTTCTTTTTTTCTCTTATTTTTCTTCTTCTCTTCTATTTTTTTTTTTCTTGTTTTTTCTTTTTCTTTTTGTTTAATTTTTAATTTATATATTTTTTAAAGTTTTGAACCTATTTGAGCATATAGAAAATTATTGACCCATCCAAAAGATTCAAATCATGTCGAGTAATTCTCAATTTTTTTCCTGCTTTTCAAATGAAAATCAATAAGTAATAATACTAACATTCTCACCGGATAAAAATTCTTTCACATAGTGATGCCTAATTTTCGTTACATTATTTTTTAATGTATAAACTCGTTTATGAAAGCATAGTTTACTTTGTGTTACTTTCGTTTCTTCATTTAACCACACATTTAAGGAGTGTTGGAAAGATAAAATCTTATTTTTTTGGCAATTTGAGATTTTAACGTTTTTAAATTGTATTTATTTTAACCTTTCTAAAAATACCTTACTTTAATCTCTAGGGTAATTGGAAGCCCTTAAAACCTATTTTTAAATAATCCTTGAAACTGGACCACGCCCATTTGAAAGGCGCGAAAAATGTAAACAAAGTGCTTCGTTTTTGCTTAAAAGTTTAACGTCTAATACAAACCAAAACATGTATCTTTTATTGTAAATTGAGCTTTTTATTTTCTCATTTCCTTGCCGATTAGAAATATCACTGTATACATTAAAATCAATTTATCACAAAATGTAAATTTTGATGTTCGATGTACCTTTTCTGAGAAACTACTATTCACAGGTATGTAAATTTTTGATGGTATATTCATAATGATGTCTAATAAATACTAAAATGAGCTTTTTGTAAAAAACTCAAAAATTTATTTTTTGCAATTTTTTTTTTTTGTGAAAAATGGGTTAAATTTCACAATGTTTGATAAAATATTTTATAAGCTATTAAAAAAATTCAAAATTACCTCGAAGCTCATTTCAGTAGAATGAGAAAGGTGTACTTTAATTGTATGAAAAATTTCAAGCATGTACATATGACAGATTTTGAGAAAAGGTACATCGAAAACAGCCCATTTAACATTGTCAGTATAGAGAGAGAGACAGGTTTCCAACTCCCCTTAATATTTTTCAAAATTTCTTAGCCAAATAAAAACCTGTAAGAAAAGAATTTTTTTAAAAAATTGAATATTAATCTTGCCATGTGCATATAAACCTATAGCCTAATTCTTACCTTAAATTTTGATTTGTATAACATCAATCACTGTGTAAGTGTAATTTTCACAATGCTTGTTGGTACTTTGCTCCAGAGACTGCTTTTGCAATTCGCCTGTGCAATTATTCCAACGAAGTAATTCCCTTTGCTAATTACCATCTCACCTTCAATCACGACCGCCTTTTCATTGTCACAAATAAAGAAAACTCGTTCGAATCAAAAGAACTCAAATCCTCCTCTTCCACAGTTCGAGTTATGCCTATCCTTTGAATAGTTGCTCTCCAGATTCAAAAAGCATCTCTACCTCTTGCGAGCAATTGAACCATTTTGCAATCCTTTTCAAAACCTATGTCTCCCTTGCAGTTCATCAAGGCACACTTCCTCCAGCCCGGGAAAAAGAAACGGTCACAATAGTTCTCCTGGATCTTGAACAATTAAAATACTTTTCCATGCAGTCCTTTTCCCCAGAAAGACGACGTGCTTTCTCGGATGGACAGGCTTTTCCATCCCGAGGTTCACCTTTCCATATTCTTCCATTCCTTGGAAAAGTCTAATTGCTTCCGGATACGCAGAGAAGAACCATTCTTATTATCACTCCTCCGCCTTCTCTGTTCTGTGGGCACTTAATAACAGCCCATTCTCTCTCTTCTATCCCTTTCTTTTTTTTCCCTAAAAGGAAAAGAGAATTCAAAGGAGTTTTTTTTTTTCTTTTTTTCATTATTTTTCTTTATTCTTCTCCTTGCTTTATCCCCCTTTCTCACCCAAAACCTGATTTTGAAGTCGACGAGTTTTAATTTTTTTTTTTTTACAAGACCCGCCCTTTTAATATTTTTTTTCCCGAGGTGCTTGATATGATTTTTGTGGTACCATGTCGGCATTAATGTTTTTAAAGACCTTTTTTCTGTCTCTCTCTCTCTCTTTCTTTTTAATATCTCTGCAAAATGTTCAAACTAAAGTGGTTTTTAGTTTACAGAGGCTATATTTTTTTTTCGCTCCGCGCTCTTCTTGTGCTAGAGGTGGCTGCTTTGAATGACGCTAGTGTAATAAATTAATGAAAACAGATGAGGGCTATGGAATAGGATGATATATGACTCGCGACGTAATTAGGCATCCTACTTTCTTAATTTTTTTTTCCTTATTGTATTATGTGTATTCTAACCGCTAACTTTCTCATTTGTGAATGATCTTATTTTTCCACTCTTAAATAAAAGTGAGGTTCTTTTATTTTTTTGAAAAATTTTAAATAAATATTTACTTTTCGACTATCATTAGCCCCTCTAAAATCGAGCCAAAAATTATAGATGTCGCATTATGAAATTTATTTGAATGTGCGATGGATTTTGAAATTGTCAGATAATAAAAGAAAGTATTAAAAGTTTTTATGAGGTATTTGTCAGAGACAAAGACTCATTTTTTAATGATTTTTGGGAGGAAGTTTAATAAAAATATATTTAATACTTTTCATTAAAAATACGTTTTAGATAATTTTTAACTTAGTATTTTTAAAGTTTTTTTTTTTACCTTTTTAATTGGATTTTGGATTAATTTAAGCGACTAGAATAGTAATTTCTTTTTTAAAAGAAATCTCAATGTATAGCATTAGACAAAGCTATCGATTTGTCTTGGAAAAGCAGTTTATTTACTTAAAGGAGTTGAAGTTATTTGTGTATCGTATGACAGATATAAAAGCCAATATGATTGTAAAAAACAAATGTATTTATTTTCCTGTAGAATACAATTATACAATGAGTGAACTGCTACCCCTTTGCTTTTGAAAATGAATACTACCAAGAATTAGAATAATATTTATTTAATATTAATCAATTTTTAATTTTATAACTGATATTGCTGATTTCATGTGTGTATAACGACAATAAATCATACCAAAATACAAACTAGATTTCAGCGTGTATTTGTCAGAAAATTAGACATATATATATATATATATATTCTATTTAAAAACCTTTTAATGATTAATGCTTGTATAAGCTTTGTAAAAGAAAATTTTACTTAAATAAAATATATTTGAAGTTCTTCAATGCAAATGTATATTTCAGTCTGACTTATAGTGCTAAAAAAAAAATCAAAATCTTGTAACCCATTAAGACTTATTATTAAAAAATTTTGAACTATTTTTTTTTAAACTATATCAGACGACTTACATTAAATTAGTTAATCTTATAACTAATTTAAGAAATAAAAAAAATCTTAACATTTACTTATTTTTTGAAATATATCTAGATGATCTTCAACTGACAGATTTTAGATTTTTGTCAATTTCTCCTGGTTTATTTTCAGTTAAAAATGAAGATGCCTACCATAAAACTGAAATCGTACCTTAAATTTTAGTATTATTATTATTCATAAGTATTTAACCGTTATTGAAAAAGTTCATAAACAATTTTAGAAAATTAAATTTTTCCCCCTTGAAATACATATGTTTTTGCAAGATGAGACACTAAATACCAATCTTCTAGATATATATCAATATTCGTGGTTATGATAAATAAATATGGAAAATTTCAATTTACTGGTGCAGGGATGGTGAACCAGTGCACGCGACACAACATTTTGGGCCCGCCAGAAATCAAAATGGTTTGTATTTTATTTCAAAATGACAAGGTTCACTATGAAGTATTACGACCAAACGCGACTGGGAGCACACTCGTTCGTTATTGTTCTGCCTTAGTTACGTCGTGGATTACAGTTGCTTATGATGCAAAATTTGTCTACGCATAGCAAAGTCAACTTCTTTGAAACTACTGTAGTTTTAAGTTTATTTGTGTTATATTTACGATTTTTGACTGTTATTTAACATGTCTAATCCAGCAAAAGAACAAAAAGTGCAAGATAGTAAGTGTAACAAAGAATTTCAAACTTGATGAATCTAGAAATATGGCATTATTAGAAAAGGCGACGCGGTGTGTGTTTTATGTTCTGGAACAGTGGTATGCAAAACATCGTCTGTAAAACGGTATTTTGAAACAAATCACAAATCCTCTTGTCAAAAAAAGTATACCACAGCAAAAATAATTAATTCCTTAGAAACCATTTGGCAGATGATTCCAATTCAGCATGCATTCTGCTAAGAGCAACATCTTACAACCTTAATATAAGTTATTTATCACCCAATCTGCAACAACAGAAATCCCACTAATGTTACTTTAATTTGAATTACACGTATAACTAAAACATTTACAACTATACAGCGCAAAATGTATTTTTTGTAGTAAATAATGAGTTTTGAATTGTTAGTGTTTAGTTTCATTATTTTTCCACTAATCACAAGTCAATATTATTTGGCACGTCTATTCCTCATTAAACACTTTAGAAAAAATGGCACATTGATCCATAAAGGTTGGCCACCCCTGTACTAGTGCAATTAAGCCATCTATGTTAAATAAAATACAGTAATCCATAAGCATAACTAAAATTTAAAAAAAAAGTCATTATTACTTTTCTTTCAAAACTTAAATAATACAAGCACGAAGCAATGAATAAAATTTCTATATCAAGTTGATGAGAACATTTTTTTTTTTTTTTTTTTTTTTTAATAACATTTTTTTTTTCTTTTTTTTTTCCCATTGGATTGAGGAAAAACGAAAGCCATAATAACACTGATCTCTACAGATGATAACACACAACCTTAGAACGTGTAAAAATTATTAGATTTCAGGTAAATGATTTAATATGGATCCACCGCTATACTTGTACAGAATATCAATTCGATGATCTCTTTTTTTTCCCACCATGACTATGAAATTGCACGGCCTGAATTGTTGCTTTCGTTATGTAGAAAATATAGCAAATTGCACCGATCTAACTCCTAGAGGCACTCATCCCTTGCGAATTCTCCCAAAAGCACATTAATGGGGAAAGAGATCGCGATTTAGCTGTGATCCTGTTCGCCGAGCGTGGACTCTAACGAGCTCTAAATCGAATTCTGGAGCCCCTGGAATGCATCATTGATTTTGTCAAAACTGCTGTTTCGCTACCTCCTTTTGCTGTCACACTGGAGACAAATTGCGAATGGTTGTTACTCGAGAGGACAGTCTATTTTGTTGCTGCCCATTTCCCCTCTCTCTCTCTCTTTACCGAAATTACGTTTTCGAGAGCTTTTAAATTATGAAAGAGTGTAATTCTCTAAAATAGTGTCGTCCGCAACGGCTCGGGGCGGAATCTGGTTAAGAACTAAATCGGGATTCTTCTTAATTGCGATGTTGTGCGCAGGGACGTTTTTAAGACTTTGAAGGCCTGGGCCCAAAGATATCTTAAACTTTTTTGAGACCCTGTGCCCCTAAGCAAAAATAGGCCCTACCTGAGATCTTAAAAAGTAGACAGTATACAGCTCATTCATATGGTAATTTGATATAAATAATTGTGCACGACTCACAATCTCAAAAACCAAGGGACAAACCGGCTCGACCGATGGCCGCTTTTCGACAAAATGAGTTGGAGGATTGCTTATGGTATTAGACCTAGGCTTAGATATGGACAACGGTCGTCACAGATTAATACAATTTTCCCACTTTTGCCAATTGACAAGCAATTTGAAATTTCCTGTTCTTCGGAGAATATGTACGGGAATAGTATTTGGGCATTAAAATTATCCGTATCATGATCTTATTAAGTCAGAGCTGGGAACGAAACGAGGCCCTCACCGAGGGTGATGCCCGGGCCCATGCCTTAAGACGTCTCTGGTTGTATATGGTAAATAACCGGAATGATGTTGTGTTTCTTATTCTCTGTTCTTTTCACTCCTGTGAGGACGTCATGTAGAGAGAGCCGCTGCATGTTAAATCTGATGAGGCTCAGTGTCCTGTTGGTGTGGTAGTTATGAGAGGGGGTATCAGTTCAGGTGTGGTAGACGTCACCTGACAGAGGTATAAAACTACAAGATTCCGTCACCAGTAGCTTTCGTGTTGCTGTTTAAGGTTGTCTTCGGTTAATGTTAAAGAATAGGAACCGTAATCGGAATATTTTTTCAAATATAAAAGAACAGAAACGTTAATATTATATTCTGGCTTCACTATCCTATAGTGAGCAGCGTATTTTACCATATTTATTTTTAACTGAGTTAATCCTTTTTTTTCCTGGTATAAATTATGTTTCCCGTTATTTCTCCTATACAGCAATGTTAAATGAACTATCCCTTTACGTGTTAAATTGAAAAAAAAAATATTCATGGAATATTTTGAAATTTTAAAAATGCTATATTATTAAAATATGTATGAATTACGATCTTGAAAATTTTCATTAAAATGGAGACATTTTTCTGTCTAAAATGTGCTCCGCGTTAATTTAGGGTTTCGTACGCGTTTATCGAAAACAGCCTTAAGGCTGTCTTCTCCAAAGTTATGAGAGCCTGAACTAAACACGGAACACACTTGCAGACAGGAAAAAGTCTCAATATTCATGAAAATTTGCAACATTATAATTTATACATCTGTTTTTATAAAATATCGTTTTTAAAATTTCAAAATATTCCATAGAAAATTAATTTTTCATTTTAACACTAAGGGGATAGATAATTTATCATTATGGTATGGAGAAAAAAAAAAGCGAACACATTTTATACCAGAACAATTGGATCAAATCGGAGGAAAATGAGGAGTATATACTGCTCTCTATTGGCTAACGAAGCCAGAATATAATATTAACGTTTCAGTTCTTTTATATCTGAAAAATTAACCCTAATTCAGGTCCTATTCTTTTACATTAAGCGAATACGGCCTCATTTCTCCCCTTCTGTGAGAAATGAAAGAATTGAAAGGAGAGCTAAGATGGAAAGTAAGTCCAATATTGAATAAAATAAAAATGAAATCACATTTGAGCTGAAATATTTCGGTTCGTAATTCTACGTGATTATATTCCGCTATACCTTTATATAAATTAAAAAAAAGTTTGTCTCTAAAATTTAGTGATTTCTTAAATTCTTTTTGAGAAATAAAAAAATGCCTTAACATTTTTAATTTTATGTTTTAGCCACAAAAATACCCAGTTTTTTTTTTTTTTTAATCAGCTTTTTATGTTACCACACAAATTAGGTTATTACGAGATTTCAGTTCAAATTCATAGAAATTTAATTTCTTAGAAAGACAATTTAAATTTAAATTATCATTTTCAGCATGCTAAAACTTGCTCTTTGTTCATAAGTTTGTATATTAGTATAATTCATTTTTAAAATTTTTCTCCGCTATAATATTTTAACTATTGATTTTTCCTTTCTATATTCATTATAATTGCTATTAGGAATATCGTGTCTTTTTAAGAAGGCAAATTAATTTATTATTTGAAAAAAATTCATTTGATAAATGGAAAGTTTCAATCACACGTTTTTACTTTTTATCAAAAGAGTTGTTCTGTGAATTGCTGAGCTGAACAGTTTAATGTATTTACTGTTTCAAAGACTGAAATATTTATTACTTTCAATCTGGTTTTCTTACCCCTAAATTACTAATTTTGTCTTGTTTTTCTGTATAATTACGATTTCATGGTGTAAAATTATTTATATTTTTCAATTTACTATTAGCTCATACTCTCAATGTATTTATTTATATTGGTTGAATTTTTCAATTGTTAATAAAATAATTTTAAAGCGCTCAATTGAGCTGAAATTTTATATACAAGATTATTTTGGATGACACTACAATAATTTAATTATAATTAATACAAATTAATTGATTAAAACTAATAACTAATTATTTAAAGAATTACAAATTCAGCCACGTTGACATCATTTTTAGCGACCCTTTTGGTGACGTGTCAAAACTTGAAAAGGTTTTTTTTTTCTCACGTTTTAAAAAAAAACTGAACTTAAACTGAAATTTTATATACACGATTGTTTTGGATGACAATACGATACTTTAATGATAATGAATAAAAATTAATTACCACTTAAGGTTGTGATTCTGTCCTATGTATATACATATTTGTATTAATTCTAACTGTTTAATAAAAAGTAGCTAATATATATATATATATAAAATTTTTCTTTGTTGATCTAAGTAGGAATTGACTTAAAAAAAATTTTTTTTGTATTACTTGTTATATCAAAAGAGTTGTTCTGTGAATTGCTGTGCTTAACAGTTTAATGTATTTACTGTTTCCACTATTGAAGTATTTATTACTTTCAATCTGGTTTTTTCCCCCCTTAATTACTAATTTTGTCTTATTTTTCTGTTTAATTACGATTTTATGATGTAAAATTATTTATATTTTTTTGTTTCGCAAAGTAATACAAAGATATTTAAATTTTCTTTTACTTATATGTATCCCCAACGAGTATATCACTCATAATGTCTGCCTTATTCTTTAGTCTCAACAAGTTAAAAAAAAGATACCCCTTATTTCTACCCTTAATATAATTGCCCTTATGTATTCAAAAGAATGCTCTTCCCCAACTTCTATTGTTTTCATTGAGCAAAAAGGAAGGGGTACCCAAAACGCATTACCTGCAACTCAACCAGAAACTCACTCCCCTCCTTGATACCCTGCAACGGTGTCTCGTTCCTGCGGTCCACTGCACCCGGTCCCCAGTTGACGTTATTAATTGTTCCATCGCCTATTGCAGCGGCACGTGGTGGCAGAACAAAAAAAATGAACACCACCCCTCGCAGTGTCTTGTCTGTCCCTTCTTCCCCGACCTCCTCCTGGACCGGAATTCAGCTAAGAGATGTGCCTCAGTCATCTTGGAGAGCTTTTAATGGAAGGCTTTCGGGGCTGAAGGATTGACATTAATTTTCCGCCCCTGTTTTTGTTGTTGGTTTCTTGATAAAAGAAAAGAAGATTTAATATCTGCACCTTCTGTTTCCGCGGTCCTCTTGTTTAGTATTTTGGACAGGATCTGGAAATGGGAAACTGCAATGAAGAGAGCCCTAGTATTTATTCAAAGAGTGTAATGACATTTGTTATTTGTGTTATTCCTTCTTTTGGGGATGGAGGACAAAAGTTTCATAGTTGTTTGCTCTCTTTCCTTTAAACAGTAATAGTAATAATACATTTACTTGGATAGGATTTATTATTTTGTGGTTGTATCAAGATAAGGATGTGATACATTTTTTTTTTATTTCATTGAAATGCAAACTTGATTGTAACAACCTAGTATTATTTTTTATAATGAAATCATACAGAAAGATATTGCTCGATACAAATAACCTATATTGCTTTTTATTGCATTTTTTAAACATTTATTTTAATTCAGTGGCGCACATAGGAATTTTTCAAGGGGGGGGGGGTAATCCAAGGTCGAAAGTCCACCATTCTTGTATCATGCTCCAATACGCCGCCCAACGAAAAAACGGTAAAAAATCAATTATTGAATAAATAATTACCATTAATTAATAAAATTAATTATTAACAAATACTTCATTAAATTTTACTCATTATATACATAGAATTATGAAGGTCGAGTGGTAGGTAGTGTCGCACTTCCACACCACAGGTCCGAGTTCTGTTCCCGAGCTGGGCAAGGTCGACTCAAACCTTTTATCCCTACTGCAGTGGGTCGATAAATGAGTACTAAGCTTTCTGGGGACTAAAACATTGGGGGTCTCGCTTCAGACTGACCACCTGATCGGAACATCTGCTCATGCACTTCAGCGCCCAGTGGTCACGTATACTGGGATGAGCTCAGTAGGCCCTGGCCCTCATGGACTGTTGCGCCTCTGAGTTTGAGTATACATAAGATTACAATCAATCGAAAAAAAATCAAGGGTTTTACGAGGGTCTGAACCCGGGCCCCTCCTCTTATGTTTATTTTTTAAAAAGTTGTATATTTAGATAAAGGTCAGAAAAGTAGAAGATGGTAAAGCTGTATCTCATAGTAACAGATATGATTCCTTTGTGACTTTTAAGGGCAAATGATTTACAGTGATTAGACTATTTTCTTTTGGAATCAAAGAACTATTTTTCATTTTCTTGAATTATTTTTAAAAATATGTTTAAAAAGTTATGGATAATTTCTTTTAAATGATGTTTTATCTTTGAAAAGATGTTTATTGCTGTTTATTAATATATTTTTACCTTTAAAAAATATTTATTTATTTAAATAGTGGAAGTTTAAAATTTCTCTTTTTTTCTGACCATAACAAAATAGGTATTTCATGGGGCCTTAAAAATATTTAATGAGTAATGGACAAGAATAATTTATTTATATTTTATTTCAACGTTTTCTGTGCTTATATATCTGTAACTTACAATTTTTTTTTAAAATTCTAATTGACATTTAATATGTTTGGTTTTATGTTAGATCAATTATTATCGTGATCAATTATTGCTGCTAACGTTATTTGACCAATATATTCCAGACAATGTTAAAAAATCTAGTTGTTTTATTTATGTTCATGGGGTTGGGGAATATTACTATTAATAAAAAAACTATCCCAAATATTTTGTCGTTTTCTGGAATTTGTTACATGAAGTTTTTTAAAACCTTACTTTCAGTTTATATTCTTTCTTAACATTGTTCATGTATATTTCTTTGTTTTAATCATTTTTTTTCTTTGTATATATATATAATTCTTAACATAAAATTATTATTCCCAAGCAGATGTTAATTAGGGTTAATTTTTTTAATTGTATATTACATATATTTAACTCCTTGATGGAGGAACACATTTAAAATTTTTTCTTGTATTAATAGCTAAATTCTTTTTTGTCTTAAATGTGAAATCACCTATTTTTAAAATACTTTAAATAATAAATGGTTGTATATGTAAGATTGTTTCTAAAAAAATATGAGTTTGAAAATGTATATTTTATGTGTGACAGAAATATAATACAAAATATCAATAGAATTTAAATATTTAAGAAATATTAGAATATTCATCCGATGTAAAATTAAAATATTTTCACGCTGACTATTTAATCAGAAATCGCAAATATGTCTCAATTGTTCGTGTTTTAAATAAACTCGAAGTTTATTGCAGCACATTATATATAAACATATTAAATATTTTATTCAACATGAATTTTTAGCTTCCTTTTCATTAAAAAAAATTCATCTAAAATATCCTTCTATTCAAATACGCAAAACATTTCGCTAAAGATTACATTTTATTTTATAGTTGCAAATAAATACTCTGAATACGATTTGTTGAAATGAATTCTTAAGAAATCCATATTTATTTCTACGCCAATCTATGCCTGTGTATCTTTGATAAAAGTTTCAAATCTCCTTTCGTTTAGATTGAATACACTATGAGAAGAGTAGAAAAGAAAAGAATATTATTATAATAACAGTATCTAGTCATAAATATCATGAAAATTTTATGAGGGAGATTATGAAAACAGTTTTATGTGTTTGAAAAAGTTTAGCCTTTTGATGTCGCCCGTTTGCCGATTGAATATCATAAAGCATATACTTTATTCGAAAACGTCTTTGTTGATTTTCCCTACCCTTTTATGTTGATTCTCAGTTATTCGAACTGAACTTTTCCGTTAGATTAAGAATTTAATAGTGTTTGAGGTAAATTTATACGTTTAAGAGTTTGATGCGTCGGATATAATGTTGCAATTTCTCACATTACTCTAACGTCTGGATGTTAAATGTTATATCTGCGCTCGTGAATATTTTAGGAATCGAAAATTGCAATTTTGCAAAGTGTGCTTAGGACGCTACTGTAAAAGAGATTAATACTACTCTTCCTAGAAGGCTATATATTAGCATTTCCTAGAGGTGCATTATATCTGCAGTAAACACTAAGCAAGTTATTATGGAAATGTTTACATTATGTAACATTGAAATAATTTGATACAATATTCGATTTATATATGATACTAAATAATTGATTAGGTCACAGGTTAAATCGCGGGTGACAGTGAATAGGAAAATATCTTCAAGGATGTATTTTTGAAAAATTTTTGACAACTATTGCAAATTATAATGAAGATCTTAAAGGCATGTAAAAGGGGAAATTTTACAAGTAAAAATCCTGCTGATATTTGCAATATAAGCCCATCCTGTGTAGTGGTTATTGACGCTGGCTGCTGTATCGTAAGGGCATGTGTTCGAATCCCGGAGAAGACATGAATGTTTGAAAATGTAAAGTGCTTTACGGCATGAGGGTACTCTAAATAACCGTTGTGTTGCAAGTCCTCTCGTGAGGTTAGTGGGAGAAGAGATGTGGAAGGCCCTTGACCGTCTCCGGTGTGTTCTCCCTCAAAATTGGGATGAAATCAAGCCAAATCGTGCTGTCACTGTATGGGGCTCAAAGCTACGACTAACGGCAGGCGTTCAACTAGCTCTTTGCGCGATAAATTTCGTGTGCCTCGATCTAACACCGTCGCACAGGTGGCATTTGCAGCAACAACACTATTTATTTTTTCTGTATATTTTTTTATACTCAAACACAAATATAATCCTGGTGCCCCTTTAGTAACGGTTGTATTTATGTATACTGTTGAATTATTTTGGTTTTATTAATTTCATACTTTTGCTAAGTTCTGCTATTCGGACTATACCTAGCTTTGAATTCGTATTTAGGTCCAGAATCTGACAATAACGTTTATTGTATTCAGATTAAGCGCGGGCTATGCATTTTTGAATGCAATTTTAGGTAAGATATATATACCTTTTTCGTGTAATGGATTTCGAAATTCAATCCATTATTTTCAATAGGATTTCGCTCAATAAGGGAACAGAAAAGGGGAAGGTTAGCTGGCTAGAAAACATGTTCAACCCTTCTTTTATGTAAATTATTTTGTATATAAGAGCTGTCCTGAGTCAGCATTGTTTATAATCCTGCAGCATCCATATTTTTTAAATTCTAGTATTTTTATAAATTATATTATCTCTTCTAAATTCTAATGTCTGTTTTATATTCTAATTTCTGTTTTTGTATGCTTCAGCTGTAATGTTATTATGATTCATGTCTCAAAAGTAAGAAAATATTAACTATATATATATATTTCAATGATTACCTAACTATATCGGTAGAAGGAGATTAATAATTAATTTCCAAATAACTAAATTTTTTAAGTTAAATATAAAGTTATATATATATATTTATTGACGTAAAAAACAGATTAATTCCGTTTAAACACGGTATTTAACATTATTTCCTCCCATTTTTGAAGATCTTTTTAGTGAAAAAGTACTTTAATATTCTAATTGAATTAAGATTTAATTTATAATAAACTTCAAGCTCTCTATTATTATAAATGTTCGTTGTGCGTCTCTGTAAAAATACACTAACATATTAAAATTTATAAAACCAGTTATTTAATATGAATTTATTATTTCAATGCTTACTGAATGAGAGTTTTTTTTACGAAAAAAACATCCACGCGCGAATGTACACATCTTCACAAAATATTAGCCTAGACACTATTCATACGCTTAAAATATTATATGGCAAATAAATGATCGTTTTTAAAATGTTCATTAAACTCAAATAAAGTTTGCATTAAAATAGTGAATTTTTGATTTAGCAACGATTTCGGTTTGAATTATGATCGAATAATCAATTCTCCAGCTCAAAAGTAAAAAGTTTTTCCACGGTTCTGTAAGCATCTGTGTCGATCAATGAAAATTTATTTTGTGTGTCTCAACAGAGGTTCTGTGATAATGAATGAGTAATATTTCGATTAATATTCTGAGGTATAATTAAAATATTTTTCTCTGAACTATCGTATTTCTTGATGATTTCTGCCTTTACAGCTCTTTTGTGTGAGCAAAATTCATTTAAATATTTCCCGTTTATGTTCTCTCTATCAATCGATCATTTCTTTCGAAATAAATTATTCTGTTTTGAAATATTAAATAACTGAATGATATATGTAATGTGCGTTTAACGTCATTTGTATGGGAAGTATATGTTTTCCTTTTTAATAAATAATAGAAAAGACCAATATCTTCCATATTTCTCTCTCTCTCTCTCTCGGTATGTATATATATTGTTAATATTCTCTACAGTTGAGAGATGAATCAATAATAACACTAAAGCTGAAGCAAAGAAATACAAAATTGTAATATAACCAAACATAAGAATTTAGAAAAGATATATTTGAAATTATAAATAATAAAATTTAAAAAAATATATATGTATGGATGTGTGCTGCAGTATTATAAACATAGCTGACTTAAGACAGTTCTTGTATATAATATACTATAATATAATATATATATATATATATATATATATATATACCGTAAAATCCGGCGTATAACGTGTACCGTCGTATATAACGCGCACCTATACTTCCAAGCTGAATTTTTGAATTTTTAGGTATATTCGCCGTATAACGCGCATCTTCTCTTTTGCAAAGAAACCTGAAATGTAATTATGTAATATTCTTATGTTTTGAAGTCATTTATTCGAGGTATTATCCCAGGTTTTTGAAAAAAATAGTATACTTCTAGAGCCCTAATTCTTTAAGTTTATAAGGTAAGTCACATTTTTTTTTTAAATAAACAGCATTTCAATACATGTAGATGTCTAATTTTATTTTATGCTTATCGCTTTTTTTATTTTTAAGTTTGTGATTTTTATACCCGGTGTATAATGCGCACTCGTAAATTTCAATCTTATTTTTGGTGTTAAGGACCTCTATATAACGAAGACGCTAAATCCCGAAAAAAAGTTCGTTATATGGAAAATACGTTATATAGAGATTATCTTTCTCTCAATTTTCTTTATAAACCATATAAAACAAATTTTAAATTCATATACACTATATAACAAAAAAAAATTATTATTCACATCTTTTTGTAAATTAATATATATTTATTTTATATATCTTCCTTATCAAAGGAAAGAAAGAAAAACTGCTAGGAAAGTTTCTTGACGCATTTATCCACTTCCTGGAGAATTCAATTTTTCTTTTCTTTGATGTTCTTGCTCTTAGTTTGACATTTTTGAGCTACAAGAAACGAAGTTACCAGTACGACGGATCAACACTGCAAATGAATGGAGACTAGTTCAAAGACACTGGGCACGAGACAACTTCACTAAGGGGGAAAGGGGATATCGAAGATGTTTCCAGTGAACTGGATAACAAGGGTTAAAGAAACGCACTTGGTTGAAATGCCCAGAATTATGTTGCTCTCTGCGAGTTTTGCACCTAATAAAACAAGTTCAAGATTTATGACCTCATAAAATGTGTTAAAAGGGAGAACAACTTGAAATGTCCAGAAATACTTCAAAAATAGGGAGAAAAAAATTGAATCACAAAACTAAAAGGTTGCTATATAGAAAATACCCTTCGCTATTGGGAGATTATTTTACGAAGAAAATCGTGAAATGTTTTTGGTTCCAGGCAAAAGCTCGCAATAAAGAGGTTCGTAATATGGAGGTTCGACTGTATATATATAGTACACATACAGATATTGATAAGTATGAATAATTTACTTAAAGGCTCATCAAACCTACAAAAATAACATGTTGAATGAATAAAACTTCAAACAAAACAAAAAGGAATAAGAATAAATTCTTGCAGGTTAAAAAAGCAGTTTTTTTTCTGACTTAGGACCGAATAAAGGGGATTAAACTGATTTCAAGGCTCCAACTTTCTCATTTTACGACTCGGTAGGTTACTAATGATTCAAAAACAAAATGAAATGAGAAATATTTTAAAAGAAATAAATGAAAGCCAACCCAAAAAAATTTGAAGAATATTACAATATTGCAGCCGTAATACATAAAAACAATACTTAGAAAAGAATTTTAAAAAATAAAGTTCATGAAAAGAGTATAAATTTGTTATCTACTTATCAAGATGCAGATTGTAAATTCACGAAAAGTAACACGTCAGGAGTATCAGGATGCCGTAAAAGATGTGCGCTGATGGTACTTGGTTGCTTATGAGTTGGTTGATTGTGTAAAATGCTGAAATCCATAGGTTTTCAATATGATTAAGACTGCATATCAAAAAGTGCCCACCGAGAAAAATAATCTTAATTTTCACAGCCAGATCACTGACTGGGATTTTAACGTTGAGTAAGGGATGTAACCTCAAAATTTACGAGGCAATCGTTGTATTTATGAGACATACTTAAGTTAATGTTAAAAAAAAGTATTTTAATTATAATGGAAGCAAATTCATTTCTGTTTATAAATAGAACTACTTGATTATCGATCATATGCGAGTCCAAAATAAAAAAAAAAATCATGTTTTTTTATTTATGGTTAGTTTTTGATAAGTTAAGATATTGAGAGGGCAGACTTTAATATTTAGTTTAAATTGACTATTTTTACCAAGAATTATCAAATCTTCTAAGGAACGGTAAAGAAAGTAAGATTCAGTATCAATTCATTAAAAAAATGCAAGTATAGATTGACTACTCAATTACTAACTGGGCCAATCGAGGCAAGCCCTTAAGATATTCTTTGGTTAATGTTAAAGAATAGGCCTCGCATTCAGAATATTTTTTCAGATATAAAGTACTGTAACACTGATATTATATTCAAGTTTCACTATCCTGTTGAAAAATACTTATTTTATCATATTACTCATTTTTATCCAAGTTGACACATTTTTTCTTTTATAAAATGTGTTTCGTAATTCTTCTCCTATACCGTAATGCTAAATGAGCTATCCCTTTACATGTTAAAAAGGAAAAATTGATTATTTATGGAGTATTTTTCCAAATTTTAAAAGCACTATATTATAAACAAATGTAGGAGTTACAATTGTTACAAACTTTCATGAAAATAGAGACACTTTTCTGTTCGAAAATTTGCTTCGCGTTTAGTTCAAACTCTCGTACATTTGTCGAAAACAGCCTTAATTTGTTTATAAAAACTGTGTTTTAAAGCAATAAAAAGTTTTCTTTTAATTCAAGTTTGACAAGAGTATGAAATTTTTCCCATTGCGTTTTTTTTAAATGATATGCATCATACGAAAGAATAACTTCAATCATATCATCAGTATCTACAGAATTTTTAAAAAATTCCCGAGTGCAAAACAAAAAAAAATTATCTATTCCTTCTCGACTTTAATAAACTATAGTTATTTGTTTAAAATTATCAATGGTATTTTTAGGATTCTATTAGAATATCCTTCCAACTCTAGTAATATAATATCATGCCCATTACCAATGTTACCGAATTTAACCGGATTTTTGTGAAATGCAAGTGTTAAAAATTTAAATGAGAATATTCAGTAAAAATTATATCAAGGGAGTGCAATGATTTTATTGTGCTAAAAGAATGAATATTAAATTAAATTAAATAATATGTTTCACTATTGCTAAACTTAATTATTTGTAAAGCATTGTTATTTATCGTAAAATAGGTTTGCTCGCAGGTAACTATACTTCCTTCCTTCCTCTGTGGCTCGAGAACCCAGGGTGGGCCTTGGCCTTCTCAAGAAGCCTTCCTACTAGTGTTCTCCTATTTTTAGTTCTCAAAACTAGGAGACCTTTTTCTAGGTCATCAATACATCTTAGATTTGGACTGCCTTTTCTCCGTGTGCCAATTGGTTGTGTATTGAAGACTTTTTTAGTAGTGCGGTCTTCGTCTATTCTGACAACGTGGCCTGCCCATTTAGTTCGTTGTACTTTGATGAAGTTAACGATGTCAGATTCTTTATATGAGTGATAGAGTTCTAAATTTTATCTTCTTTGCCACGTTCCATGTTCTTGAATTCCTCGAAAAAAATATTATAATACATACATACGATTATTTTATAACGGTAAAAATATAGGCTGTTAATTAAATTATAGATAAGTTCTCATGCTGTATCAGTATTACTAAATTTAAAATACAACATGTTTATTTTATTCTTTTTCCTTATGTTCCTTTTACGAGGCAATCATTTATTATTAAATTAAATTTAAAAATAAAAAATTGTTTGATGTTAGAAAGATGAATATTTTAATTGACTTTTCTAGCCATTATTTGTTTATTTCCTTTAATATTTTTGCCGTAATGTTTCTGTTGTAAAGTTTTGTATAAGTCTCATTATTTTTTTTAATTTTATGTTTTTAATCAGTATCAGATAGCTGTTTAAATTTCAGTATTATTCACAAAAAAAATCAATTTCTCATTTTAATTCAAAGCAATTATATAATCGGGTGTTTAATGATTACAAAACCTAGGGTAAAATGACAAAAGAAAAATTTTAAGCTCGTATAATAGTGTTTCGGTTAATTAAATACCAGTAACAAAATGTAAAATTTGATCATATTTAAAATAAATGAATTATTATTATATTTATAATTAGGTTTATTTAACAGAACGTCATAGTTTTTGAATATTTCATTTTATGAGCTTACATGTAAGGAAATTTTTTTTTTTTTCTTTTAAAAAAAAGTGGTTAATGTTTTTATTTTTGAATCAAAAAACCAAAAAAAAAAAAGTTTATATTGTGGAACATCCATATTCATTTGCTTGCTCAGTTTTGAATTTTATTTATTTCATTATAAAGAGTGGAAAGTTTTTTGTTTAAAAATGGCTAGATGAGACTGATAAATTATCAAACTTGATAAAAATAAAGATAAAGCGTTTAAAAATATTCCTAGTGACTTTTTTAAAAAGCTGTTAAAAGGCGTAAATATTATAAACTATTTATTTTATTCTGCAAAATGCGTAAAAGTGATAAAATATACTTCTTCAAACAAACACTAAAAATTGATTAATTACATTTTCAAGAAACTTTTTTTCTCAGTATTTAAGGAATATAAATGTATTGCATGTCATATATTACAGTTCTTTTGGCAATTATTTAACCGATATTTTATAAGCGAAATTTAAACCATTTTGAAAAATTAAGAATTTTCTTTTATTTTCGTGTGTGGGGGGATTTTGGACGAGTTTTTACATGTTTGTACATAAATTATATTCTAGAAATTTGCGTATTTTCAAACAGAATAGAGTGAAGGTATATTTTCTTTGCTATCACGTTATAAAGTAAGTTAGTTCGTACTTTGTGATTTTTAATTAAGATGTTAAAATTAAACATTTCATGAATTTTTAAATTTATTCTGTTACGAAAAACTACTTTCTGGACTTCGACAAAAAGGCTTAGCTTAGATTGTTCTTATCTCTTTAAGAGATTTGATATTATGAAATAAACATATGAAATTTAAAAAAAAATGAACAAAAGAAATACAAAGTAATAATAATACATAGCATTAAAATCATTTGGTCTTAAGCCATGCTTAGAAGAAAGTCAAATTATGAAGATGATCTCGAAACAAATATGGCGGCCGATATTTTGATTCTATTTATAAATCGTTTCTGTAAATTCCTCATTATGTATACATTAAAGTAATACATCCATCAATAGGTAAAAAATATTTTTATTTTATGTGAGTTTTTTTTACTTGAGTTCAATACGAAATTTAAGTGAGCTTTTTGAAAATTTTATAAATTAAGAAAGCACAGAAACTTATTAAAATATTGAATTTATGTTCGGCACAATTCTTTATTCTTCAGTAGTAATATTTAAAGCTGCATCTAGAAATTTTTTTTCAATATATAGCCATATTCGGATTATATATGGAATCCTGAGTCTTATAATATG
This sequence comes from Trichonephila inaurata madagascariensis, assembly GCA_019973955.1. NCBI lineage: Eukaryota > Metazoa > Arthropoda > Arachnida > Araneae > Nephilidae > Trichonephila > Trichonephila inaurata. Next base: position 473,945 of record BMAV01014804.1, read on the forward strand.
AAAATAGAATTCATAGATTACGTAATAATTTTTTCATATATTTTCTTCAATTGTTATTTTAATTTACATTTTCATTTGTCTAATATTTATCGTCTCATAATTATTTGTAAGAATGAATTCATCCCGTCTAATTTTCTTTTGAAAAAAAATAAGGAGAATTAGATTCTTTAAATTTACTATTATTCATAAACTTTTGCTTTTTACAAATGTGGTTCTTTAAAAATTAATTCAAAAAAGAAAACATGCGTGAAACCAAGTGATTTATTTTCTGAGAATTTCGTTAAAATTGCGATGACAAATGCGCATATTCCATGATTGTGCATTTTATAAGCGTTATAACTAGCTCTATTTTTTTTTTACCTGAACACTTCAAAGCTCTTATGTTATTGTCGCACTAAAATATTTTACCGCTAGTTATTTAACCATAAATATTCAGATGGTATACGTTATTAATTCTACCAGCAAAAGAAAATGAAATTTAATTAATAACTAAATTATGTATCTGATGCATAAAATAGTCTCGGAATATTTTCAATAGCTGCGTTTTCACGGAGAATGATTCAACTGCAAAATTAATTGCCATTAATTAGTTTACTTTTACAAATGGTATTTAATTAAAATTTAATGAAAATATATGAAATGATTGAATTTATATTTTTTTGAATACTGATAATTTATGGGATGGTTTTGTCATGACATTTTCAATCAATTGACTCCTTTTAAAAGAAATTTGTGGGAAAATATTTGTGCACGCCAGAATAAAAATTTCATAATATTTATTATGAAATTATTGTGAATATTATATTTATTATTACTTATTTTAAATATCCTAAACAAAAGTTGAGGTTTTATTATTTTAAAAATTATATTACAGAATCATATGAATAGAGCAAATATCAAATTTTGCATCTTATATTAATTTGTTTTAAAAAATAAGTCTTTTTAGTAAGCTTTTTTTTTAAAAAATTAAAATAAAATAATAAATTTTGAAAAAATTTCTAGAAATGTGAAACATTTTTTTATACCTTTAGTAAAGCTACTTAAAATAACAGTTTGTACATTCACCTTTAGTATCATCTTGTATTTTTAAAATAACTTTTTTTTACTTTTAGGCTTATAGTTTATTTGAATATTTATTATGCATAAAATATTTATAAAAACGAAAAAAAATCTCAATGTTTTTTCTTCAAAAAATAAATGAGTAAAAGATATCACTTTCTTCATTTTATTCAGACAGACTTTTAAACTATTAAAACATCATTATATAAATTTATTTTCTTTAAAAGAGGCACATTCTTCAATTATTATATTCTCGTTACACAAATTTATTTTCATAGTAGGTTTTTTTTAAAGTGATAGGCATGGTTTTCTTTCCCAGACACCGACAAGACATCTCATCAAGGTCAGTGTAATAATTGAATACAGCCATAAATAAATTTTTAAAAATCTTATTTACTGATTACGAGCTATCGTCAACGCCCCGTTGTCTCCTTTAAATTGAAAATTTTCTCATCTGCAATTATTTCTTGTCTGACGTTGTCTCGTCCGCTCACTAATTTTATTTCCTATATGAACAAAGGGAAGGAGGTCAAAAAGGATGAAAACTCCTCAATATGACGCCAAGGTTTTTTTTTTGTTATTAAAAGAATATTTCTTTCCTTGGAAATCTTGTGTTCAAATTCCTGGCCCTAAAGAAAGAGATCATCGCATTTTTGGCATTCTGGTGGCCGCCGCTTCGGTCTTTGGAAGTTTTTAATTAAAAAGGATTCCCTTCTCTTATTTTTATTATTATTATTATTATTTTCTTTTTCTGATTTTCTCTTACAATGATTAAAATATTCTCTGATACAGGTGGCTTCAGACTAGACTGTTCTTTATGGATTCGATTAGAAAGCTTGCTTCGATTGGAGAATTTATTTTTCAAAAAAAGAATTGTATTGGTTGGCAGATTGTCCCGACGTAAAATTGCGTGTGTGTTCTTTTTTAAGTTGAATTTTTATTTGTGTTTTTGTAAGGTTTTATATATGCTCAGTATCTTAAATTTTTAATTCTTTAGCTGTGTTACACGTCGTACTGTCTTTCTTCTGAATGAATCTATATATAATTGAATAAGTAAACAAATTGTTTAATTAGGCTTAATTATTTAGGCTTAATTACTAATACAAAATATTCGATGGGTTGTAGTATAGACTTTATCATTTTGTTCATATGAACTGTTCTCTAATTACGCTTTAAAATAAATATCATATTTAAAAAATACTTGCCTTTATTTAAATTATACAAAATATTCGCTTTGATTGTTTTTAATGGTCTTTATTTTTTTATTCTTTACAGATTCCTCTTTTGAAATGGAAAACAATGGCTCCTAAAAAGTGAGTTTACTTTATTTTTATTTTTTTTATTAAACTGTTATTTTAATATTCAATGCGAGGTAAGGTTTAGTATTTTGAATCTGAAACATTTTGTTATTTTAAACCATCATATCCAAACTAAAAGTAAAAGAGACCTACGTCAGCGAAAAAACTGTTGTATTGCAACACCTAAAACTTTTCTTTTACATTTTAAACTTTTTAAAAGACATGTTTAATTGTATCGTTAATAAAAATGCCGTAATAATTCTTTTGAAGAAGTATATTTGGTAATGTAACTATTTTTTTTAATTTTAAAATTTTTTGCGTATAAAAATAATTTACCGTATATACCTGCTTATAACGCACACCTTTTAACACAAAAAAAAAAAGATCGTAATTTCCGGGTGCTCGTTATACGCCGGATATAAAAATGATAACTTTAAAAATAAAAAGAAGATGAGCATAAAAAAAATTAGATATCTGCATATAGCTTAAAAATGACGTACTTATAAACTTTCATTATTGGATTACAGGAACAGTTCGTCTCCCGTTATATTTTCAGGCGCATCATCAAATTGTGTTTCTTCCCATCTGATCCTTAAACAAATAATCTCCTTCCATTCCATCTAGACTGATAGATTTGCAAATGACTTTTGAATAATGTCAGGTTTAATATCTCATTCCAAGTTTTTACTATCCATTCACACTCTACTTTCTAGATTGCGATGACGCACTTGGCTTGTTAGTAAATGTTTTTTCCACTTTCAATATAACATTTTTCTAATACCTCTTTTCTTGCACCTTAAACTTTTAGTTCTAGAAGCATACCATTGCTCAAAAGCCTGGTATAATCCTTCGAATAAGTAACTTCAAAAGCATTGCCCATGTATATATTTCACGTTTCTTCGTTAAAAAAAAAGGTGCGCGTTATGCGGAGAATATACATAGAAATATTTTGAAGTGCAATTTGAAACTATAGATGCACGTTATACGAAGGAATATTCCGTACAATATGTGTTTTCTTAATTTAGTTGTAAAAATCATTTTCTACTTTATTTAGTATAATAATTATTTTATTTAATATTAAAAAGCAATTGAATCCAATTAACGATTAATAATTTTTTAAAATTATCCTTAATAAAACCAAATAGAACAGCAGGAAAGTAATTAATGAATGAGATTCTAGACCAAATATAGTTTTAAAAAGTATCCCTCCTCCCACCCACGCAACCCCGACTAATGAGTGTCTGTTGCTACAAAAAAAAGAATGACTTCGTCTCTTAAGAGAATACCTTAAAATAGAACAAACCCTTGCCTCGTTTTGTGAGGAAGGTCAAATCGATACGAGGTGCTCCACCCAAATATTGAATATAATTCCTGGGTCCTCACCATTCCTATTCATTCACGGAGCCAACTCGCCGTGTGTCAAGTGCATGCGAGTCGCGCGAAATCGTCCTTCCATGTTTGCGCTTTGTATTAGGGCAGGTGAAAAGTCAACGAGAGAATACAGTTGCTTTGGATGTGGATTTCAGAGAAAATCCGCTAGCTGTCAACGACAAGCTGCCGATTTGTGGGGATTCGGATTGTTTGTTTTGTCTTCTTTTTCGAGCTGTGCTGTAGAGGCTTTTCTTTTTTGCCATTGTTATTATTCAGATTTATGGTTGGATTAGTTGAAATGTGCATGGACAAAGACGATATGTTTTAGAACTATCATTTTATTTAGACTATAAACATTTGAATTGCCTGAAAGGGAACTTTTTTGCATTCGGATCTCCGAAAAAAAAAGAATCTTCTTTATAAACTTAAAACGGAATATAATACAGACTCGTGTATTAACTCCTTCCAAGTTCATTTTATTTCAGGATTATGGATAAAAAATATCAATTTTTATGCTTATTTTCAAGCATGCATATCTTTTTTTAACATAATAGCACAATTTACATACAGAATTACCTAAAAAAAAACTAATGTAAAAAAAAAAATCTTTTTAAATAAATGAGTAATTTTCCAGTAAAGTTGGCTTTTTGTGTGGCAGAAATTAGATGACTTTGGAGTCAATTCTCTCTATAAATATAAAGCTTAGAATACTTACCTTTTATCTTGACTTACAAATTTTATTTATATCTTTTTGCATTTACATTAATAATCATTTCGGGATAGACCAATTACTCAGGGAAATTTTCACAGAGTGCCCGAGCTACACTCCGGATGAGAAAGTATGGTACGTTTCGCCTGCCCGAGTTCAACTCGGGAGAAACCGGGAAGGGGTTAAATATCAAAATATTAAAGTAATACATAAAGTTCAACTTAGCTCCTCCACTTTCATCATGCCTTATAGGCTATAAAAAAGATAACTTTATTGGGTAAATATTTAATGTACCAAATTAGAATTTCCTCTTCTAAATTTTGATTTTTAAAAAATTAGTTTCTCTTTGATAAGGATTGAAGCTGGGTGTTTTGATTCAGATGGAGGTTCTATTCATAATTTTTAAATTTTGTTATTTGAATTTAATAATATGTAGCTGAATTGTTCCTTAATATCAACTAAAATGCTTTAACGAGGTACAGATGGAACGTATTTTTTTTTTTCGAGAACATTAAAATTTTACTTGTTTTTATGTTAATTTTATTTACTGTTTTATGCTTTACTATTAACAAGATGGTTTTCTTTTTATTATAATTTTTCTGTAGAATTAATTCCTGAATCATTTCAATTTTTTTTTCTTTATATAACTTAATTGTTTTTTTTTTTTTTTAATTTAAAAAAATTTTTGGAGTTTTTTTTTAAATAAAAGAAAAAAGCATAGATATTAATGCCAATAAATGCAATAAGTTTTTTTTTTTCAATTTTTTTAAAACAATATTTGATTTACTCTCATGAGCCTCTCAATTTTGTTAAAGCATTCTGTTGCAAAATTGAAAGGATGTGACAGTTTTAAAGTTTTATATTATTTAAAAAGAATGAGACTCGAGCATATAAGAAAAATTGTATTTACCTATGAATTGTGTTTATAAAAAGAAAAAAATTGACTATCCGCAAAACTAAGTAAACATTTCTAATTCTTAAAACTTCTGCTTAAGGCTGATTTGAATTTCAATGAAATAAAGAAAATCTAACTTTGTAACTTTTTATAAATAGGGGAAAATATTCGAAACTTTTTTATTCCAATATTTATTGAATGACTTAAATTCGTAACTCAACTACGTTTATTGAATTTTAACTGTCATTTATATAAATATATTTTTTCTTCTCAGTTACAGCATACCAAATATTTTTTTGTGCAAATAGCTCGTCATCAAATTTTTAGATAAATAAAATTTTCTTTCCGAAATGAATTAAATTAATATTCGAACCCAAAAAATTTTTCGAAATTGTATTACAAATATTTGAAACATTTAAAATTTTATCCTTTGGGCATAATTCGAAACATTTGTTCATAAATTTGAATATAGATATTTCAATAAATTACTTTCATTTCCTTTAAAACGAGTCTTTCAAAAATGAACGTCATAAGGATAAAAAAAAAGTTCGTTACTGAGAATTCTATATTAAAGAAAGTAATATTTGAAACACGCAGTCATTAAATTTATTCGAATGTAATTTTCCATTTTTTTTCTCAATCGATATTTTACGTGTTTTCCATTTATTCAGAACGTAAGTTTAATATATGAATATTTTATTACTAAGTAAGTAAAAAAAAAGAAAGAATTTTATTTTATTTGTTAAACAATCAATCATATTGAAAAAATTTTGTCGAGATATTTTATTTAAAATCGTTTGCACATTTTCTGAAAGTTAATGAATTTTCAGGCAGATTTAAAATGGTGTTCTGAACAATTAATTTTATTCTACTATTATTTTTGATGAATTTATATAATATATTTTACTCTATTCGATGTTATTCAGACATGAATTTTCAGTTCTAAAATCTTCAACCACAGAATTAATATTTTATCCCTGTACGAATTAATATGTCGAGTATCTAATTTAAGCTCCCGTTTCTATGGGAGATTATTATCTACCAGTGATACTTATCTATTAAAAAGTCTTTTAAAATGAATAGTTAAATTATTAAACGCCATTCTATTTTCATTTTAATTATTTATGGAAGCTATTTAATCTCACTAAGCTTAACCTCGATTCATCATTTTTGAAGGGACATGGAAAATAATATAATAAATATGGGAACGAGATTAGATTAAGTGAATGCTTACAATGTATGAAAAAGAAGTTGAATTTTAATATCGAAGAGGTGGAATAATGCAACATTGAACAATTCTGGCGTTAAATTTTAAATTTAATAAGTGAAATAAGTATAATTAATTAAATTCTTTAAGGGGGTTCCGTTATTACAGAATAATAATTTATTTTGGTTTATTTTTTATTCCAAATATGCACTTTTTCTTCTTTGAAAGCGCAACAGCTTCTTACAGGCTTTGGCTGCCTCAACCACGGGCCGTCCTCTATCTGTAGCGACATCGTTCCAATTTTTAATTTTCAAACTATTTAAACCTTTCTCAATGCCATCTAACTATCTGGCTGGTAGTCTTCCTTTAGCTCGGGTTTTCTTAAAAGTCAAGCTCTTAATGCGGTTATCTTTCGAGCTTCTCCAAATATGGCCAAGCTGTCTTAATCTAGGTATTACTTCGGATGATTTGTATTATTTGTGGTTGCTGATAAATCCTGTACTGTTCTAAGTTATACATCTGGTCCTCCATCGTCCTTCACATCTGGTCCTCCATCGTCCTTCTTCCTTCACTGGGTCAAAGATAGGTCTGAGAATTATCTTATCCGTTATATCTTTGTTTAAGGTCCATATTTCACTTGTATAAATAAAGCAAGCCAGGTAATATTAGTGTTTTGTAAGTTAGTTCTTAATTCAGTTTCGCGGCTGATTAAATTAGATCTGAACTGTCTTCACAGCCCGTAGAAGCATTTATTAAACCATTTTGATTCTGTTATCAACTTCTGCTCGTAGTTTATTTTTATCATTAACTATTGTGCCAAGGTATTTAAACTCATCAAATGTTTGAAAAAATGCATTTTTTGCTTATAAAAAGAGTTAAAAATATATTTTTTAAAAGTTTATATAAAATCATTTGACAATAAGTTTCTTTTTATTTTGAAAAACGTTTTAATGATTATTCATTAAATAAGAGGTATTCAACCTGGGCTCCGCTGAACCCCAGGTTTCGTTGGAATTTTGACAAGGGTTCCGCAAGTGATCACTTCTTGCATAATCAAAGCGAAAAAATTTTAGTAAAATATTTATTTTTGTAAAAGATAGAATTCTTGAAGACAGTTTGCCCGTAAAAATAAATGTGGGTAAATTTTTTATGATAAATGAAAACTTGTTTGGTAAAAGCCATGCACTTCAAGCATGCATGGATAATCAGAAGGCTTGCCAATGAAGGAGAGGGAACAACTTATATCAACAGATGTTTAATTCTAAATTTAAGCAGAGACAGCTCCTAAATTTTAGGTTGCCAATTTGCAGACGATGCATTTTAATGTCAGTCTGAAAAATGTACTTTAGTTTAAAAAAAAAAAATATTTCTCTACGTATATGAGGCTACAAAAACAAAATAAAGAAGCAAATTAATGCGGAATATAAAATTCGGCTGCAGATAGCTTCAATAAACCTAGACTTTGATAGTTTGTGCAAAAAAATGTAAACACATGTACCAGTTATTAAATGTAATGTTCGGAGAAGTATGGTGATGGGTTGGAGAAAGACACATTAAATTTCTGTAATGCGTGTTCAGAATATTTTTGCTTTTGGTTGAAACGATGTTCCACAAATCATAAAAGAGAAAATGGGCTTTAATGCTGCTTTTTACTTGATAAAACATATGAAACACATTGAAACACGATACTTTGCAGAAAGGTAGACAATTTTGTGTTGCCAAATGACAACAAAGAAATTAACAGTTAAATTAGTTCTCTTCAGTGGAGCCACAGTACTCCCCAACATTGAACAGGATGAACGTTACAGGAATCGCTTAGATGGGTGAACTGCACCACCAAAACGAGTGACATATTGAGCAGGAGATTCAGCAAATCTCACTCGAAGCTTTGAAGACTTCTCAGAAGTGCCTTGTTGTGAGTGATGTGGTGTAGCCTACACAGTTGTTGGTGAAGTGCTTGTGGTTGAAGATTTATCTACTAAAGTTGGTTTAGAACATATAAGACACGTTGTAACACGATGCTTTGCAGATAGGTAAACAATATGGAATGGCAGTTTTGTGTTGCTAAATGACAACGAAGAAATTTATAGTTATTTCAGTTTGCTTCAGTTAATGCAGCTACAAATGCAATGATGATACCTGGAGCACGAATGAATGAGTAATTTACATTAATATGTTAAAAAATTTTAATAAGAAAAACAATATTTTTTGTTTTTACTTAAAGTACCTATAACATATTGACCTATTTTAAATATTTTTTAGATATTTTCTTCTGAGTGTGTGTGCGAAAACACTTTATAATTTCAAGGGTTCCGTGAATCGACAAGGTTTGCAAACCTGCATTACACAAAATAATTTACATTCTTTTTATGTCTCTTTGACACGCATAGCAGATATTCATTTTTTTTTTCTCTTGTAAAATATTACAAAAACAGGCTGAAATATATTTTAGCATTCATTATGCGCATTTCTGAAATTCACAATTCTTAAAAAATCTGCATTCGTTTAATGCATTTTACAGTGATTATTTTGGCCCTGCTTTAGGATTCTTCGTGAAAGCTCGAATATTTTTATTATTTTGTCTGGTTTAAACGTGCCCGGATGGTAGCAACGAACGTTAAACAAGAATATCGATAACTACCTCAAAGAGAAACGTTACTTCTCTCAGATAAATCCAGATAGTATTTTTTTTTTGTCTCTCCCTCATTCTGGTTAGAACCAGACCAATAATAAAAAAAAGAGGGAACAAGAGCCAAAGAAATGTAGAAAGTGCGGATAAACGCTACCAATAAAAAAAAGGAAGAAAAGTAACCCAAAATCAAAGACCGGTGGCGAATGAATGAAGAAAAAAAGAATAGAGAAAAAACAAATCGACGTAGAAACCAAACAACAATTTCCGCTTTAACCTTCCCAGTAGAAAACGATAGAAAAAGACAGAAAGATAGAAGAGGGCAAAAAAAAAAATAACATAGCGGTGGCTGTAGAAATAGAGTTAAGAGCAATTTAAACAGAAATTAAATGGGAAAAGAAATTTAATTTCCTCTTACAAGAGCTAAAGGTGAAGCGCCGAAAAATATTTTTTTTTTTACTTCA
>BMAV01014804.1:483676-493734 GCA_019973955.1 Trichonephila inaurata madagascariensis
CCCCCCCCCCCCCACATTATATAACCCGATAACTTTTATATTTTTATCCTTCTGTATTCATTAATCTACGAATTGGAGCGAATGACACGGCTGTGTAAATACAGACGACGAAAAGTGATTGGTCGAGAGCGTCAGAGGTCGACCCCTCCCACCCAGTGTCTCTCCCGGATTTTTCCGGATTAAGCAAAGCATGAAACGCATGTTATTTGCGAGGGGAAAAAAGGTGCTAAATACTTGTAGCCGGAGTTTTCTCTAACGAATAATGAAAATGGGGGTATGTGACCTGTCAAATGCTTCTATGAGCTCAACATTGATGTATCGTAAATTTAAATAAATTGTCTAAAGGAAATCAGGACGTTTTCGGGAGGAATAATTTGATGAAATTTTGTTTAAAGGTGGAATAGGACACAGTGAGCGAAGTCTAAATAAATAGAAAATATAAATAAAGTATTAAAAAAATTATAAAAATGTATTTTTCTCATCTAGGTTATGGGAGATCGGATAAACTTAACCCTCTATCACGCATAAGCTTGGATTTCTTATTTTTTGGATTCTAGATAATAAAACAAAAATAATAAAATACACGTATTTCTGAGAATTCAGTTATACACAATACGTATTTTATTATTTCTGAAGAAAATTACGAAAGCAGAGTGTTATCTCTAAGCAACGCTGAATTAAAGTGTCAAAAATATATAGTGCGGCAGCAGTTGTTACGAAAGTTTTTGAAGCAGTTCTGGACAATATTTTATTATTTTTGAAATGGCAACCTTCCGGCACTTTTTGTGATTACCAATAGTCGAATAAACAATTTCAGTTTCTGACAAATAGCGCCTTCTAGTTGTTTTCTTTGGTACCAGCTCCTTAGCTCTGAGTGTAGATCACGGATTACAGTGCAGGATTACCTTAAAATCAATTCCATGAATTTAACAGGTGAGATAAATAAAGGTGTCTTGCCTGCATTGTACACTATGCTGCATAGGGTTAATCTGAACGTAAATAGTATCTGCTGAAGAGAAGATTTTCATTTCACCTTCTATTCTGAAAACATCTATATACACCGAAATATTAGATGTGTTAGGAAAGACATTTATATATCCTTATATTGCTTTCTGTAAAAAGATACTACATTTTAAGAATTTTCTTGAGATTTCTTTTTTGGAAATAAAAACGGAAGTAATTAATAATAACTCGTTAATTGATAATTATAAAACCAAATAATTTTTAAAAATAGATTTTTTATAAATCTTACATTTTTAAAAACCTGAATTCCAGAAGAAATATTTTGCAATGATTTGTGTCCAAAAAGCAACACAATACTTGGGATCTTTGCGTAAAAAGAAAATCCTAAATAGGCCTTAGAAAAAATATTAATCGCACTAGACTTTATTCGAAATGACAATTTTTCATGTTAAACGTAACATCAATTTGTTATTGTTTCGTAATAAAAATATATATACAATCACTTAATACAATTCACTTAGATCAATTTTTATACCTTATAACTTTTTCAAAAGGCGCATTAGATTTTTACGTTTTAAAAATTTGTTCGTGTAATTGAAGCCAATTTTTGATGCACACACACAATTGCCTACAATAATTGTAAAAGTTATTTTCTATATGTTTAAGTACATATTTACGGTTGGTTAGTACATATTTTGTGCTTCGAAAAATTAAAGAATTAAAAAAGAAGTTAGTAATTGTGTTGCTGACCCTTTTTTGTATAAGTAGATATAACAAGTTTACGAGTAGATATAACCAACACACAGAGAATAATTTTAAAATTAATGCTTGTAGTTTAAAGTTAAGATCAAGTAGCAATTTATGAGCTTCAAAATATTAATTGGGTCTACTTTTACTTAAATTTTAAATCAGCTGAAAGTATTCTATTTTTCAAATGAAAATTATGAATAAAATATGAAATTTTGGGTAAATTTAACAATTGGCTTCATTTCGAATATTTCGTTCCGCATTTCAAGAAAATTTCGTAACTTGTATCCATTAACTTTTATCCAACACGTAAGGATTAGGTTATAAATTTTTATTCTTGATTATATTTCTTTAAATTTTTATGGAAAAATATGATTACGGAAAAAAAAAAGAATGTGCGTGCGTGGGTGCAACTTAATTCATTTAAAGAAATTTGAAACTATTTACATGAAGAAAAAGTTTTAAGTATTTTAAGCACCTTAAATTATAATTTCCTTGGAAAAAATTTGTTTTTAAAATGTTATCGGTCGGTAAATTTTTCTGGAAGAAATTTGTGTGGTTTTCCTTTTTTCACTGTAGGCATAAAATAAATGTTACCTAATCCAAACCTTAATTAATTTTTTTTACTGTAATCCTTGTAGCTAATTCTTAAAATATTACAAAAAAGGATTTTAAAATATGATATAAATAAGATGTTGTGCTTTTTTGAAAAGTTGAATTCATTAAAAAAAGTTAAACTTATCGAAACGTTAGCTGTCGAAAAGTAAAATCCACACATATTATTTTGAAGCAGCATGTTATTCCCAGTTGTTACTTTTATGCATGATAAAACTAGGAAAAGGAATTTCTCAGAAGTGTCACAGTTGAATGTTTCGAAATCAGTAATTCATAGATTTTAATTGACTTTGTTAAGGAAAATGGTATATTTTTAGCACGAGATTTTTTTTTTCTGTTAAACAATAATCCAAATTTATCAAATAAATCATTATGTGATCGATTTTTTTTATTTCTGAAATATACTCTACCACCAATTTAAATTCATTGTCAATTGAAGGAACTATATAGCTAATTAAGTATAGATGTCAAAAACATAAGCATTCTCCTCGTTAACGTTTGCCCTTACCTTTCCTGTTAAAATCACGTCACTTTCTACCAACAATTTGGTGAGACATCATCACCCACCCTGTAGCCCGGATTTGGCACTTAGTGACTGCCACTTGTTTAATTTTGAAAGAATATTTGAGCGGTACGTACAACGAGATGGAAAAGCGGTTCAACGTTATTTCACGTGTTCATACAAAAACTTCCACAGCGCCAGCCAGAGAGCAGGAACCCAAATGGCGATTATGTAGAAAAAAAGATAGGTGTTCAAGTTTTTGAATTATGTAAACATTATTGAAAGTAAATATTTATTTTTATTTCTAAAACTTAGAGCTCGTTTTTAAGACAAATTGTAACTCCTACAAAGCTAAGAATGGAAGGAAAAGGGATTTTAAAACTTATAAAAACCCGCCAAAATATAAGTAGACGTATAAAAAACCAAAAGATCAAAATTGAAAACTATTATGTTTTCTGTAGCTATCACTGACTTGGGGCAGCGAAATAGGATTAAACTTGCTTTACAAGATCCAACCTTCCACATCCAGCAGAAAATTTTGATATAATATTGTAGTAGTAAGTGAAGAAAAAAACTTGGAAGGAATAATGAAGCCAAGCCTAATGAGATAGCACGTGTAAGCGAAAGGACAATTTATAACAAATAAACTGAAATGAATGACTATTGTAAAATTGTACAATGCTACGCATTGAAACAAATAATAAACCGACATTAGATCTTAACTTACCAATACTCCTAAGCCTATGTATGCTATTTTATTTCTGCGGCTATTCTACCTGATTTGCACTGTCTTATTTCTTTCAAATGCTTAGCACTAAGTTAAAATTATAGCAATTTAGTAAGTAATTTGTGTATATATATATGCAATCTCATTAAACAGATTTTTCGTAGTTAGAAATTGGTAAAGTGAAAAAAAAAATCGTCATTAAAGTTAAAAATAAATTCCAATTTTTTTTTCCGTTGAAAAACGGTATTCATTCACAAAATAGATAATTGAATTGTAGTTATATTAATTTTTAATAGCGATTAAAATGTAATTTCAATGTTGTATCATAAATTATACTTTAAAGGGGGAGCAAAAAGGTAATATTGTGCTTTGTACACGAAGTTTACTTAATATTTTACTTTCGGTTTTTCTTAGTTTAAAAATAATAGGTGGAAAAATATATATATATTTTTTTTCCAAAAAATGTCCTACTTTTAAGTTAAAATATACGAATGAATATTGAAAAATTATCTTTGTTTATAGAGAGACGTTAACCTATCTCATTTACGAAATGTGAAATAAAATATTATATTCGTTAAAAGAAAATAGATAAATATTTTGCTAGAATAATTTTTTATTTATTGAATGAAATATTTTATACGGTTCGTCATCGCTTGTATTTTTTAAAAAAAATTGATGAAAAAATTTTTAATGCATCAGTGTTTGAACGTTTTGCATGAATTTAATATAAAAGAGAACATTTTTTTAATACATATATACAGAGAGTTTTTATATTTAATGTAAAATTACGTACTAAAATCCTGCATTATTATTTTCTTAAAATTCCGATCGGCTTACTTTTTTTTCGTAATTTTTTAGTTTTCTGGTTTTCAAAGATGTGAATATTTAATTGTTTTTTATTTCTTAACACACGTTTATACATGAATACAATGGAAGTATAATCAATAAAAGTATTGATTGCTTTTTCCCCAGTTTTTTTAGAAACTATAAAAAAATAAAATGGAGGAAAAAAATGTCTTGGCCTTTTTTTTTATATTCGTAACGGTCGAAAAAATCCATTTTAATATTAAACATTCTTTTTTTTTTTTCTTCCGGTTTTTTTATTTCTTTGGGTTGAAAGAAAAATTTAAACTTTATTGATAAGAAATTTCATGAGCATATTTTATTCGCTGCTTTACATTTAGTGAAGTAGAATTAAATGGTTACGAGTAATTTTTTTTAATTCTTTTTTTAACAGCGATAAAAAATAATTAAATTTTCAAGTTTTAATATTTTTGTATTAAATATATATATATTTCGAAAATTTTGCTTTATAGATAGAATTATTTGTGTTTTTACTTTACTAAATTGTTTAAATAAAAAAGGGTTTTTTTTCTTTTTCTATTTTAAACGTATTTTATGATTAAATGAAATATCACAGTATTAAAATAATGTGTGGCATTTTATAGTTCTTTAAGTAAAAATTTAATTTTAGAGTTCTACATCCCTTACGTTTTGTATCTCGTTTGATATGATTTTCAATTAAATTATTGATTAATTGTATTTTGCTTTGAATTCGTATTGATTATTTGAAAAAATTCCACTTAACTTATTCTGATTAATCTATTTATTGAACTACATGTTGTATTGTTTCAATTTATTAATTTAAAATTTTTGCTTTTACTTTTTTTTTATTTCATTTTAAAACGTGTTTGTATTTTGCTGCAATTTTTTTGAACAAAACAATTTAGCTCTGACAACTTATTCTTAGACACGGAAGGGCAAATTTAGGCATTCAGACTAGTCTTTAAGATGGTTATAGTGGTTAAAGTTTTTATTACTGGACATTTTTTAGTCATAATACCTTTCCTGATTTATATCTAAAAATACAAAGAGATTGGCTGTTTACAAAAACTAGTTTCATTAAGTATGCTTGTCTTGTGTTCGGATACTGATCTCAAACCATTGCCAATAACCACGTCAACCGTTCATATGACACTAATCAAAAACAAACAAGCAAAACAAAAAATATATGACTCATTCTTGTCACTATAGAGCTGCCATTGAGTCCTACTATGCACTATTGATTAAAATTAACTACATAGGAAAAGAATAAAAAATGTTTAAAAAAAATTCATCTTAAAAATATTAAGATCTCATTGTTTCCGTGGTTGGCGGAATATAAATAAGCTTTTATAATTAACCACATTATTTCTATGTAAGATATAATATCTTTCAACAAAAATACTTTTTGTGAGATTTAAATTTAATCACTGTTAATTGCAAGTCAACTAGTGTTTACTCTTTTGTAGTTTAGCTAAAGTTCACGAAAGATTTAAAGTACTTAATACCCTTTCAAAGCATCAAGAAATTTTATATCCATTTAGTAACTTGAGTTGTTTATTGTCGATGAAATTTTCGTTATAAGATAAATATAACTAGTTTAATATATTTCGTAACACGTTAAAAATTTAATTTTATAACTTAATTAGAACGTAAAGCAGCTATAAAAATACCGCTGCGTTTAAAAAATATCTCCTGCTAACATTTTAATAGCGCTGCTCAGTTTCAAAGGGGATTAAAATGTAAATGATTCTCTTTCATTATAAATAAAAATTTCAAAATGGAGAAACTTTGAAAAAAGATCAAATTTAAATAACGCTAAGGAATTTTAAATATAGAATTTTGATGAGGCTGGCTGCGTTAAATATATTAAATATAATTTTTTTAAAAAAAATTTAAGTTTTATCATGATAATAGTTTAACTTTAATCTGTTCTAACTATAGTAAAATAGATGTGTAGGATTTGTTATTCATTTTCGCATCGGTTGTTGATAAAAAATTTTACCATATTTTTTTATGTAAAGCATTGAGTCATTGAGAGTTTATATTTAATTTAATTCATAAGTTTAAGTACTTTTCTAAATAGTGATAATAGAACTCACACTGCTTTTATGAACATTTATAAATGAGCTAAATTGCGTACTTATTTCGAACGTAGCATTAACCCTTGCGCACCAGACTGCGCATTCTAACACACATACAAATCCCAAACTTCTGAGGATGAAGTGAGCGTTATAATGCTCATTTCATTTTTCCTTTTGATGCTGACCAAGGCGCACGTTCATTCCTTCGTGTTTCGTTTCGCTTTCTAATGTTTGTAAAGCTATTTTTGTTGCTTTGTTTTCTTGCCAATATGGCATAGTCGTTGTATTTCAACGAAAGTGATACTGGATGAGAATATTTGCCAATAACCAATGAATATGACAGTGACTCTGATACGGATATATCCATTTGTGATTATAAATCCTATTTCCAAATGCGTTACACTTATATAACGCATGTGGAAAAGCTTTTTGTTCCAAGGAACATTTCGAGCAATTTCACAACGAGATTTGTAATTCTAATTTTCCTATTTTTTCAAGTTTTCGTAACCCGGATATTTTTTTACAAGCCCAATTAAGGTATCCGACTACGTTCGGAATCGTGATTTTAAAAAAGCGCATAAATGGATAATTTTCATGATATTTAGTGTCACTTAGATTAGAATACATGCATAAAATTGTTTTAAGGACATTTTGACAAAAAAAATTATTTAAATACAATATTTTGGCAAAAAATTAACTTAGAATAACCTTTTTTTCAAAATGTTCTCTTTTCTTAAAAATTTTTCTTAAATAATAATATTTTTTGTGTGTGTGTGTGTGCTTACATAAAGTACAAACTTCTCCAGAGAGTCTAAACTATTTTTTTTTTTTTTGAAAAATTCGCATTAATTTTAGAGTTACAACCAATTGAACTAATTATCGGCATTTTTTTTTTCGTAAAATGTATCCCCTCTGTTGTCATAAAACATGTATAGATCCTCTTTTAAGTTATATATTTCAAAAATTCTAGTTGAGCCTCTGTACAGAAATCTGAGCTACAGACAGGCAAAATATTATTATAATAGAAGCATTTTTCACAAAAGGAGAATATTTTGAAAATGGGTCATTTTATGTTCATTTTTTGTCAAAATAGTGTACTTAAATAATTTTTTATTGTAATACTATTGTTAAAACAATTTTATATACATTTTCAAATCTAAGTGACACTAAATATCATAAATATTATCCATTTATACGCTTTTGCAAAATCACGGTTCCGAACGCAGTCGGATACCTTAAAGAAAATCTACTTATAGTGTTTTCTGTGCTGGTTACACTGTCTGTACACCTAAATAAGTCATGTATCCACTTGAGATGCAATGAGATTTGCCCTATACATAGTATGTATTCACTAGAGGTTACATGGTACGCAAGAGGTAAATGTAAAACTTGAAGGCTAGTTACTCTATGAGTGCTACGTGCTTATATAATATTAAAATGTACTTATATTAGTTTCAATTGAATCTAGATACAGCCAAAAATTGCATTTTATTTATTCTCATAGAGAGAAAAAAAATAAAGTCTTACCTTTGAACAACATTTTTGATATCATGTGATTTAAGCCATAAAAAAAATATTTTCTCTTTTAAACTTAAATTTTTTTGTGATTTAAATGCTATAAATAATCGCAATGCATCATTTTTCGTAAAGTTGTATCGCTTTGTCATCAAACATCAATTGACAGCAATTTTTCCTTTTCTCTTTAAGTATTCAATGTAAAGGCATGAAAGCTGTGGAGTAATACATTTTAAACTGATTTTCCTTCCAAATAAATATATATAATCACTTCCCCTATAGAAACATTGATTAAATTTAATATATTGCTACAACAATTACCCCTCAGGGGGCTCACCTTCTTTGGGTGGGTACGGGTGTCACAATCCCGAGGTACCCTAGTGATCTTTTCCCTTTCCCAAGAGGTTTACTATCTTTGGTAAACATGGGTGTCACGACCCCGGGGTTCCCCAGTGATCCTTCTCTATTTTCGACCCTCCATCTTGTCATCCAATTTCTTCTTTTCCTGTCCAGTCCACAGACCTATGAATGTTCGGCGCAGTATAGCCAAAATTGGCTCTTGCGCCATAAAACACCAAACTCACTCACTCACGCTACAACAATTAGATATTCTATGTATTTTCTATCCTGTTTCGTTGGGATTTTTTTATAAGTTTGTCTTAACTTCGGTGTTAGTTACTTTGAATGTTGTTTATTTTCTTTAAATTTTAAAATATTAAATAGACCTAGCCGCACAGTTGCTATCAATCTTATTTCTGAGACCGCTTTCAGAATTCCCGTAATGAAATAAAGTTCCACCTGAGGTATTTTCCGCGTCGTGGACTACGGTTTAAAATTGTAATCGGGGTTGTTGTAGCCGAGTGGTCACGGTCTCGAACTCCTGGCCTGTATTTGTCAAGTCCTAGTGCCAAGACCCGTCGTGTAAAATGGCTGTTGAACGCTAATCAAGGTTCAAAGCACTCCAGTATTCCCGTTGTCACAATGTGGTAATTCAGAGTGTAGAATGCTGACTCAAATGTCGTTCTTGTCATTTCGCCTATATTCCAGATTATGAGGTCCTTTACCCATAATGCCATGTGTTGCTTGAGTGTGCGACGTTTTAGTGAAAACAACCAGCTAATCAAAATTTAATAAGCACTGGTGCAGATAGTCCGTTGAATGAACCCAACACAATAATAAACTTAATAAAAATCAATTTATCCTTTATCTACCTTTAATAAACCTTGGAATGTCTTATTTATTACAGATATACGCTCTTTGGTCTATATCTTGGAAGTATTTGCCAACATAAATAATAATAGTTAAGTTTAAAATAAATGAAGGGGAATTTGTGAGGCATAGACTAAATATAATTATGTCAAGCCAGATCTCTACTTATTAAATGCTTTGAAATGTTTCCTTTTTCCTAATATAACAAATTTCTACTTCAGTTGCTATGCATATACAATTTGTAGGTAATGCAGTGTTTGAAACTACTTAAAAATTTTTGGAAGCTGGCAAATAATTGACGAATATAAACTATATGAAAGTGTAATTTTAAATAAGTTTGAACAACTCTAATGTATTTTACCGAGCAATGATTTATTTCTTTGGTTTTCCAAAATATTACGAATATTTTTTTTAATGACTTCAAGAAATTTAGGCATCAATTTTCGTTTCATATTTTTTTCTTCATAAATTTCCTAAACATTAAAATGAAATTGTTTATTTAAATAAATAATGTGTTCCTATTTATTTTTCATGACCGGATTGTTAGTTTTCGTAATTTCGTCCTTTCTCTTTCCTCCCCAAAAGCTTGATATGAAGTTGTTTATGAAGGGTTGCGTTATTAAGAAATTTTGTGTTCCAAGTTTATTTTAATACTTTAAGCAAGAAATCTCATCTCATCACGTTGTTTACAAAATGCAAATAACCATATTTTAAAATTGAGATTTTTGCAGTTTACCCATGAACGTGCATATTTTCTCTCTTCTCAATTTTGTATGCTGTTATTATTTTATTTTCATTTTTTTTATTTCTCGCATGAAATAACTAATTTCTTTTTTGCAGAAAACAAACAATTTGCATGTTGGGGGGGGGGGGG
>BMAV01014804.1:494989-519934 GCA_019973955.1 Trichonephila inaurata madagascariensis
TATTGAATACACTTCAAACAGCGAGCAGTAAAGATGGGTCCTGGTAAACGAAGCAAAACACAGTGCCGGTTTCAAGATCTAAGTGATTCAATTTGCAAAAGAAAATGGAAATCGTGCTGCAGCAAGAATGTTTGATATTGTGGCGAAAGCTTCATAAGCGAGTGGGGGGAAAAATGAAATGACAATAATTAACATGCCAACGAAAAAACGTGAAGTAACGAAATGGCTTATTCTAGAAGAAAGTGTTGCGAACTGGGTCCTAGAAAATCGCCTGTGAATGGATTAATTGTAACAAGAAACAGTGTACATTTATTCGCCTTAAAATGGTCGAAAAAGAATGCCTTTTCATGTTATCTAACAATGAAAGTTCATAAGGTATGTTATTTCTTTTAAATAAATAGTATTTCGATATATAAGTGTAAATTTGTTTTAATATTCATTTTTTTTTAAAGCTCTCATTTTTATATTCGGCGTATAACGCGCACCCCTAAATTTCGATCTTGTTTTTTGTGTTAAAAGTGCGCATTATACGCCGGATTTTACGGTAATTAGCAAAAGTCTTAACAATTATGTCCATTGTTGCATTAATTGGATCTGTACAACGACATTTATTTATTCTGCTTCTCAATATGTCGCTGACTATATTGTTATATAGGACATAGGCGGTAGAAGAAGAAATTAATACAGCTCTACTCAAAAATTTTTATAATGTTGCATAGTGTTTGAAGGAAATAGTTATGGTTTATATATATAAATGCAAAGAATATAATTTGGTAAAATGTACTGTATTATAAAAAATAAAATTCTTTTTTTCCATTTCTTGAAGGGAATGTATGCCTTTTTTTTATATAACTTGTTCTTTCAACCTATATGAAATAGATCCAATTTGTGTAAATGTATAAAATGCTTGGTATACAACATATACATCTTGAAAATCCTTGAACACCTCTTAAATCTCTTCTGTCTCGTCTTTTCTAAATTGCTTATTTAATTTCATGCGCTGAAAAAAAATTATGGCATTTTTTCTTGAAAATATAATTTGTTTGTAATACAAACATTTCAGTTGTATAATTGCGTTCTATTCATTCCGTTTCTTTAAAGTTCGATTACTAAATGCGCACTTTTAATTTTAATAAATGATGTACATGATGTAGCCATGCGAAGTACATATTGTCTGCGTAAACGCACATTCTATATCATTATTTTAATATAAAAGAAAATTTTCATTCGATAGATATTGTATATTCTTGGAATCCTAAATGAGAGAAAAGTCAATCAAATTGATCACACCTAACAACTTATTAATCGATAACATTTTGTCTTAAGTAGTGTACAATTATATGTTAGACGTTTAAATAGTGTTTCTTTACATCGAAATTTCTCGTTGTTTCTTTAAAATAATTTGCACGGTTTAATTCTTTGATTTATAGCGATAATTCTGTGGCATTTCAGCGAGAATTCACAAAGTCGTTTCTTCCAAAGTATATTTTTATACATTATCTTAAAATGCGAATTGAATTTATGAATGAAGAAGGATTGTACAGGTTTTGTGCTCATTAATTTTCTAAATACGGAAAAGGCCTGACAAATTAAAT
Organism: Trichonephila inaurata madagascariensis; assembly: GCA_019973955.1. Classification (NCBI taxonomy): domain Eukaryota; kingdom Metazoa; phylum Arthropoda; class Arachnida; order Araneae; family Nephilidae; genus Trichonephila; species Trichonephila inaurata. Next base: position 496,585 of record BMAV01014804.1, read on the forward strand.
AGCGATGGGGTTACTTAATCCTTTATAAGGCCGCGGTAAGTATACTTAACACCAACTTCATTGAATTTTTATATGTTAATGAGAAGCCATTTCCCCCACTATGATTTGTGCTGTTAATACTTCGGATAGCACGAAAACCGATATCTGGATTTTCAAGTCACAAGCGCTTAGCACGACCTGTTAATCTTCTGAACTGCAAGAAAACTGTTCCAGATGAGGTACGATTGACTTAAGTTGGTGACCATATGAAAACTTGACAAAAACAAACAAACATATAAACATTGCCGTCTGTGCTCTACTAAAGCACATCAGAACAAAATACATTTGTACAGCTTGCAATGGCCCACTATGTATTGATCCCTGTTTTCTAAAATTTCATGAAAAGTGATAAGTATTCAGTCTTAAACAATTGAATGCAAAATATATCTGATTTATATATTTTATTATTTTCCTTTTGTAGATTGTAGTATTTGGAAATCATATTTCATTAATATATATAATGTGTGTGTGATATAAAAAGAAAAACACACCACACAAAACATAAGATGCTCTACTTTTGAATTGCTCCCAACATGCAATGGAAAACATGCTTCGCGCAAGAAAATGGTCTTTAAATTAAATTAATTGTACGCAATAAGCTGAGGGAATTTCCTTTTATTAATCAATCTAAATCCCAAAAATATTTCAACATAATATTGCTAGAAAAAAAAAATAGCCTTATAAAATGTTAACTATTACCTGAATTAGATTAGTTATTTAATTGACAAAATTTTCATTAATTCTTCTCAATTAGAAGAAATACATAGTCTTGTGTAGCTAAAACCTTTTCAAGCACTTAGCGGTTTTCATCGGCATTATTCAACACTTTCGTGCATTGGGGGGGAAAAAGTCTATCACATTTTCCGCTATTTTTAGACATAAAAAAAGAAACACGATTGCGATTAAAATTACCGAGGTAAAAAAACATATATTTGCTCACTCTGCACAACTTGCATATCGCAAGAAAGAAGCCTTAGGAAGAAGGAGACTGGCGAAAAAAAGTGGCAGAACCCTTATCATTTCAAGGCAGCCACTGATGGTTTAAATTCTCCCCTTTAATTTTTACCTCACTGCTCAACCACTAGTTGTGCAGTGAGGCCGAATTAACAACACTAGGTGAAATACAAGTGGGCCCTGAAGGGACAAAATGGGATTAAAAAAAGGGGCAATTTAATTAAAAGATAATTACTGAGGAGGAAGGATGTGTCAACGTGGCGGAGTGTATTTGAACATCCCTGGAATAACCGCCATTCCGATGGTGGTGTGTCACTGTTGGCTGGAGAAAAGGGTATGAAGTTCCCATCCATTATCTATCTTGGTGCAACATGTTATGTTTCTTATACCGAATCGTTGTCCTCATTTAAATTTGTTGTGTGAATTGTTTCTCGTTCTCATAAAAAGGACAGTTATTATGTCTGTTCAGAAGAGTCTATGATGTTATGAGTTGCTCTGTTCTTTATCTGATATTTAATTTTCTCTTAATTAAGTTCTTTTTTAAAGAGCTTTACTGTGTGTGTGTTCTTGAAAAAATATGTTTAAAGGTATATAAGTTTTTTAAAAAATGTTTTGGAGTTTCGTGGACTTTTTTATGATTTTGCTTTTTGATTCGAATGTTAATCCTAATGTATTTTTTTTTATCTTTTGATGATTTTTTTCCTTTTTTAGTATAAGGCAGCGGTACATATACTGTGGTCCTCGGACCCCGGGGTCCCCAGCGCTTTTCTAGGGGGCCCATGAAGGAGTGTGATTTATTGTTAAAATTTCTCTCTTTCACAGACTCTGAAACACCTCGTGTAAAAATTGAAAGATGTGATTTCCTAGACTAGATAATAAATTTTCCTCATGGAAACAACTACTAGAACATGTATGTTGATCAAGAATGTTAATTCAGTTTTTTTATTGTTTGAAACTATGTAGCCAATACTACAGCGTAATATTTTTAATTAGATGCTTACTGCTTTCTTGAGCGAAAAATGAAGTGTTAAAAAGTCTGTATGTGTAATCTGTCTTATGATTATTGAGAAATCTTTACATCCCTCAAACATGTGTTGATAGTCAGGGAGTGGTGTTGAAAATCTTCGGGGTCCGCGAAATCAGGCGGGTATATAAAAGAGGTCAGCGACGATCAAAAGTTCAAGAACCACTGGTATAAGGTGTCCATAGGGATGGCTACACTTTCAAAAATGAGTTTAAAATAAACAAAGATTTTCACTCATGCTTTTTTTATGCTCCATAAAGGAAAGATTTAAATTTCTGTTCAATAAAATAAAAACTAGATGGTGCAACTTTAAACGTTTTGCAACAATCTTGCTTCAAAATGAATTCAGCTCAAGAACAAGCGCAATTTGTTGCATGGTTTATCGAATTTCAAACTGCAACAGATGTGCAGCGTAAATTTTGGACTACTTATAAATGAAGTCCACCTTCAAGATTCTCAATTTATAAGTGGTAAACAAAGATTTATAATGATAGGTAATGTATTGTTCACCGCTCTAACAGAAACTTTGATGATATTACTCATATAGACTCGCGTAGACTGTTATACGTGACTAATGGTGGGCGTGCTGAAATCGTGCAGTAAAACACTGTAAAAAAAACTTAAATATTTTCTTTATGGAACATAGTAAATGGTAAGGGAATATATTTGTTTATTTGTAATTAAAATTGGATAGAGTAAAAATACTTTTCGGACACCCGATATTTTTACCTAATTAACTGCTTACTATTTTCGATAAATTCGATTAAGTTTGATATTACAACTGTATTTAAGCCAATTAATTGCCCGTGTTTTGTTTTTCTTTATCTAGAAAAAAAAATCTTTTTGAGATTGATCTCTCGTTTCAATAACATAGGGCCGTGTATGATGTTTATATGCCAACCAACAAGTTCAACTGATCGCGTTCCTAATTGTTTGTAGGGAAATTGTAATACACCATATTAAGTTAAAAAGCTATTGTGTTCGCTCATTAAAAACCGTGTTATGACCAGCGTTCTGAAAATTGATTATTTACTTGGATTTTATGGTAAATATTATTTAGTGAATATAATTCATTATTTTTGCATTTTATTATGCTTCTTCTGTTATAATAGTTTATGAGTAATACTGCAAGGATGTTCAATACCTATTAATTGTACCTATCTATAGAAGAAATGTTCTTCTAGCGTTAGTAGATTTTTTTTTATTGTGACTATGTGCGTATCCATTTTACAATCCCTGCAAGGTTGTATTAATTTATTAATTAATTATAAATTATTTCGCAGGGCAGTTTTTTGTGTAACTTTGAATTTAAAAATACTGTATACTTTATTTTTTGAATGCATGCTTGTTATGGACAGAAATATATTTTCTGAGTTTTGTATAAATATTAATCGCGCTTATCAAAGGTACAAATATTCCCCTATAGTTTCTTTTTTAATGAAAATGCGATAATTTTCTTACACTGTAAAAGCAAATACAGTGGGTGATCGGTTAACGAACATAATCCGTTCCAAGACTATGTTCGCTATCCGAATTGTTCGTTAACCGATCATCGATTCACCATAGACTTCTATGTGAAATCGATTAATTCGTTCTGGAGACCCTAAAAAAATGAAATCAAAACCGAAACTGATGGTCTAATGTGTATGAATATTCCATTGGATTTTTTTTTCAATATAACTTTGAAGTTTAATAGGTAAGCAACATAATTCAGGAGAGATGAAAAACGATTTTTAGTCCGTTTCTCATATTTCACGTATTTTTACGGCGGTTGCGCGTCATCGGCACCTATATATTTTATAGTCTGCACTCTTTGAAAAAAAATTAAGAATTCGCTTAATTTATATTTGCCATGTCAGCAAATCCACTCACCCATAACTTATCAGCTGTGTCAGAAAATATTGATATTCATATTGAAATTCAAGTATTCAAGTGTGTATTGATTTTAGTCATAATAATAATTATTGAATGACCTTTAAATTCATTGTTAATTCAAGTTTCATTTAGTAATTATCAGTACTAAGCATGCTTTAAACATTTCTCCTTTCAGTGATCTTATTTTGTATGCAAAATGATAACAAATGTTTAATAATTTTTTTTCGGAGCCGAGAAGTGTTCGTTAGAATTCATTTTGTTCATTATCCGAATAATGTGTTTGTTGTCCAAACACAAAAATTCTTTCTTGAAAGTGTTCGTTATCCGAATATGTGTTCGTTATCCGATCACAAAAGTCTTTCGTGAAAGTGTTCGTTAACCGATCTGTTCGTTAACCGATTACCCACTGTACTCTTCCTGGTATGAAAGTAAACTATTTTCAATTTCATTATCATATGCGCTGTCTCTCTAAATACTTTCATGATGATCAAACGAAATTTCAAACTCATTCACAAAATACCATATAAAGTAATATTAAATACGAAAATATTTAAATGTTATCGTATTCATGGTACTGATGTCTGATCTATGTTAAATTTGTTCAAATTGCCCCCTGTTACTTAATCTCACAATCCTCAAAAACTCCCTATCCATACGACCAGTGTAAATGAATTGGAGACATTTTCAGATTAATTTCCTATTTTTGCTACATCGGCGTATATAGAAAGTAATTTATTTTAATATGCTATGCATTTTTGCTTGTGTGTGTATGCGTGTGAATCCATTTATCCTATATATACAATATGTTTGTTCTCTTGTTAATATTAAAGGACAAATAGTTTTTGAATTTTTAGTATGAAAATGAAAACTTTCGTATGTTTTGAATATTTACCATTCTTCATCACTTGATGATGACGTTTTTAAAATTTTTTACCTTTTTAACATTTTTTAAAGTTTTTTAGTTTGTTATTTATTTATAATGACGAATATTTGATTTGGAATTACGGCTATTCTAAAGATTTGATCATGACATTGTGTTTTTTTTTTCCTCGTAAGTACTGAATTGTTTTTTGCAAATATTTGAATTTTTTTTTTCTTTGCTCAAAGTTTTGTTAGAAGAATCGAAAAAAAAATAACTCGGGGGTTTTTTTTGGAGACAAATTGTCGTTAGGCAAGGCGCTTACAGATGACCTTGGCGCATTGTGCCCCTAAGAAAACATAAAGAACATTGGGTGGTACAAAACTCTCCTCAAGAAGACATTTTTCGACACACACGGAGGCTGACAGGTACTTCCTGGCAACTCAACTCATCTCTGACTTTCCACTAACTCCCGACCCATCACTCTAACTCAACCACCAATCAGAAGGCCGCGAATCTTCGGATGCGGAGAGCAAACACTGGAGGATGGTGAAGAGAGATGTAGAGACGCAAAATAAGAGCACGTGTTTGCTCATCTTTTTGAAGAGCACACACTCACTCACACTCACGTACCATTCCCAATAGGGATGTCGTCGAAAATTTTATTATTATTGAATTTCCTCTTTTCCTAATATGTGTATAAAGATGAGCGCTTATGGAATGTATGTTTTCTCCTCTCCCCGCCCACCTAGAGTGGTAGAGGCAGAGGCACTTCAATTTTCGAAAACCGTTTTCAATTAACGGCGCTGTCGCGTTCGTTTTCGCGAGCGGTTTTAGCTGCGGCAATTTCCGCTTTAATGATTGGACTTTCCTGCCGAAGCAGATTGCGAATTTCTGACGCGGTAATTCGGGATTCATGGCAGGAAAATATTACCGGATTTTCAGCGAGGTCTGTTGGCTGGGAGGGCTGGCAGAGGAAGACGATTTCTTAATCGTTTTGAAATATTTAAAATTATTGCAACTTTATTCGGTTTGCAGCGATTCACGCTGTATTTTTTACTTTTATGGTTTCTTGAAAATCATTCTACGCAATGTACTTTCAGTCTTAACAATCGGTTTTGCTGTATTACCTTGTTTTGACCGAAAATTTGCGTTGGCTTGAAGCATCATTTTAAATTTTTTTTTTTTTTTAACGAAACATATCTGGGTTCTTGATAATAACAGTTGGAGAAAAATATATAAGATTTTTAATAATGTTGAGATATTATTAAGTCCATAAAACAAAATTGTATGAGATGGAGGGATACAGTAACCCAGAACGAACAGCACTGAAAATTTTTGATGCAGCTCCCAAACCAAATGGAAACCTCGAAAAGAGATGGAAAGACTGTGTGGACGAGAACTTTGCCGTTCTAAAAGTGAAGAACTGTAGATCAATTGCTGGGAGAAGAACAGATTGGGAAAAACTTCTAAGGAAGGCTCAGGCCCACAAAGGGCTGTCATGCCAATGCTGATGAGGATGAAATATTTCTAGAAATTTAAAACTTTCATAATATTGATTAAGACGGTGAAAAAAAATGATTGTTTGGAAAGATTTTTCATTTAACAAAAACAATTATATCAAATGATTTACAAGCAACTGCATGAGTACCATTTCTCTTTGTATTACCTTTTTGCATTTCTTTTCTGCTCTCTCTTAATTGTTAGCAACAGAGAATGAGTGGGTATTTATAAATAAAAAAGGGCTAGCTATTGGTGACGAACCTCGTAATTTTAAACCGTGGACAAGTAATGAGGACGATACGCTGCCCTCTTTCCGAACTTCCATACCACACCAAAGGAAAGACTTTGAACCTCGACAGGTTTAACGTGCATCAGCCTCTCTACACGGCGGATATTCAGTGGAACTAGGACTTGAACTCATAACACGCCAGCGACGAGTCCGTGACCATGACCACATGGCTACCGTGGTCACTTTGGTGATAACGGCATATTGCTATGTTTTAATTTATTTTAAATGGTGTTATTAACAGAAATTTTTACACGCAATTATAGTTCACGGTGTAACACCTCTTGCTAGCATTTGAAAAGATTTTATCATGTTCGAAACTAAATATAGATAGTTCTGTTGGTACAAACTAAGTTTTTTAAGGGAAGAGGTTCATTCTAAAGACAAATGCCGCAAAAGCGCCCTTCACATGTTACCTTTTGAGCAAGTGATATAGACCGATTAAGCATGTTTCAAAAATTTGTATGTTTTATATCTTGGACCAATGCTGTAAGAACTGTATAAAAAAGATAAAGAAAAAGTTATTCCAAAAAAGAAGAAAACGTAATGTCTCTGCGGCGTTTTTATTAGTAATAAATGTGTCAAAACAAACAACTGCATTATCTCCATCCAGATTTATTTGAAATCATTTGTCTTTTGGATGTAAGATCACCTAATGAACGTACTAAAAGACTATTTTCTATAAACTAATGCCTGGATCGGATCCAGAATTTTTTCCCCCTGAAAGTGGTATAAGCCAATATCTTATTGTTAATGTTTTTGCTAATGGAGGACATTACATAGGGTGGGGCGAAATGGCATAGTTAGTAATGTGAAAATGAGTGCTGATGTTATGAAATAAATATTTCATAATAGCGGTCTAAAGGAGAACTACAAACCCTAATTCCATATAAGCAAATATTAATATGATATTTTTCATATTTATTTCAGAGTATTTTCCTTTACGATCAGTATGTGTTGCAAAACCAGTGTTCTTTAATTTTGGTTCGAGTCCATTTCTTCTCATAGTTAGTCTTGATATGGAGAATTTTTTCACCACAAAAGAAAATGATTATCATTAACCCGGGAGCGGGCGCGCGGGGCACAGAGTCACCCCAGGTTCACGAAATTGTTAATTTTGGAAAAACTGTTTATTTGTTACCAATGACCTTGACAGTATCCTCCTATAAAACAATCTAATTGGGAACAAAAATGTATTTGTCACCTATCTCCCTCTTTTTCGGGGGAGTTTTTTACAATCTTAAGTTACTTGTTTTGACTAAGTTCCCCGCGCGACCACTTTTGTTCTGAACTATTTTTTATGAACAGGCTGCATTTTTCCCATATGAGCAACTTAGTGGTTTTGATTTGCTGTGTTATACGACTCATTATGATTTATAAATGTAAATGAACAGGCTAGTAAAAACAAAAGCGGCCTGTGTGCTTTTAAAGGAAATTAGCCCGATAAAAGCGTGAAGAACCTGATGAAATATTGAATATTTAATCATGATAGCGAAAGTAAAATTGATAAAAATGATGAAGAACATAAAATATTTGAGTTGAAAGGAAAATTTTCAAATGCTACCTAAAAACTCCATCAAGAAAGACATGAAGTCACAAGTGTACCACAAGACACATTTCGCCTTGTCGAAAGACAATAGCGAGAAAAGCTCACGCGCTATTTAGTCGATCGTCAGCGACAATAAAACTGGCTAACAACTTGAGCAAAATATGACAGTTTTGCCTGCAAAAGCGTATCCATGTAATAAAGAAGTAAAAGTGATTTGAAAGCCTTCTTTTGATAAAAGTTACGCACATTTGAAACTTCTTGGTTCAGTTTGATTGATATTTTTTCTCAAATTATCAAAGAAAAATTGAAAACTCCTTAAAAGTAAGTAAGTATAACTAAGAGAAAGTATACTTACTTAATTTAACTAATTATTCACTGAATCGCAAATTTTATGGTACAATAAAAATACCTGTAAAAGGGACAAGTGACCTGTGCCACCCGCGTGACCATTAACGTTAGTATCGAGTACGCGCCCTCTCCCGGGTTAATAATAATTTCAAATGATAAGTATTTTTCGATTTATTTAAAGATGAAACAAAATTTTAAAAAAAGATTAAAGAAAATGCACAGCGTAACAGTTTAACGTAAAGTAATTGATGCTGCTTCGTGCCAGCAGTAAGTCATCTGCCACAGTTTTTTGCAATTTTTTTTTTAATTTTTTATGAAATAAAAAGTATTTTTATCATATTGAGAAAAAATTACGATGTGTAACTTTTCCAATTCCAACGACTGAAGTATGTTTTGAAAACTCCATGAACAGGAAATCTTACACCGTTTCTTGCCCTATTAGAATGTAAAGTTACTTGAAAGTATAATTTGCTATTCAAGCTTTGTCACCCATGAGAACATATTTTTTCACAAACTGGAGCCGAAATAGAAGCCTCTTTAAATGAGGTTCCGCAGAGCTTTCTTTCAAATTCTGCTAGTACCATTGATTTAGAGCTACTTTTTCATTTGGCTTCAATGAAATTGTGTCTGTTTTCGAGAAATACTTATCTAAATCATGCTTATAAAAACTTTATATAGCTTTCAAATGATTTTTGTAACATCTGTACTATTTAAATTTGTTTCCTTTTAAAAGCAAAAAAATAGCGGAAAAATATTTTTTTAAGAATAAATAGATATTTTGAATTTATCAGACATCTTTTGAAGAATATTTGAGAGGGCTTTTACCCTGACTAGAACCAAATCAGACGTATGTCAACATTTCCCTGTTGAAATTTTACATTGCTAAATTCATGTACTAGTATTTTATATCGATTTAGTGTCAGTATTATTGACTTGCAAAGACCTTCGATTGCAGCCGTCTGTATCTTATTGTAAATGCATCACATATTGTGTTTTTTGTGTGACAGATATTTTTCTAGCTTTAAGAATTTCATGTCAATCTATAAATGCATATACCTTTAATAAATACAAATATTTTGGGGGTTTTTTTAATCTATAAAATTGTGTCAATAATTTTACTAAATAGTTATTTATGAAATTAAGATTGCCTAGCAACTGTGAAAGAAGCAGTGGAAGTTTTTGAAAACTTCCATAGTTCTGGGTGTATTCTTTTTGGGGGGGAGGGGGAAGAGGTTGTGTCTTGCCAACGCATTCAAAAACTAATATCAATTCTGTACTTGTCCCAATCTAAAATAGTGGAATTTTGTTAAAATTTACATTTCTGAAAATTATATGCAGGCTTTAAATATTGATTTCTATGTGTATGAAATATGCATTATGTGTTTAAAACTAAATTATAGTGTATAACTTTATATGCATCTCATATACACATATTTCTTATCAGTGATGAATTTTTATGAGAGTTTTTCCTCACATTTTTCTAAAATATATTATCTTTTGAAGTATTAAATTTTCTCTCAACCATACTAAAAGTATCTTAATTTAACAAAAAACCTAATAATACATTTGTTAGCATGTTTTATTTAAAATATATATACTGGTTCTACTCTGAAACGTAGGAAAATTTACCTAAATTTTCACAATTCTAAGGAGGTGGGATTTCAGCTTTGAATCCTTACATGTTTATTTACTCAAAGCATTACTTGATATTTTTAATTTTTTTGAAGTAATTTATGCTTATATTTAAACAAATAAATTCTTTTGCAATTTAAATTTGATGGAAAAAAATTCTACATTGATACAATTAAATTATATTATTTTTGCATGAATCAGTAGCATTGAATACTGATGTTCTAGGTAAAACAGTAGTAACTTATAAATATATATATTGTTGGTTATATATACCTAAGATAACTATTCAAGATAGGAATATTAGGCACAGTAGTGCCAATACCGCCCTGGCCTAGAACCAAGATTGCAGTTTAAACAAGTTTAGGGCTAGCAAACGTTCACCTGTAATTTCCATATTAATGTGCCAAGGGGAAAGGAAAGAATAATATTAGGAGAAATTTAAATATTGCAAATAAAATTACGTACTATACTATTAAAATATAATGATAAAATTATAGCCTACTAGTGTTCAAAGTATAGATTTAAAGTCGATGCAATAAGGTAAATAATCTTACTTCGTGAGTACATCAACTGGTTATGTTTCCCGCCAAATACAACAGAGGAATATCAGTACCGCATAAAGTTAAAAATCATCATAGAATAATATAATATATATATATATATATATATATATACATACATACATACATACTTACATCAAACAACATCAATGTGCATTACATTAATTCTTGTTTTGTCTTTAAAATACCAAACAAAGTACATTATTTATTCCAAATTTCAATATGCATTAATTTAATTCTACCTTATTCCTATTCTTTTCCACCGGATGCATTAAAATATGCTGTATAAACTGGAACTTTTTCGCTATTTAAATACATTCCAATAATAATAAGCATTTCTTTAAAAATTTTATTCATATACCATTTTCTCGACTTGCTGAAAAAAATAAGAACTCTTGACACCTTTTCATTCCATTTTCTATCACTCCAAACGACCCGCGGACAATAACTCCTTTTCCAATGTTAATAAAGTCTGTAAATATCTCTTCTCAGCCCAAACATATTTTTACCTGCCTCTGCCCTCCTTCAAAATGCTGGCTGCATTCCTGTTTCCCTCCCCTTTCCACCACGAAGGGGGTCAACGTTATATACCGTCATATACCGGTACCCGAGCTGATTTATGCTACGTGGCGTTAAATCATTGCAGAAGACTGCCTGCTTGGTAGCGTGTGTGAGAAAACGATTTCATGCTTATTCCGGGGTTTACACAGCAAAGAGTCTTCACGGATCCGTGGATAGTGTCGTTTGGCGAGCGGTATTGCGCCATGCATTATGGCGCTATGAGTTTTACGTAATGAGTTTAGCATGCAAAAGTGGATGGACGGGGAGATATTGGCGAGCTGGCTTTATTTTTTCGTTCTTTTCAGCGCCTTCCTTGTCCATCTGACCTTTGAATTCTTAAGGCGAGAGCTGCACCTTGTTGAATTTGAATATTCCGTTTTATGAGTTTGAATGCATTTATAGTTTGGCAGTCCATTTTCGATAACGGGAACTATTGTTTCCTCGTACGAGTATGCATTATCTCGTGGATTGAGAGAAGTAATAATTTAAAGTGCATGGAGATAGTCCTTTTATAATAGGTTCTTATTAAATTTAGCTCATACGTTAGTGAGAAAGTTACAGTAAATGGCCAGCGCTACATAAGTAACCATCTACTGTAAGTAAATGCATAAGTACTACAAAGTTCCTATTTCGGAAAACAATACAGAAGTATATTCTGTTATTAAATTACATTTAATGTGTTAAATTATGTTATGTGGATAAATTAAATTTAAAAAAAAGTGTGGAGCACATCAAGCTGGACCTCAGATTGTGTAAACTTTTTTATTTAATCGGAAAAATAAGTAATGGATTTAATGAGATTGATTGAAATATTTACACACTGTACAATGTTCAGTGATATTCCAATAAATATTTATTATTTAAGCCTAAAGAATGCAATTTCTTGGCGCATACAGCAGAACCATTAAATCAGCGTACCAAATTGACTTAAATCAAATCTAAAGCTAAACAATAAATAAAATAAAGGTCAAAATAAGATGGTCACAGTAGTATAATAGTCTTAAGAATTAAGACTATAGGGTTAAACACTGTTTAAAGTTCAGCCAACTTTTCCCAATATTTACTTTATTTTTAAAAAAAATAAGTTTTTAGTATTTTTAATTATAGCTTTAATATCAAGATGTTTGATAAAATTTTATGAAAAAGTCCGTATTATTAGAATCTAAGACTGATGTAGACAACATTCTCTTTGAGCAAAAGGCAGAATAGTAGTTTAATTCAACATATGGTATGACTGCCATTATTTTTCATACACCATGTCAGTTGTCTTTGTAATAATTCGTACATGTTCTGTATTAAGTCTTGTAGCAATCCATTCCTTGAACCTTGGTGTGATGTTTCGTTAGATTACGTGGTACGGATGGAGTAATGACTTCTTGCTTCATTTAACATCCCATATATTTTAGATCAGAAACAAGCCCAGTAAAATACTTGTTACGCTAAGATATTGACATGTTGAGGACAAGCTCTAAAAAATCTACAGCACAGCGGTCGCACCATTTTCTTTGTTTATGGATTAGCTTCCACTATTTGTGAAATGACTTTCAATTGGCTGCGTGAACTTCTGAACGTTGAGTTGGCCGTCAAAGAGACCGCAAGCAAACACCTTGTTGTGTTCAAACACCGCAATATTCCATGTTTTCAAGTTAGATTTTGCGTTAAACTCCTTGTGACCGCCTTACCTTCTCCTAGTATTCGATTGCCATCTCCAACAAGACAGAAGCGGGACTCGTAGGTGAAGATCATTCTATGTCATTCAATTTCCTATATCTCTCCAGCACAACATTATTCAAGTCTTTGACAACGATACAAAACTGTTAAAGGTATTTCACAACAGTCTAAGAGAGTTTAATCCCATGTTGTGAAGCCATTGACAAATGTGTGTATTACGGCGGAAAGAACAATGACATAGAACCTCTTCCTGCTTCCATGCGTTCACAAATAGCAGCTTTTTGATAAATATAGGCGCATTTTTACAACATTTACAACATTCTCGATTCTGTCTCATTCTGGGTTCTGGCCCTCCTAAAGTTTTATTAATGCTGGGATGTGCCTTGTTGTATCCCAGCATTGTGCAACAGAAACACTATTACATTCGATATGCTTCGCAATGAGTCGATTATACTATCTCTATTTTCGGAGCCCAATTATTTGGATGTCAAATCCCCCCAGTTTCTTTAATTGCTTACGAACTTCACTCTTCAGTGTCATTCGATAAGAAACGGTGTAGCCAACCTAACAACGGGTGTCGAAATGAATTTGTTGCGGTGTAAGAGGTCTTTTTTGACCTTAAATGTACTGTCTTTGAAAGCTTGTCTGCGCGCATTGTTGTTCAAACGAATCTGAAAATTTGATCATTTGCATCCCCATAGCAGTTGTATCATCTCTCCAAATTTCAATCATGTCGTTCAAATTCAACACATGACCATCAGATGGTTTTTAGTGACAACAACAAAAGTTTTCCTCAGCGCTCTTTTCTTTTTTTGATAGTTATGTATTAACCCGCCGAGCCGCAAAAGGAGAAAGCTAGTGCCAAAAAATACACCAATAAAATACCAATAAAAGAAGTGAAGACAACCGTCCGAAACAGCCATGCACAGGCATCAAATAGAGAGCACGTGTATTAAAACGCAGCTTAAAAAGAGGGTGCAATAAAAATGCATAGGAGCATTAATAATGTTTTGAAACAATAAGAAAAAGATGTTAGATGCTTAATATGGAGTGTGGTTACTTCTAACAGACTGCTACACATCTGTTTCATATGAATACGGTAAGGTTATTGATAGTACTTTCAGGATGTTCTACTCTACAAAAAGTGCAATATCCTAATCCCTGACTGCAAATGGCCTGTCTCATTTCAATGCATCTTCCGAAGGTGTTCCCCAAATAACCCCGGTTGGATTTTGGTCAGGATAGCATGCTGGCCACTCTACACACTTACGTCTTAGCTTCAAGCATGTTCTCCGCAACCGAATTGTATGACATCTGTCTTTTTGATTCATTAAAAGAAAGGATTCGTCAATGTCTGCAGTGTAAGGTATGACAGGAGGTCTCAGTATCTCGTACACATACCTTTAGATCACCTAATTGCCATTCCGAATAATATGTAGGTTCGTACGTCCACCTATGTTGATTCTAGACGTTAATCCACCTCCTCTTCACTTTTATCTTTCACGAATAAGGTTACGGCTATTTTGAGTACCCTTTTCCCTTCTTGATGTCGTCGGGTGCCATGCCTATGACTGAAACAAGATTTTTCAGTAAAGAGCACAAAACTCCAATCACGTTGCATCCAACCTTGATATTCAGCAGCTCACCTTTTTCAGGCATACGTGCATAAAGATCACCTTGAAGAAGCCTATTTCGGACTGTTTCACTTGACACTCTCCATCATGTTGCCAAAAGCGACTATCTTTGCATCTGAGTAGCATTGCCTGTTCTGTCTCGACGAGCTGTTAACAGAAAATAACGGTCATCAGTTGTTGTAGCACGTGAACGACTTTGCTCTCATCAACTTCAAGCATTTTCTATTACTTGGAGTTGATTCCATAAACTTAAATGGTACTTCAAGTCTTTAATTCTCTGAGGCATGGATTCCGGTAAGTTACGTTATTTTGACATTTTAAAATCGCCTTTTTCAAAACAAAAGCTGAACAGATGTGTGTAACAACTGAGACAACTGAAAAATGCTTCTGTGAAATCGCAATATCTGCACATATTTATTTGTTTTACATACAAACCCGAGTCTGGAAAGGATTTAAAGTCCACTCTTTACAATATACCACTGGTAATCTTAAAGTTAATGCTATTATAAGAAATATAGATGATTCTCCGTTATGCTATGTGGGATGTAGTAGTTTTTTCAGGCTATAGTTTTAACTTCGAGAACTTAATTGATATAAATGATGCAATCAATATTTCAATCCCTTACGTGGGAAAATATAGATTGGATAGTTCTATAGATTTCGAAAAATTAATTCTCTCATTTAATTTAATTATATCTAATAACCTTATAAACTAAGTAAGGGATTACTGGAAGATGGTGCTGTAAGTCATAGGTTAGCTAACCTATATACCTGAATTATTTTGAATTAAATCATTCAATCATAATTATCATGCATTTTCCTGACTACCTTTAAATATTACACACAGACTTCAACTCCGATAAAACTTTATTTTGCATGTCATTATCCATAAACTGTTGAGTGGTTTTAATGATAAAAAATGGATTTTAACGTTATTTTAAATTCTGGACTGGAACAATAATTTATATGTATTAATATTTAGAAAGGTTTTATATTTAATTTTTTCTGCATAATAATTTAGCTGCACTTAAAATTGATAAACTTGATATTATTAGGAAAGTAATTATAAACTGCATATGAAATAATTATTACATAAATTTCTTATATAAATCATAAAAATTTCTTAAAAGCAATTTAATCAGAATAATTTGGAAAAGATTAATAAAGCAAAGTTTTTATTTTCAATAAATAATATAAATTAATATATATTTGTTTATATAAATATAACCATCTACAAAACATTTTCTTGGAGAATTAGCTTGCTTCTAATTTAGCTTTGAAGTATTTAGTAATTTTTATACAGTTTTTGCACTTACAGAGAAATACATTTACTACCATCTTTAAATTGTAACTTTTAAAAGCATAGTTGAGTTTACTTATGCTAATTAAAAGTAGTATCTCAATTCATTGTTATAATTATAATGTCTTGTTTTGACAAATGTTGAAAATACCATAGTTCAATTGTCATTTTCATTAAATACGGATCAAATGTTCATACTTATTTTACTGTTATTGAATTTTGAATACTGTGTAACCGTCTTCTTTTTGTGAATTTTATAGTAATTACATTTTATAAATTTACATTCGGTAAATGATGCTGTGAATTATCGAATTAGTGATATAGCGAATATTGCTTTTTTTACTATACGTATTCAAAATTTATGATTTTTAAATAATTGATATAACAAAATATACGCATGAATAGTGTGAGAAATGTGACATATTAGAGATTAATATATTTAAAAACTGCACTTGTGCTTAATTTTTTTTTGTCTACTTACTGTCTCATTGTGTTTATTGATCTTCTCGATTTGTACTCGTATATATGGGGGGTATTGTTTATGGTATGACAAGTTGCTATGGCTTGAAGTGTGGCATCATAAAGTTCATTTTATCCCATATTTCCGTCCAAAGTCTGAAATTACATTTGCTGGATTTCCAATTTTTGAAACTTTTCGTTGGGCTATCTATCTGGATTTTGAAATTTGCTTTTTTAAGCATTTTTTTTTTCTTGTTTTCTTGCATAATGTGTTAGTTTCAAAATATTTTAATATGCTTTTGGTTTAAGCTCTCATCACCCTTCGAAATTTATAACTGCTGATAAAAAAATTTTAACCTTTTTTTTTTTATTCGAAACTGGAAATAGAAGAATCTACTACGTGAAACATATCGTGCGTCGAGTCATTATTTTTCGCATTTATACTGTGCATATTAAAAGCAATTTTAGTTCTAATATCCTAGAATCCGTAAATGACTCAACACGGTATACATGTCTGTATGCAATTTCCTGTAAAAAGGATTCACAATTTCCTGCGAGACTTTTTGTTAGAAGACTCGATTTTTTTGCAGTTAATTATCAAGAATATAGAGTTCTAATAATATCAATGCGTGGTAAAAGGCGTCTTTTACTATCATTAAGATCTGAGAATATTTGCAATCGGCTCACTAAATATTTTTCTTTATTTCATATATAAATCTGTCAAGTTGACGTTAAATGTTCATTATATGCTTTTTAAAGTTGCACGAGTTTTGTTTTAAATAGATATACCCATCATTACGTGGAATACTGTTAACTTAAAATTTATTTTTCAATCCAAATTTTTTTGCCTATTAAAATATCTATTTGATTGAATTTTAAATTTATATTCATTTTTAATTAAAATATTCCGAGATCTAATAAATTCTGTATACATATTCAGTGAATTTTTATAATAATAATACATTGTGCTTAAAAATATGCTTACATAATTTTTTGGTATGTTAAAAATTGGAAACTTAAAATTTTCCTGTGCTGGCCTGTTTGTTTCTTAATTCTTGATTACGAATTTACTCGATCTATGGATAGTTGATATTTTATGTATTTTACATACTTTTCATTTCTGATTTGAATACCCGAATGGGTTTTCACGTTTTCCTCTCTTCTAACTTTGGACATTTTTTAGTCAATTTTTAATCTTCGTAATCTGTCAATCTAATGTAAGGGTCTTCAACCCGTGGGCCGCGGGCCACGAATGGCCTGATTAAGTCATTTTAGTGGCCTTCATGTGAATTTGAGGCAGTTTCAACAATAAATTGCCTTGTCTGCTTTTTGTCGTAAAAAACGCCATTTTTCTGTTATTCTTAATATTTAAAACATTTCGCTGATGTGTTTGATATCCATTTCAGGTAAAATTTTCTGAAAATGACGAATTTTTCAAAAATTTCACTGTATCTAAATAATTCTAAATGTAAAAAATCTGACTATGCATAAAATATCGGAAATTTTCGGAAAAGGTGGACTCTTATCTTTAACAGGTTTTCAAAACATTTTAATTCGACTTTCATTTAACTTTTTTGAAACCGATAATATTGTTACGAATTTTGTATAAAATAGTGTAAATAATTTGTATTTGGATGTGTAAAGCATTTATATTACTCCGTTATATTTATTTTATGTTAAAATTGTGTAATATTCACAAGCAAAGGCCGTCCCTTACACTATAGGGGGGGTTTCCAATTTAGAATTTGGGGGGAAAATTTTTGACGATAGACCCAATTTGGGGCATAAATTTGGCCACCTTTTTGGGTCAGGGGTGCCCCATTTGGGGAAAGTTTGGGCCCCTTTTGGATTCTTCTAGAAATTTCCCACTTTTCACGCCAGAGGGGGATTTTTTGGGGGAATTTTTCCCCCGGAGTTTATAAAAAAGGTTCCAGCCGCAACCAGTCAGTCTTGATTCAGCCAGCGAAAGTAAAAGGCCATTTTTTTTTTTTATTTCCCCTTGTGCTTGGGGAATAATTTTTTACATACGTTTTTTAAACACTAAAAATTGTGTTTGATTGCTTTTGGGAAGGTATGAAGACCTTGGGAATTTATCGGGAATATTGTTGGGGAATCTTGAAAATTTGAAGGTTTTCCGATAATAAATTCGATACTGTTAAAGAACCTCAGTTTTTCCTTTTTTGGGGCCTAAAAATTTTGAACCTGAACCCTACGTTAAAAATATATATACAAATCTGTGAACACCATCTCTTCCCTAAGAATCAGTTGTAGTCTTGTAAAACAAACCTCCCTTTTTCGTATAAATTTCCTGAAGACAAAAATTTTTGGGGGAAGTCGTTTTGGACCCCGCGGATGAAATTTTTTGGATGGGGCCCCCTTGATCATTGAAAATTTTAAAGGAATTTTGGGCCCTGATCATGAAATTGGGAAGACCTCTAATCAAAAAGTTTTTTCTTTATCAAAATCTTAATGGCGTTGATATTTCCGTACGAGAATTAGTTTGAGGTTTGATTGAAGTTGACCCAAAATGATAAAAATCTTATAATTAAAAATAAAATTTGGGAGCAACATTTTATTTAAAGCCTTTTTTTAGGTGTAATGTTCCTTTGTTTCTTTTACATAAAAAAGGGGAACTGAAAAATGTGTGGGGAAAATTCACTGTAAAAAAATTGAGGGAACAAAAATTTCCCCTTTTAACCTTAAAAGAAATTTGTACAAATTTTTTTTAAATTTCAGAAATGCTTATTGGGAAAAAATGGGGAATTAAAAGTCCCTTTCAAATATAAAAGGGTATAAAAAAAAACTGAAAAAAAAGTTATTTTCGGGTTTAAAAATTGGGATAGGGGGCCTTAAATGTTTGGGGTTTTCCCAACCGGAAATGCATCTTAAGTATGTATTTATGTATAAGGTTTATATAATGTTTTTTTCCCAATTTTTTATTAAATTTATAGAGAATTTGTAATTTTTTGGCAATTTTAGAGTGTTTATTTCAGGTAAAGGGTTTAAATAGCGTTTTTTTGGGAATGCCAATTATTTTTACTATTTTTTTAAAAATTTTTTTTAATCACTGTTCACTTGATTGATTGATTGGTAAAAATATGGAACCTATTCGGAAACGTGATTATTTCCATTGAAAATTCGTTTTCTATATTAATGTGAAACTCTTATCATTCTAATCTTTATGTAAGTATGCGTTTCTCTCATTTTGTAATGGTTCTTTTAAAAAGTATTTCAATTAAGTTTCATGAATCTTACTATTTTTTCTGATTGCATATTTAGTCTGAAAAAGTATATTTTTATCCCATTTGTTATGATTCCACGTCATTCTCTTATAAATTACTTTTCGGGTTTCCCAATTTTGATTTAGAAACTTTAAAAGTGCACCCGTCAATAAATCATTGAAAATGAACCCATCCCCAATCTATGTGAGGGAAGGGGAAAAAGGGGGGAGCCCTGGGCCCGGGCCCCCCATGGTTTGTTTTTATTTTCGATTTGTTAACCTTGCTATATATTCGAAAAATTTTAAATTATGTATTTGTTATTAATAAAATTTCATTAAAAATTTAAAATTATTTTTTCCCTTTAGAATTTTTATATTGTTTTTTTTCCCCGAAAATCGACAAAAAAAAAAAGGAATTTTGGGGGGGGTATCGGGATAATACCAAAAGGGTCCCCTTTTGGGCCCTGGACCCCCCCCCCAAAAATATTTTGGGGTGCTCTACTGTGTGATGCAATTTAAGTTTAATCATAGATTGTAGGTATTTAAATTTCTTTATTCAAAACTCGAAAGTGAGGAAATATTTAACTTATTCACGTTTAAAAACATTACTGGCTTCCATGGTTACATATACTATTACCTGAACATCCAGCATTCATTGATGCTTCAGCCACATTTATTTGATTTTGCAAAACTACCACAGCGGGGTAATCTGGATAATGGGTTTTTTAATTTTTAAAAATGATTTGCTTTTTGCAGAAGGAAGGTTGAAAATTTTCCCGTTTAAAAATTTTTCTTGCATCCAGAAAATTTTGGTTTACGTAAGACATTTTCCCCACCAAGGGTAAACCCTTTTTTGTGGTTACCCTAGCCCCAATTAGTTTAACCCTCGACAATAAAACAAAATTCCTTTTTCGACATACAAGGGTTTGGGTTTAACTTGATGCTAAAATAATGCATCGCACACCCAAATTAAACCTCCCTTGTCCTTACTAATATGGTTTCCCTTAAATTCAAAACCCTTTTGCCTTAATTAAATTTAAAATTTTTATCCAATACGAGCTGTTCCATTATTTTTTAAGTCAATTATAAGAGCGCGCTTGGAGAAAATTCTATTCTTCTCTTCCTTTTCCGTTCTTTTTTTTCCTCCTTGTTCCAGGAAAAGGGGGGGAATAAAAAAATGTCGTTAAAAAAACTTAAAATTGGTTAAAAACCCCCTTTTACAAAGGATGCTTGCTTTTTTTGCGCTTCAGCCAGCGTCAATCAGAGTTGGGCGACCCCGTAGTCAGCACAGAATTTTGGATCAATGTTGAAAAAGGAGAGGAAAAAAAGGGTTTATTAAAAAGAGTTGATAAAATGGTTAACAGTGAAATTTTTGGGTGGGAAAATTTGCGTTTCAGGACCTTTTTAAATTTCCAAAAAAGATGTGTGGGGTTTTCGGGTTAAAAAAATAATTTTTTTACCCGCTTTTTTAAAGGAAAATGTTTTCCATTGAATTCTTTTTAATATATTAGAAAAAAATCACTTTTCCCATGTTTTCTCCTTTTTCGTAAGTTTAAGGGATTTTAAAAAAAAAACCGAAATTCAAATATTTTCAAGAATAACGGTATAATTATTGATACATTCCATAAATTGTAAATAAAAATGAAAATAACTCAAACATATTGGATATATGTGTATTTTATCAATGGCGAAACAAAGGGGTGTC
Source organism: Trichonephila inaurata madagascariensis (assembly GCA_019973955.1). Taxonomy (NCBI): domain Eukaryota; kingdom Metazoa; phylum Arthropoda; class Arachnida; order Araneae; family Nephilidae; genus Trichonephila; species Trichonephila inaurata. Next base: position 517,764 of record BMAV01014804.1, read on the forward strand.
CTAGGGGGCCAAATTACCCCCTAAACCCCCTTTATTTTTTTTCCCCATTGATTATAATTTTACGTTTTAATACGTAAAATTTAATTAAATATTTTGTTTTAAGATTTAATTTTTTTAATTAATACCCAATTTTTTATTCAATAATTTGTTTTTCTTTTTTGTTCCCCTTTAAAACGACAAAACAAAAGGGTATGATACAAAATTGGGGGCTTTTTGGCCCCGGACCCCCCCCGAAAAAATTTTGTGTGGGTACTGGATATATGTATATATTGTGCATATATTTATATATATGTCCATGTATATATATGTGTGCGTGTTAGTTTGTTCTTGAAGAACTGTTAAATAAGTAAGAAGCATCAATGATTTCAAGAACTGTGAAGAAACTCTTTATTCCTCCCAAAATTCTAAAAGAAAAGGGAAAAAAAAAGGGGCTTTTTTTTAAATTTTTTAAATTTTTTTTTGATACTAAAAAAGTCGTTTTTAGTTGCTCGGGGTTATTTTTTAAATTTTAACAATTGAAAATCTCAAAACAATGCTTTTTTGAAGATTCCCTTGACTTGGCTTCGTCCTTTTATATCATGGAATGTTTCCTTTTATATGTAATTTATTTGTACTAAAGGAAAATATTCCGTAAATTGTGTCTACAAATTTATGTTAGTTAAGAATACTCCCTTTCAAGGTTTTGTTTTTCCTCTCTTTTTCGACTCTGGATTTTTTTCAAAAATTTAAACCTTTAGGACGTTTGATTTTTAGTATTTTATTTCGAAAATATCATCTCTTCTTTTAAGGAAAAAAATTTGTCCGCTTTTATTTTGGGGGAAAGTATAACGAAATATACTTTTTATTTTATAAGACAAGTAAAATATTTAGAACCATTTTCAACTTTTTGTTTTTTGGATATTTTTAGTTTGTATCTATCAAGTTTTTCACCGAAAAAATTAATGAACTCTTATTTTTTAACATTACTGTTCTCTGATTGAAAAACATGATTTCAATTTAATTTTCAACCATATATATTTTGAGCTTATTCAATGTTTTATCATTCATTAAATTTAAAATGTTTTCCTATAAAAGCAATAATTTACTTAGGTGACCAATGGAATTATGCATCTCCTGTTGAAAGGAGACTGCAATTTGTCTTTGTTGCCCTTTTTGAACCATAAACAATGTAATTTTTTAATTCCTGTTTAAAGGGATTAGAAATCACTTCAAATTCTGCATTTTTAAATACATATTTTGATTTATAGTGAAGATCTTTTACGCGCTGTTTTGATTTCAACTCTTATAGGCCATAGCATTATTATTATTATTATTTTTTACTTTTATTTTCTAATATAAATTTTAGTAACTCTTATTTAAACCATTCACATAATCTCTATTTTACATTCTTTAAAAAAATTTTAAAATAAAGTCATTTGATTGTAATGAATAACAATTTAAGTATATCTTAAATTGCTAATGCTTGCCAATAATTTGAGAAGATAAGTAATTGAGATTGACTGTTAAAATTTAGTTTTTAAATCGGTTACTATTATATTCCGAACACTCGCATATTAGTGAACCTGAAGCTTCATTTGATGGGTCTTCGCCAAACGTAAAAAAGGCCTAAACTAAAGTCGAAACGCCTTTTCAGACAGAAAAATGTGTCAAATTTCATAAATATGCAAAGTTTTAATTCGATAATGTATTTATAATACTACATTTTTAACATTCGAAACCATTCCATTGATCTTTTTTAACATGTAAAATGAAAACACATTTTACATAACAGATAAAATGAAACTGCTCGAATAAAAATTAGTATAATAAAATACGTTGTTTTTTCTATAGTTAAGCGAAGTATAAAAGAATAACACTGCAGTAATTTTCTATCGGAAAAAACAAAAAATTCGAATTTCGGTTTTTATTCTTAAACGTTACGTGAAGACAGTTTAGAAGTTTTAAATCAAGGTTGAATTTACATAAATATTTTTAAATGTTAAATAATTATGAAGGAAATAATCCATATAAAAAATTTAATATGGACAGAAGTCTCAGATGCTATTCAGAAATTTAAATTAAACACGAAGGGAAAAATGGCTTACCTTCAAAATTTTGGTACAGATTGGTTATGTACATATTTTAAGTTTTTAATATAGAGAGATATTTATTTTTTCTTTTGATGATTAAAG
>BMAV01014805.1:0-16359 GCA_019973955.1 Trichonephila inaurata madagascariensis
TTTTCTTTTTTAAAAACTTTTTTTTTTTTTGTAACCCCAAAAAAAGTTTGAAAAAAATAGTAGTTTTTTTTTTTTGCTGTTTTGTAGAAACGAATGTGTACCTGTGTGTGCAAAATACATGGATTATCTTTCTTTTTATAGACTTAATAATCCAATTGTAAAAATAAAATAAAGCGAACCTATACTATTTTAAAACTATTTTAAACAGAAAAAATAAAAGTTATGAAGTTGCAGACCTTATAGGAGGAAAAGACCCAAAACAGTAATTGATGAGTTTATTAAGAAATCTTAAACAGACATGGTAGATATAGTTGAATTTATTCTCAGATAAAAAAAAAAGGAAATGTGTTAAAATCTACTTCTTTCACATCTCTTAACCGACTGATAAAATAGAAAACTTTTTATCACAAAAAATCTTATGCAACGAACACTACATATACTGCTCAGATGACAATTTTTATTAGATATTGAAGTGAAATATCATTAAAAGTGTTTCCTTTGGTATCCTTACAAATAAAACAAGATAGTTATAAGAATACAGAGATTTATAAGTAAAAAAGCTTTCATTATACACTATGAATACATTTTATATACATATTGTTGATGCTTCAGCAACAATAGGCAAATCAGATGGACTAGTAGGATGACTAATGTAATTATCTCTCAAAATTTATATTTGATGAGATATTACTGTATAGTAAGTATATTGAGAATATTTATCGTTTTTGTAAAAGAGCTTTAGAGATGAATGATGTCGAGAGTTACAAATTCCATAAAAGAGCCAAATGATTCAATCACCGCCAATTGCTGGAATTCAATAAATTAAATCCGAAAAAATAAATGAATGTTTCACACATTCAGAAAATGATGTTATAAATTTTCTCTAAAAAGAAATGGGACAAGTTGTATTTATCTGAACTATATATCAAAAAATCTTTTGACTAGTAAGATACATAATTTCTAGAAAATCTTGAACAGTAAGTTTTCTGTAATTTGTAGAATAAATTCAAATGGGATTACACGCATATAAATTAATGCATTTAATTTTGTTGCTTTCTTTTAAAAAAATTTTTGGGGGCCTTAGAGTCCATATGCGTGTATTTCAGAAAGTAAATCTTGTCCTTATTACAGATTAGATAAATGCACTTGTGTTTATACGAAAGAACATTTTCTCATCAATGATTTGATAATTTAATGTTATCTTCATACAAATTTTTATAATATGAAATAAATTTAGTGTTATGTAACATAATCAGATATTTCTGTTTTTATCTCATTTTCAAGGTTTATTAGTATTTTGGGAAGATTCAAATTTATATTTTATGTTTTAAACTACAATGTGCAGATGAAAACTGACCGTGTGTGTGTAATATTAATGCAATATTAAAAAAGAATCTTAAGTTTAGAGAAAATGCAGGTGAAAACCACCAAACGATTAACACGTGCTCTTTCAATCCAAGAATGCCAATCTCTTCTAAAAACAACCAAACGATACATTAGATGTTTTTGCATTATTTTTAATATACGCTTTGTTTAAAAACGAAGGCTTAATTTGTGTGCTCTGTTTTGATAATTGTAAGAAATCATTTATTTTTCTGCTCCATTATTTTTTTTTGACATTTATTTAAAATTCTTTGTAATGGGCCTTTCATTTTTTTTTTATTTTAAAATTAGTGGATTAACTATTTGGATCTCAAACATGTTTTTATCAGAAACTGTTTACATTTAAAATAAAATGAATATTTTGTGCAACCTTTTTTATATATTTATAATATATTATCATAATTGTACGTATTTATTAAAAAGAAAAATAACAAATTTTTTAAAGTTAAATTAAATTTTCAATACATTAAATAAATCAGACTTCCATGTGTTTTCATGAATATAAATTTAATGTTAAGGCTTTGTTTTTTTAATTAAAATCCCATAACTAACATTCCAAATTCTTTTTTAACAGCTAAACTTGTAATTTATCTTTTGCTTTTAAAGCTTCATGTTAGTAAAAAAAAATATAATAACATTAAGATAAATAGTCTATTGATTTCTTTTTTGTGGAATGAAGTACTTTGAAACAAACAACTTATGTAAAACTAAAAGATAAATGAAGTTAACTTATCAGAATTCTAATTTTTGAGTTCTTTTTAAAGATATAATTGAGTTGTCAACAATTGTTTTCTACGTTTTCATTATAATTATATAGTGTTTGAGTTACTTAAGATTTCATAAGAATGAGAAAAACGATGATTCTATTCAGTGTTATTACATTACTAAGATCTGAAAATAACAAAAGCATAGTGTTAGGTAGACAGATGTATCTTATCGGTATTTTAGAGATTTCCTTGAACAAATGCCAACCTAGGTTCAAAATTAAAAAAACATATTGGCAGTGTCAGGCGGACTGTGAGTAGGGCGGAAATAAGTCGCTGAAAGAACACGGAGGCAAACAAATAAAAGAAACCTGGAAAAACTTAATAAAAACGACTGGTTGGGATGTTGTAATTTCAAAAGACGTGTCTATCTATGTTTTAAATATTATAGTTTGAACAGATACTGTTTAGTATGAGGAACAAATACGTGTCAAATATTTTTTAGAACTATTATATATACATACTGTGATGTCTTCGATTGGGGTGAACCTCACCCCTCTATTCAAGCGAAGTTTTATGGCTTCAAACGGACGTTGGGTGACAAGAGCAGGTGGCCATGGGGTCATTGTTTGTTGTCTGGCCTCGGACAAGCGCAGACATCGGGTCTGGAATTTACAATGGCTAAAGAATGCCGATGACAATAGGCATTCCTGTATGAAAGTCCTGAATAGGCGAAGCCTGTATGAAAGTCGGTGCATAGAGAATAGAGCTATGAGGCCCAGGTGGTGAGATGAATGGAAGTTTCAGAAGTTGGATGAGAATTATGGCGCCCTTGGATTCCAGACAGACGAGGAATGTGTTTGTGTTTGCCGCGCAAATGGGAGACGAAAGTGGCCCTGGGACGAGGGCAGACCTTTTTTTTGGCCTGCCAATGAGGAAGACGAGTTGCGTGTGGTGGACCCTCCCCTGGTGTTTAAAAGGGGTTAATTTTGGACGACGGAGAAGAACTTGGACGGAGAAAAAAAACTTGGGGATAGAGCCCTGGATGGAAACAGAGAACCATGGAGTAAACTGGAGAGGAGCCCGGAAAAGCAAGGGATTGTCGAGTGCCTTTCGGAATAAGGATTGACCTCGAGTGAAAAAGACTGTCCCCCCGGCTTGGCATATTTATTGGACTTTTTAGTAACATATCAAACTATTAAATACTGTTTTAATTTTAAAATGAGGCTGTGACAAATTTTCTTGTTTTCTAACTACTGACGACGTTACAATACATATATATATAAATATTGGGGTTTTTTTTCTATCTCTTTTAGATAACTGATTATTGTTATATTTTGGAACGTAGCAATCAAGATCACGTATTATTCTCACACCGAAGTCATAATGGTACAGTGAATTGGCGTTCATTTCTCCGTTTTTCATTTACTTTTATTATTTATAATGCCATTTAAACAACCTTATAATTTATTTAATTAGAACAACTGTAAAGAGCTAACTTTTAAATTACTGTAATTAATGTAAAATGGTTTATTGATAACAAATATTTAAGAAATTAAAAAATATAAATAAATAAGAACTAATATATAATAAGTGAATAATTAATTTAATGATGTGTAACATCTTTCCTCTCGGTTACTGGATATTCGTTGGGAGTGATTTCGTGAAAAGGGACGGATATGTGTAACAGGATGTGACGTAAGCGCGCTCTACTTGATTTGACCAATGACAGTGCGTGGCTGTGTCTTCTTTTCGCTACCCTCCCATGGGGTCCAACTCTAGGAGCCATCGAGCACTCTAGCGCTTGACTCCAAATCCGTTAGTCACGATATTGGAGGACATAAGTGCGGCCGAATGCTTATTTGAAAATGGACAAACAGTGATTTCAGTGATCGTATACATTTCTTCGAATCAAACGGTTAAAAAAAATTAAAGATTTTCTGCATTTTGTACTTTTACAGTATAACGAAGGTGGTTCTGTTCTTTTAAAAAAAATTTCACTCGCTTCCCCTGTTTTTGAGTGGTGATTTTAACTTCAGTTTGCCAAAAGCTGAGCCGCTCATAGTTTTTATGAATAATGAACTCAAACTCGAAATGAACACAAATTAGAATGTTTCGACTGCTAATAGTGGTACTGTTATTGAAGCTGTTTTTCAACGGTTTTTAAATACTTTGAAATCACAAGTATATGTGTCATATTTTAGTTATCGTAAGTCTATTGTCTCCGCTCTTCCCCAAATTGAACAAGAATAATTATTTTTGATAAAATATTGCATTACTCCTTTTGTTAATTAAATACAATTTTCATTAAAGATATAATTATTCGATAGAAAATTATTTTCAATCATACCCGCTCGATTTTTTCATATTTTTTTCAGGAAAAAAGTTAATATTGCGTATTTTCCACGATACTATGTCAGATGTTACTCATCATATGCGACTACTGTAAGACTCGTTTCTTTTTTTTCTTTCCCAGTACTAAAACTTTAATTACATTCATAAACCTGTAATTGCTCTAAATGTCAGTATCTTGTTTAATTTCCCTCATGCAGCGAATATTGTAATGACGTTAATATAGAAATTACACACACACATACCAGGAACGGCTGACAGCGAGAGGGGAAGGGGAATTTACATGACAATATGTTATGCATTAAAAAATGTTTGTGCAACGCCGGGGAGAAATAAACAACAAAGAAAAGAAGCGAAAAAATTTCGAAACAGTTAATTTTACACTCGGTAAAAGTCCGAGCAATGTCGGGCTAAGCAGAGGAGGGGGGCGGGTCATTTTGAAAAAGATTATTAGAAGTGCTGATTTTGTGAAGGGAAGGGGAAATTTATAAAAGTAGAGAAAGCCCGTGCAACGCCGGACCATACAGCTAGTCTTGTTTAATTTCCCTCATCCCACGAATATTTCCGCTTTCTATTCTAAGCCGCTCCCATTTTCAGTAGCAAAAACATTGGAAAAAAGTACGACTTAGATCTGAATAAATACGGTATGAATTTTCGTTTTATAGTACTTAGTGTTATTTGATGCAATACATAGGCATTCATTCACTTTTTTATATAATACGATTTGGACAGCTTATCAGACTGCGTAACTCCACCGGTGTTACTGATTTGATATAGGAGTGCAACGCGCCAAGCGCTTTTTGGCGCGATTCCTTAATCCTTTTGTTTTGTCTACGCCATGCCTCGGTGGGGCCCGCTTTTTAAATTTTTTCCTCGATCAGTGTAATCACTACTTTTTTTATTTCATCATAAAACTAGATTTCGAAGGGAGAGGTGGTGGCAAGATTTTAACATAAAATAAATACAACAGAAAGTAATATTAAATGTATTACACTTCCAGATATAAATTATTTACACTATTTTAAGCGTTCAAAAAAAAAAATTGTAACAATGTGTTTCTTGACTGAATTTGACTGAATTTTTCTTTTGGAACCTGGAACGCGAAGCGTTCCTCCGTCCCATCACGGAATAGTGAATGTTGCCTGAACGTTGAAAGTCCTGAGTGGGGAACAAGAAGCTTCCTGATTGGCTGGCTGGAGAGTTGTAGTAATCGAAGTGGTGGTAGTGGGGGGCAGGAGGTTACGTGGGTGTCTGACGGATGAAACTGGGTGAAAAAAGCTGAGTCCTGGTGTGGATATGGTGTAATTTGATTGGCAGTTGGAACTGAGTGAGTTACCTCTCGGTTGGCTGTACCAGAATTAAGTAAATGAAATGGGCGTTCCTGATGGGGAGCAGCAGTGAATAGTTAAATATAAAAAATAAAAATTTGCTGGTCATTCATCAAAAGATGAATGAAGTAAAGAAGTAATTATGGTGGATTATAAAAGTCTATTAGAATTCTCCTAGGTCTCTTATGATTATCCAGAGAGGTACATAGTTATCTAAATTAATTAAGTTTGCATTATTGATGTTAGGAATATTGGCAAAGAATTTCTTTGCTAAAATTTGAATATTTTTAAATATTTTAATATATATTTAAATATTTTTTTAAAAGGATGAAGTTTAAGTGCTTTGTATAAATTAGAATTTTTGGTATATCTATTGGCCTTAGTGATAGTTCTTATTACAGAGTTTTGTGCTGTTTCTAGAATTTTAACATTAGTTTTTGCTGCATATCCCCATACAGGGCAGCCGTAAGAAATAATGGGCCGCAAAACGGCTGTGTAGAGAAGCAATTTGTTAAACATATCCATATCGGAATTCTGGAATATTAAGGGGTAAATTGATCTAAGAGCGTTCCGGAATTTATCTCGCACATGTAGAATGTGGTGTTTCCAAGTGAGATTTTTATCAAGTACAATGCCAAGGTATTTTGTGGTCTGAGACCATTGCAGAGGTGTGGAATAAAGAGTGGGTGGTGTAACTGATTTAATTCATTTGGTGAATAGTACTGCGACAGTTTTGTCGATGTTAATTTTTATTTTCCATTGATTGAAATAGTCTTCGAGTAGAGCCAGGTGTCTGTTGAGTGAAGTTGTAATTGATTTAGTGTTTTTAAAAGTTGCAAGGATTGCAGAATCATCAGCGTACATATTGAGCATTGTTTGTGGGTGTGAAGGGATGTCGTTTAAATAAATATTGAATAGAACTGGCCCGAGTAATGAGCCTTGCTGTACACCGATGTTGACGTGGTGTGGAAGTGAGAGAGTTTCGTTGACTCTGACTTTGTAAGTCCTGTTAGTAAGGTAGGAATTGATAATATGGATAAGAGAGGGGAGAAAATGAAAGATAATAAGTTTATAAATGAGTCCGCTGATCCAGACACGGTCAAATGCCTTTTGAATATCCAGGAAGACAGCTCCAGTGGATCTGCCTCTCTGAAATTCAGCAGAGATTTTTTCCGTGAGTCTGAGCAACGGATGAATGTGTTTCTTTTGCTAAGCAGAGATCCCGCGGGAAAGAAAACCAAAAAAAAACTAACACTAATATACGTTATCCCCATTGCAACCACGATAAAAATATCAAAGTAAATCATATTGTAGTATTATCGCCTATCTTGGCGAACATAAATAACAACTTGGCGCCTAGCCCTACTGTATCAAATTAGCATCCCAGATGGAGTTACGCAGTCTGATAATTAGACCGACGATATGGCATCTCGGTGGATGATTTGGAATGTAGTTGCTCATAAATAAAAAGTCACTCGTCAATTGTAGTTAAGAGTTCATTATGCTCAAGTCAAGTCCAACTAATCTTTGAATACTCCAACCCATTATTCAATTTCCTCCCCTTCCCCTAAACCTCGCATTTGTTTCCAGCAGGCGTCAGTAGAAAATCAAGTATTAGTAAGAGCACGTGGGTAAAAAAGGAATTCCCGGTTTTTTTTTTGTTTTGTTTTTTTTTGTTGATGCAAGGTTTAAAGACAAAGTACATGATTTGCAAGCAGGTTGCTTGAGATGTATTTGATGTGCGTTAACAAAAATAACTCATAAGGAGATGTGGATTCATTACTCGCACCAGTGGCGTAACGTACCCTCCCCCTCGCAGCTCCCGCGACGTGGGGGGGGGGAGGTTGTAGGATTCTATGGGGCTTAAAGCCTGACTAATTTTTCCCAATTTATAGAATATGAAAGGCAATACCTGACTTTTTAAGGGGTCCTAATATTCTCCGTTACGCCACTAACACATACATATATATACGCATTTATGAGAATGTAGATGAAATATAGTTAAAAGATTTTTCAATTTTAAAATTTCTAAATTTTCAAATAAATTTATGCTTAATTAGTCACAATTACTATTGAGTTTCTTATGAAATAGAAAAGTAAATCCATAAAACGTTTTTCCCAAGTATGTTTAAAATATTAGAAATATATTGTATTTGTTCGTGTGCAAATGTGAAAAGCAGATTTTTATTTTATTAAAACTATTTTAATTAAACTCAATTGATTAAAATAAGTATTTTCAGTTAAATTTTTTTGATATAAAAATTTTTTTGTATGAAAAAAAGGGTTTTCATTTTAAGTAGAATTTGTGATACCCCCCCCTTTGGTGACCGTATCTTTGATTGTCAGCTTGAGCTAGAGGTGTAGGATTTGCAAAAAAAAGACATTTTAATTCATCATAGACTTTTTTAAAAATAAAATTTAAAATTTTAATAATTTAGAAAATTTTAATTAAAAAAAAATGTATAATGAACAAACACACGGTAGTTAAACCGAATAGCGTAATTTAGACCACTTTCTCTAAAAAATTATTTTATCCGCCTACCCCATTTTAATAATATTACAAGCCCTAATATCAAATAATCAGTCCTACCAATCCAAACTTAGACAATCTTTATGTGGAAACGTCTGGGCGGGGTGCAATGGTATGCACCTTATATTAATGGCGGGTTTTTCCAGGTAATTTACGATTGGCTGTCAATTCACACTATTCTTTCTCAAACATACCATTCCCCAAAATTGCCACCCCACTTCCTGAAATTTCTGTTATTTTAAAAGCTATCTTATCTGCTTTTTCTTGTTCCATTTCGCTTCTTGGGTTTTGGTTGGAAAAGAGTTGCCATTAATCTTCCCCCAAAGCCCCCAAAAGGTTATTTAAAAAAAAAGACGCGTGACCCCGCCCAAAATTTTTTCGATAAAGGAAATATTAACCCCTGCATTTTCATTTTCGGGAAAAATTTTTGTGGGGGTAGAAAGATACTGTGTACTAATCATGTGCTTTATAGATAGATGGTTATACGCACTTTTTATCATTATGTAATCACGTTCATTATAAATGCAACTAATCAACAAACATACAGTAAAATCCGGTTTATAAAGCGCACCTCTAACACAAAAAGTAAAATCGAAATTTACGGGTGCGCTTCATAAACCGGGTTTTTAAACGATAGCTTCTGAAAAAAAGAGAGAGAGAGAGAGAGAGAAAGAGAGAGAAAGAGAGAGAGAGAGATGAGCACAAAAAAAAGTTAGACTTCTACACAGATCGGAATACTGTTTATTTAAAAGAAATGACGTACCTTGTGAACTTAAAGGGTTACAGTTTTACAAGTACACTTTTTTTCAAAAGTCTGATAATAAATACTCTCGAATAACTAAATAATTTCAAAACATAAGAGTACACGCAATTTCAGTGTTCTTACGTAAAAGGGGTGCGAAAAGGGGGAGAATGTACTTAGTTGAAAAATGCCACCTGGTAAAAATGCGAGCATAGCGCACACAGAATTTTTCAAGGGGGTGGGTCCGTGGTTGAAAGTTCACCACCCTTTTATCACGCTAGTTTTGTCGATTTTCGGGAAAAAAAACACAGTAAAACTATATTGAATAAATAAGTAGCATTAATTAAAAAAATTAATCATTAATAACAAATATTTAATTAAATTTTAAGTATTAAAACTTAAATTATAACCAATCGGAAAAAAAATCAAGTGCTTTGGGGGTGGCCCCTGGGACCCCTCTTTTTGCGCCACTGAATGCGAGTTATACGCCGGACTCTACGGTAGACAATTCTTTTCCTACAGCTGGCGGTACGAACAAAAAAGTTAACATTTCCGTTGTAAAAATAAAGCACTACTTAAGCGTTTGTTGAAATAAAAATAATTATTTCACAGCAGAAGTAATTCAAGTAGGCTTATGATCCCCCGTTGGCGTGGTGTGGTAGTTTGAAGAAGGGGGTCAGCTCGGGTGTCGTCATCACTTAGAGGTTCAAAAAAACGAGGTCTTTTGCTAACACCCTCGTTTTTTTTTATAGTGCGATTAATACAATTTTCATACCAAATACGCTTATAATTTAGAAGGTTAATTTGGAGAATAAGTATTTTTTTTTATTTTTTTTATTTAAAACTTTTTTTAATGTTTGGGACATTAGTAGAATAAATTAAGATACAGATTTGCACAACTTAAATTGCATGATATGTTTGATATCATATTCTTAAAAGTCTATAATATTAGTGACCCAAAAAAATTTAAAAAGGGCTAAACTTAAATACGAAAACGACATACATTAAAAATTTAAACATGCTATTAAATCTTGCTTTTTAATCAGAAAAATATTTTAAAAAATTTTAAATAAAATTTTGAAGATTTAATAATAATAGCAATAAATAATGTTTTCTTTCAGATTATTCTATATTTTATTATGAATTCCTATTCATTGTCCCAATTTTAGGTTAAGATTTTTATATTGTGTTTTTTGTGTATTAAAATCTCATCCCAAAAGCTTTAAGAAAAATTAAGGTATCCGACTACCTAAAATCCCGATTTTTAAAAAATTTCAAATTTGTTTTTTGATTTTATTTTATAGACCATCTTATTACTTTAAAAAAAAAATCCTTTTTTTCTTTCACTGGAACAAAAAAACCGGTTTTAACTAAAGAAGATGCCATAACTTTACATAAGATGTCAAACTTTAAAATTTCGTTTTACTCGAAATGTGTTTTTTTTGAAAAAATCAAACCGGACGCTTGTAAAAGTTTTGAAAATAATTTAATGAAACTTTTTTTTAAATGTTTTTTATAAATGTAAAATGTGTTTTGTTCTTCAGATTTATCAATCCCTTTTTATTTCAAAATTTACAGTCCTTTATGTGAATATAATACTGTTTTTTTTAAACAATTTCATATAGTCACTAATATAGAGGGCTCTAGTTTTTGTAAAAATTAAAATATCGATTTGAAGGTCATTTCAAACATGAATAATAAATAACACATTAAAATTTAAAAAATTTAGAATTTGTTCGAAAATTTTTTTTACAGAGCGGGCCCCCCCTTTTTTATTTTTTTTTAATTTTACCAGTTTTTATTTTAATAATAATAAATTTTTTCTACTTTCAATGTTACGATTTTTGCTTAAAAATATATACTAAATAAACTAAAAATCACAAAAATCCCCCCACTTCATTTTTTTTAAAAAAAATTGTCGCAAGTAGTCGGATACCTTAAGTACTAAACCTTTGTCGGGTACCAACTTTTTTCCCCTTTTACCGGGAATGAAATCATCGAAGAAAAGACCCTTCTGACCTTAATATGCGTGGGAAAGTCTTCCTGGGAAAACCAACGCATTTCGTGTAGTTGACCTATCTCCCAAGGCTCTACTTATCCGGGAGGAATAGTTGTGGGAAACTATCCTGTTTTCCATTTCGTGGAGTCGGCAATTCAGACTTGTTAGAATGAGTTTGGATCAGTAGCGCACTCAGGGAATTTTTTAAGGGGGAAGGGGGGCCCGGGGGGTCCCAATTCTATATCATGCTCTAATACACCTCCCAACATATTCTCTTGATTTTGTCGATTTTCGGGAAAAAAACTTAAAAATTAATTATTGAATGAATAATTAGCTTTTTAAATTTAAAAAAAAATAAATATAATTATTTGTCATTAATAATATTATTAATAACAAATACTTAATTAATTTTACGTACTATGTACACGGGTTATAATCAATCGAAAAAAAAACAAGGGCTTTGGGGGGCCCCAGGATCCTCCCTTTGGGCCACTGGTTTTTGGGTAAATTAAAAAATTTTTGGTACTAATTAAATAATAAAAAAAATTTGCTTTTTATAATGTTTTTTTAAGCCTTAAATTACTTAAAATGAAATAGAGAAAAAAAAAGAGGGATGGTAAAATATCAAAAGGTTTCTTTTGAAGAAAAATAAAATATGAAACAAAATTTAAGGAAATATGCGAAATAAATAATTTTGTTTGTAAGAAAATAAAAATAAAAAATTTTTCTTAAAGGAAATGATTATATACGTTTGAAGGAAAAAAAATTTAAATGTATTAACTTTTTTTTTTGTGTGTGAAAAGGACTATTAAAAATATAATAATAAATAAAAAGAACAATAAAAGAAAAATGTAAAAGGTGAGTTTTTTTTATAAATCATCAAAAACAGTTACGAAGTAATCCAAAACAAATATTTACATTTTATTTATTGTATATCATGGTAAATTTAATTTATCTGTACCTATATTTTGTAAACCTTCAAAAAATTTTAAAGTTTAATCCTACTTTTATACATTTTTTTAAATTAAAAAACTTTTTAACTGAGAGTTTTAAAAAAATAACTACAAATCAAAAACTATCAAGAAAAAATAAATATTACATTTTTTAATCTAACAAAAACTGACAATTTTGAATATCTGTAAAAATTTTGTAATAATAATTTTTTTTTATCTCAGATGTATTATTTGTTGATCCCAACAGATTTCTTCGTTCCTTTTCCTAATCTCCTTTTTCCGTTAAACGAATTTTCTGAATTGAAAACAAGATATCAAAACCAAAATTACAATTATTATTATTACTATTAAAAGCATTACTTTAGTTCAATTATTTATTTTTATAAATATCTAAAATTTCACTATATTATGATTCATAATAATTCAATATTTTTTCTCTCATGCAGATAACATTTGAGATGCTCTTGCAGACAGTTTTAAAGATCCCAAGCTCCAGTGATTCGACTTGGACCAAGGAAATGAAAAAAATATTTGTTTCCGGGTCATTGCCCTGTATACTAGTACTTAAGACTTTTTGACATAGCTACTTTAAAAATGACTCCTTTTTTTCTTTTCTGTTTATTCAACTTCAAGTGAACTTAGGTCTTGGATTACTAATCGTACACTTGTAAACAAATTTTATTAAGTGATAAAGAGCATGATAAAAGATTACGGCTACACGGTACCCTTTTTCAAAAAATTTTTTTGGAGACAGTTACAGTAAAAACAATTGATGTTTTATATTCAGATTATATTATTAAGCTGATTCTGTAAGAGTAAAAAGTCAGTTTGACCAGCCATTATTTTACAAATTTAAAAAATTAGGAATTTTTCAAGTTTTTTCAAACTTAATTTTTAGAAATTTTCAGTCATTTTAAGTTATTAATGTTTCTTAGGTTATTGCAAACAAAAGTTAGTATGGATTTGAAAATCTATTCCCTTGTTGATTTTTAATAATTATTTTTCTAGAAAAACCTGGAAAAAACACGAAAATTTTTTATATATCCACTTCAGCATTTTTTAGAAAAATAACTAGAGATCTGAGCCCCAAATCCATACTAACTTTATAGAACATATGTTTGGGAGTATATACAAAAAAATTCAAGGCTCTATCTTGAACAGGAAAAAAGCCTTAGGGATTAGAAAACACTTATACTTTCAAAATTGAAAGTTTGAGAAAAACGCATTTAAAGTTTGTAAAGTCATAAAACAAAAACTTTTATAATGCCCGTAAAGCTCTAATTTTTTAATATGTTATTTTCTAATGTATGTTTTGCATTAAAACATTATTTTAATTAAATATGACTGAAAATAATATTTTTTTAAATTCAAAATATATTTTTGAATAATACTGATAGCATTTGTTAAGACGTCAATTTATTTAGCTTTATCTTAACCTAATATTTTCCAAAAGTTTTGAAACAGAAAGCATTTATATACAAAATAATAATGATACTAACTTAAGCTAAAAAAGTCAGATTTACTCAAAAATTTTAAATTTTTTTTCATTTTAAAATTGGGGCAGTTTAGGAATTTTTAGCTCTTGTCGAGATTTTAAAATACTAAAATAACACAATATGTTTAGTATAATGTAGTTTGGACATCAAGGAAATATTCAGTTATATTGCAACATTTAATTCAAATTTTTTATTCAAGTCTAATTGCAGTAACAGTTGAGGACTGTTTTTTAGATACATCATTTTCGTAGTATTCCATCTCTTCGAAATATTGTTTTCATAACAACCGAGAAGCATTAGCCATAGCATTTTCTTACAGGAAAAACAATGAAAAAAACTTTTAAGTTCTGAAACTATTTTAAAGCAAAAATTTTGGCCATGAAATTAATCTTAAAAAATTTAAATTTATGAATAAAAAAACTCAAAACATAATCGACAAAATGATTTCAGTAATGAAAATTGTAATTAAAAACCCAAAAAACAAAAAAGCTCAAAAAATTTTTGATTAATTCAATTTAAGAGGGGAAAAATGTTTTTAATAAAACCCGAAACCAAAACCATAGCTCAAAAAATTTTAAATATCTTAAAAACAATTTGCTAAAAATCGAAATTTGGTGGCAATTTTAATTTTATGAGCTACTAGAAAATGAAAAAATGGGTAACAATGAAACTTTTAGGGGATTTTACCTTAACACAATACTCTCTTTTTAAAAAAAAATTGTTTAAAATTATTACATTATCATATCACAAAAGGGGAAAAGTTTTCCCTAAACAACCTTTATATCTGATTTTAAAAAAATTTTGAAATAGAAAAAAAATTTCATTGATAAAAATATTATTTAACTTATTTCAAACTACAAATCAGTAGTTCTCAAATTACGACACGCGCAATTTTGGAGATACAACAATAGCGCAGGTCCCTTTTTTAGATATGGGAGCTCTGTTAGTGGATTGTAGTTACATATGTTGGGGCCCTTGTAACTTAGGGGCCCCGTATCATTGATACTGCTGATACGGTGTTAGGTACGCCCCTTGATATGAATAAACTTTCCGAAAACGTGATTGGTTAAGAAAAGAATCAACAACACAAACCCTGATGCCAATTAATTCTATTTATATAATGTACGAATATAACATTTTTGGGGGTGCATTTGATCTTCGATACATTCGATTCCATTTAAGGGGTACCACAGCGTTTCTCAAACTGTGGAGAGCGCCCCCCTTTGGGGTCGTGATGACCCTACGTGGGAGGTGCGAGCATATTGAAAATAAAAGATTATTTTTTTAAAAAATTATTAATTTACTGAAAAAAGCAAATCAAAATACTTTCTGTGTGACACATTTACACTTATATAATATAATTATATCAGTACTGCACAATGTTTCGATACTTAATTTATCAATACTAAGTTAAGTGTGAGTGAGTGAATATTAACGTCGCACTGTTCAGTTACACGAGGGCTTTTGGCGATGGAAGTGACCATAGTGAAGTGACGAGGACGACACCTGAGCTGGCACCCTTTCTCCTAACTACCACACGCACCAACGGGAGGACGTTTGAGCTCTCGACAGATTTAACGTGCATCACACGGGACAGAAATGAAAGAATTTAGTTTTTTTGTTTTTAAAGTGACTTTAAACGGCAGAAATAAATTTATTTCTGGAAAAAATTATAAATAACTCTGAAAAAATCTATTAAAATAAACTATATTGCCTTTCTTTGTTCAGAATTCTTTTCTTTTTTTTTTTGACTGGAAATAAAAATTTAATCATTATTAGATAAGAAATGTATAATTATTTGAGGATTTATGCTCAATTTCTGTTTCCTCGACTTTCGCACAATTCAATATTCCTCACATTTTTAAAAATTCGACTTTTTAAAATTTCTGTCGACATTAGCTTTCCAAGTAGAAAAAGAAAGATAAAGAATTGCTTCCGGTCATCTCAAAATCGAATAAAAATGCCTGAGCTATTCTACCCCTCAGGGGGCTCACCTTCTTTAGGTGGGTAAGGGTGTCACAATTCCAAGGTACCCTAGTGATCTTTTCCTTTTCCCAAGGGGTTTACTATCTTTGGTAAACACGGGTGTCACGACCCGGGGTACCCCAGTGATTCTTCTCTATTTTCAACCTTCCATCTTGTCATCCAATTTCTTCTTTTCCCGCCTAGACCACAGATCTATGAATGTTTGGCGCAGTATAGCCAAAACTGGTTCTTGCGTCATAAAACACCAAACTCAACTCAACTCAAGCCTGAGCTATTCCTTTAATATTTAAAGATGGGTTCAGTTTTCATTTCGTGCCGACAGTTAAGTAATAGTGTAAAAAAATATGACACTTAAAGGCATTATTAATCTTAAACAACTGATAGAAAGGGTGGACACTGGTAACTGATTTTTGGTAGAATTATTATACACGGAACACGCAATAAGCATTATTGGAGACTCGTAGGCTGCTATAAAATGGTTGACATGTTTTTGAAAAGAATTTTGCTTACAAGTGATGAATGATTTTATAAATTTTGAAGAAACCCCATAAACTTGTAATAGAGAAGAAATAGTTAGTTTAAAGTAGAGATCTCTTCAACCTTCAACGCGCTCTCTTGCGAATCAATAAACCTACAATGATCCGCGGGCTACATCAATAAATTTACAATCATCCACGGGCCATACGACTGTCAAAAATAATGTAGTCATGAAATTTAAATAAGAAAGGGAGGTTTGTTTTACAAGACTACTATTGATTCTAAGAGAAGATATAGGGTGACAGATTTGTATATATATATATCGTCAGTCTAATTATCAGACTGCGTAACTCCATCTGGGATGCTAATTTGATACAGTAGGGCTAGGCGCCAAGTTGTTGTTTATGTT
>BMAV01014806.1:0-126480 GCA_019973955.1 Trichonephila inaurata madagascariensis
AAAGTAAAGGGGAGAAAAATTTAAAGTGCAATAATGGGAATTAGTACTTACGTCGCGAGAACAGTTAATAACAGAATGCCCCAGTTAGGTCATATCTATGATATTTAAAACCCCCGGAAAAACTCCCGTTAATGCACATATGGGTTGGCCCCCATTCCCCTCAAATTGAAGGCTTGTTGTTTTATGCGAAACACGCAACGTCGTTAGGTGAAATGCGTGTATACATTCCAAAGTCTTTAAGAAATGAATCTTACGCGAATTCCACGACAAGCCAATCGCAGGTCATTTCGGCAGATTTAAACTTATAATAAAAACGGGACGTTTGTTTTTTCCCCCGTATATGAAAATTTATTGATCAATATGTCTCTACGCCATATGGGCCAAGTTAATATTATAAAAACGCGTTACCAGCTGGTCGATTAAATCCGATTGTATCAAATTATCCAAATGAGTTAGTCCGTTAGATTTGTTAGGTCCATATCCTACATCGAGAGTGAGACGTAATCGATATGTTTTAGTGATTACCGATCATTTCAGCAAATGGGCTGAAATTATACCTCTTAAAAAGGCCTCGGCTCGTATAATAGCGGTTACTTTTTTTTGGTAATTTTATATCGCGTTATGGAGCTCCAAAAAAATTAATAATGATAACGGTCCCCAATTTATATCCGAAATTTTGAACACTTAGGAAAGATTAGGCATAAGGCATGTGAAGACTGTTGCATATAGACCTCAGGCAAATAGAACCGAACACGTAAACTGCGATCTGGTGCAAATAATTGCAAATTATGTGAATGATCAACACGATACTTGGGACCAATTCTTACGTGAGTTTGCTTACGCTATTCGTACAGCAGTGAATGAAACGACGGGAAAAAACCCTGCGGAATTATTTTTGGGTCGAAAGTTGATTACCCCATTTCAAAAATTAGTAATGGTTTCGGACGGAACTGAATTTGCAGTAAGAAATATTGAAAACTGTTTGATGAAGCTAGACGAAAAACAAAAACTAAACATGAAAGATGGGAAAAATATTATAATAGACGCAGGCGGGATGTACAATTAAGGTAGATGACTTGGTCTTATTAGAGACACACCCTTTAAGTTCAGCAGCGAATAAGATATGCGCGAAATTCAAGCAAAAATTTGAAGGTCCGTATAGAGTGTTAGAAGTAAGAAATAATAATAATATTATAATATGGAGGTCAGGAAAAAGGTTAACCATCAATGTTGATCAAGTAAGAATATATCGTCATAGGAAATGTGACGGGGATTGAGATAAAACAGGTCCTCGGATGGCATTACTTCACGCGGAAACGAGTAGTTTGGAAAACGTGCATCGAAGATCAAATGAGTCGCAATATGGTAAGAAGAAAGGGTCTGAGGTAAAGCGTGATTTAGAGGAAAAAGGGATAAATCTAAAGTCAAAGCAATGTGAGAAACACACGGGTAGGGCCGATAAGCGCGGATCACTTATCAGATCACTACCTAGCTCTTTTTCCAGTAATAAGACAAGAATTAAAAGAAAGCGTCCAGATAGAGTAGGAGATAAACGGTCGCAAGGATCTTGGTCAAGTGGACCACAAAGAAAGTGGCAGAAATGTAGACCCAATAAAATAAATAAAAGACCATTGTCATCAGGTAATATTTATATAAGTAGGAAGAAGAACCGAAAGGAAGTGGTTCAAGATAGTGCTTGCTATTATCTACGACCACGCAAGAAACAGGATCAGGAGTCCCGACCGGTCAATGGAGTGAAATCAAGTGAAGCTAGGAAAAGCCGAAGAGAAACTACAGACCCTACATCAGGTAACATACGGGATCACAGAGCACCCTAGGAATGATAAAAAGGAGCGAAAAGTAATAGCACTTTGTCAATGGAAGTCCTAGTAGGAGATAAGCCATAAAAATCAGGTTGCCAGACCCTGAATTCCAAATTGAAAACCCAATCTCCAAGTCTCTTTGTAATCTCAAATGGATGGAACAGCAATGGAAGACATGCAGATTGTATAGTTGTTTAAGTAGTAATTAAGTAGAGTTAAGTTAGTTAAGGGGTATGCGGACCTCGTTTTTTCCCATCCAAGTCAAGGATGGTTTTTTCCCCGGTCCCTCCACTCAGATGAGGCATACCCACATATGTAAAAGCGAGAATATACCATGATTAAAATGCAAAACTGTTAATGTTGGTCTAGTTAATTGAGTAAAATTTATTGTGGCTGTCAAGAGTTCAAATTAAGGAGGAATATTAAATTTAATTTTTAAGATGAATAATGAAAATTATAGTTTAAGTTAAATATTGGAAATTAAGTGTTAAAATGAGGATTCAAGGTTAAAATTTAAATAAAACTTAGAAAGTAAGGACATTAAGAAATAAAAATTTAGGCACGTAATTTCTTAAGGGCCATTTAGACCTTTGCATAAATCACGTTTTGCTTCTTTTAGGGGGTTGTGACGGCTCACGCGTCCTTTCTGTAACATAACCTCTGGGTTCTTTGACGGCCAAGATTAATGGCAAATCTTTTCCAACCCAAATCCAAGAAGTGGAATGAAAGTATAGATGCAAATAAGATAGCCTTTAAAAGGACAGAAGTTTTAGTAAGCGGGATGGCAATTTAGAGAAAGTTCTGTTAGGAAAAGGTAGAAGTGTAATTTGACGGCTTACCAAGGAATAACGGATATCTAGCCATTACTACAGGGTGCATACTATTGCACGTGAGCCCAACAGCCTATCTGAAGGTGTTGCGTGGAATTCAAGGTAGGAAGATTATTTTCCGAATTCGTAACATTATTAGGATTGAGAGTAGGCGGATAATATAATTATTTAGATAAGTGATCCAATTGCGAGATCTGTTTTAGTTACGGCTACGTGTTTTGGTTTATTTTCACTTAATATAAGTTTGTTCGATATATAAGTAATTTAAGTTAAACTCTTAATAAAAGTCATATTAAGAATTCTAAAATGTCTCATCATTTCGAGAATCCCACACCTCTAACTTATGCTGACCCACAAAGATATGGTTGACAAAGATCGACCATATCACACTTTAACCCTTATTGTCCAGTTCACTGGAAACATTTTCCATATCCTCTTTCATCTTCAGTAGAATCAGTAATCATCTTCAGTTCCTCTGTTCATTTGTAGTATTGATCAATAGTATTGGTAATTTCGTTTCTTGTAGCTCGAAAATGTCAAAACATAAGTGCTTGAGCATCAAAGAAAAAATTTAATTTGTCAGGAAGTGGATAAAGGCATCAAGAAACGTTTCTTGCAGTTTTTCTTTTTTTTTTTTTTTTATAAGTAAGATATATAAAATAAATATATATTAATTTACAAAAAGGTGTGAATAATCATCTTTTTAAATAATATATATAGTGTTTATGAATTTAAAATTTGTTTTATGTGGTTTATAAAGAAAATTGAAAGTTGAACCTCCATATAACGAATTTTTCTTCGATATAACGAATTAACTTTTTTCGGGATTCAACGACTTTGTTATATAGAGGTCCGACTGTATACGTTATATTGCCGATTATCAGAGTAGTATAAAATTGGATCATTCTTGTATTCGGCTCCTCCCCCTTTTTGTTTTGTTTTTATTCCATGACTTTGAAGGAGGAAGGTTCGTTCAGGGTACTTTCCGTTCCGAACGCGAGTACGTAGCCAATCATGCTAAAACGATCGTCTTCGCGTGATGTTGGTACTAGTTCATATAGATATCACACCGCCACATACACCCTGCCAGTGTTTGGCAAATAGGTGAACAAAGGATACCATATTCGTGGCGAGCATGTAAGCAGTTGCGTCACTTGGTGGGTGGCGTCATTCGTGCGAGACGGCTTTGAGAATTGTGTCATGTATGTGACGGTTTGATTGCGTCATTTGTGTGAGACGACTTTGAGAAGTAACGACTTATTTGCGTCAATGTTTGACGGCTTAGTTGTTTTTGCGGTGGATAGATGGCACCACGACTGCGGAGCGTGAAGGATGTGGTTCCTTTGTACAGCCAGGGTCACCAATGAAAGGGGGAGATTCGTTCTAGGTACCTTCCGTTCCGAACGCGAGTACTTAACCAATCACGCCAAAACGATTGTCTTCGCGTGATGTTGGTACTAGTTCATATAGATATAACACCGCCACAACTTTGTTTGCAAGTAGCACAGCTGTGATACTGCCTATTCACCGCACCTCGAAAGATTCCTATTTATTTCCTTTTGTGCATGGACATTATGTTGTATCATCAGATGAGTTTAAAGCAGCATTTTGAGAGGCCTTACGGATGGATACAAAAGATGGTTCGTAGCTGCGCTTTCAAACATTATGTGTTGTATCTCCCTCATTACATGGCAGATGGCGCTGCGAATGGGCGCGTCCCTGTGTTTTTCACTGCAACCAGGCTTACTTCTTTGTTGTCTTCTGATGTGCTTTGTCCGTTGTGCTGAATAAAAAACTACAAACAACATCTTTGGGCCCTCGTTCGACTAATCCAAACTTACAACATAACTCGTATTCTAATATTATGTGAACACTATCACTAGTGTATTAATACATTGTAACGGGTCTATCCGCGAACCTGTCAGTAATCCTCTTGGGATAAATTAATTTCTTTTAAACTGTTGTTCTATTGAAAACTTTCTCCCGCAGAAGAAGACTCGATTTATTCAAATGAAGGGTTCTATTTAATCATTGACTTTTAGGTACGCGTTGTTACTTGAGAGTAGTTGAGTGCTAGTCGAGAGTTAGTCGACGAGTAATTTCTGGATGATCAAATATTAATAATTGACGATTTAGTCATAAGACAGAGATTAATAATAATGACCGGAGGTGGTACAACTAATAACAAAATTATGAAGAATTAGACCGTAGACGTCTTAGTGTTCCAAGAGTAAATGAATTAGATTATACTCAAATATTAAGAATCCCTTTTTCCGTGTAACTGTTCTTATACTTAGTAGTGGTGAGCATTTCCTACATTGAGATGTCGATTTAAGTTAGAGAAAAAAATAAATTGGAATTTGTACTGATTATGGCTGATCTTTATTCTTATCCCTAAACACTAATAACCACAACGCGTTTATTGCAACATAAGGAGATCATTTTGAATAAAGTCGCTCACCCGGTATAGTGCTTAGTGACGTTGACTGCTGTGCCGTAGGGTCTGGGGTGGAATCCTGAATAAGGCATGGGTATTTGTAAATATATAGCACCTTTGTGGCATGGGGGCACTCTAAATAGCCGTCTAGCAGCAAGTCCACTCGTGTGGTTGGCGGAAGGGAAAGAGAGGTGGGAGGTCCTGACCACCACAAGGTTGTTCTTCCTCAAAATTTGGGATGGAACCGATCCAAATCATACTGTCACCTGCATAATGCTCAGAGCTACGGATGACGACAGGCGTAAATTTAGTCCCCTAAAGAGATGTATTTCGTGGGCTTCGTTTTGAACCACCAGTCAGGTTTCAACAGCAGCAATATTTTGAATATGGGGAATATTAGTGTTTTAAAATATAATATTTAATTTACATCAAGTTCTGTATTTTTTGAATCTTAACTCGTATTTTTGATTACTTTTGTTTATGTTGTAAAAGTAATCATCGTTAGAATTTGCACATTCTGTTCGGATTATAGGAGTGGATGTAAACAAAACTTTCTGTCATTTCTAAGGAAGGGATCTTCCACGTTCTTTTTCAGTGTTTTTTTTTTAAATTTTAAATTAAAAATCAAACAAAAACATTTAAAAAAGGATTTCATTTTTATTTTTAACTTTGGATATTTCGAACTAAAATGTTATATATTGTAAACTCATTCTTAAATAATTTTAAAAACGTAGAGATTAAATCAAAAACATGTACAACAGTTCTTTGACTCAGGTACTTTTATTAGATTTTACAACTATGATTTCTTTAACAGGAAGAAAAAAAAAGAAAAAAAAAGAGACCATATTTCGTAATAAGTATAACAATAAGACAATACAGCATTTTTTCTTCCAGAGTGTGCCTTTGGGCTTTGACATTTAGTTACTTTGTCTTACACACACATCCCATTTATTGAGAAGAAACATATATAATTCATATTACACATGGATATAAAACAATTCCTCTCTCTCGTAAACTGAAACTGAAGAGACAAGCTTTTCACATCTCATGGATAGATTCGAGCATAAACCAAAGAAGCATTTTGACTGCTTCTTCAGGATCCATTGTTGTCTAAAAGGAAAGAAAACGATGTAAATATATGCTTCTTTCGATATAAATAAAAATATTTTAGAAATAAAATGTGAAAAGATGGCAAAAAATAACCTGAATCTGAAGAAGTAAACAATTATTAAATGCAATATATATATATGCATTGCTTTCTTATAAAATATTTATATTAATTCTAATAAAGTATTAATTATATATATATATATATATACTATGCATGGCCCGTATGCTGCTCGGGCTTTCTACTCTTTATAATTTTCCTTCCTTCAAAATCAGCACTTCTATAATACTCTTTTTCAAAATGACTTCCACCCCCCTTCCTGTGCTTAGCCCGGCGTTGCTCGGGCTTTTATCAGTGTATAACTTAAAATTCCCTGTTTCGAAATTTTTTCGCTTCTTTTCTGTCACAGTCAGGTTTATTTTCCCCCGGCGTTGCATGAACATTTTTAAATGCATAACACATTGTCATGGATATTCCTCTTCCCTCTCGCTATGATATCTCTCGAGTAAGTGAACAGTAGGACTTTAATATTCACTCACTCACTTTGCAACTTTTTAGGCCCCGGAAACGAAAATGTACCTTTTTAAAAATAGTTGTGTGTTGAGAAAAGTAGAAATTTTTATAATTACAAAATTTCACAACTGTATTAAATGTTGAATTAAAATTGTGAGCCTTTTTTGAAATGTTCGATACACGGAAAAAAAGTTTCATGCAATTATTTTTATAAATGAAGAAGTTATAAAAACTTTGAATTTTTTTGATAAGCAGTAATTAAATATTTAAAATTTGATTATATTTTAACTCTCTGATGCAGCATATTTAAAAATAAAATTCTATAAAGAATTAAAATTTATTTAAGTAATTCCCAGTTGAATAAAAATGTTACTTTGTCTTCTATTTTTTAAAAATATTAAAACTACCTTTTTTACTATAATTATTATAATACTTATTATTACACTTTCTTGAAAGGTTTAGAATTATGCATTGACAGACTTGTAAAACCTTCGGTATACATCCAGTATCAATTTTAGTATAGTTTTGTTATAGGTTTATAATATTCCTAACTATATCCATTGTTTTTCAAGTTTAGTGAAATGGGCGTCCTACACTTGGCCTTTTTCAACTAAATTTGTTCTGTACTTCGATATTATCTTTTGAACTGTAAATTTGTTCAATATTTTTGAGCCACTATAAAAGTATTTAAATTTTAAATTATCGCCTTGCTGAATGGAAACTATTATTACAACTTTGCATTCAAATGGGAGAATCCATCTTACGTTGAATTTAAAAGATATTTATTGAGTGCGAGGACCTGATAATATTTAACTTACAAAATAATTTCACTAACGTCATTCAAACTATTCAAATATTGTTTTTTCTCACGTTGTGTAAATTGAAAAGTGCACCGAATCTTCGAATTCTGTGTAAGCGACCTTTAATTACCGTAACTGAAAACTATATAGCACAATTTAAAAAACAGTGAAAAGCTTTTTCTGAAAAACGGCGTAAAGATATCTTGGTTCAAAATGCATTCTTTTTCAGGTCGACTGATTCGAGACGTATTCGTATTTGCAAGGATTTTTATAGAATAATTGTCTGTGTTTTGTCTTTAGAATTTCAACTAATTTTTACTTTAATTAATATTGCGCAATCCGTAAATATTAAGATTTAATATTTGGCGAACGTAACATACTCGAACTTTTCTAAAATCATAAGCAAGTAAACAATGTTCTTTTTTCGATTAAAATAGTATAAATAATTTTTATCTGGAAGTGTAATACGTTAATATTACTTTTTGGTGTATTTTTTTATTTTGTTAAAATTGTAATCAGTCTCACACTCCACCTGTTCAAGCTTTCGCAGTTCCTGGCGCCTGGCGTAGACAAAACAAAATGCAAAGGTTTTTTGCTGTCGCGGGCTTTTTTGCAGATGGCAGAATTTTTTCCTACTTACTTGACTATAATTATTATATTTTGGACACTTCACACAATATCTTTATACATTATAGCCTATGTGTTATTCTGATGTATAAGCTATACTATTGTAAAGTTTCATTAAAATCCATTCAGTTGTTTTTGCGTGAAAGACTACCAAACATCCTCACAAACTTTCCCGTTTGTAATATAATAATAATAATAATGTAAAGAATTTTATCTGATTACTGCTTAATTTTATCTTAGAATAGTGTAAATAATTTAAATCTTCATGTTTATTAAGTTAATATTGTTTTTTGTTGCACATTTATTTATGATAAAGACTGTAATATTCTTAAGCAACGCCATTTCTTATATAGTAATGGCGTTTCAGTAGGAACTTGGCTAAATATTGCAGATACAGCAAAGTTGATATAATTTTCGGCAATTTGGTGACCATGTTGGCGATTTGGAGACTATATGGATGCTTCGCGAAATTGCTGGAAAAGTTTACAACGTTATGACCCATGCCGTAAGCGGATTTTTCGAGAAAACACTGGAAGGTAGTAGCGCAGGCTGTAAATAGCGGTTGTTGGTCGAAACTGAGTCAATACAACTTATTTAAAAAATATCATCAAAAGTTAGGGGAGATTTAAAATATAATCATTAATCTCATGTACTAAATTGCCATAAATCTAATTTAACTTAACTACAAATAGAATTTTAAAAAGAAAGTATAGGTCAAAGTTAGGTGGCCATAGCAATGTAATAGCAAACTCTTAGCTGTAGGAACTAAGATTGTAGAGTTTAACACATAGTCTTGTCAGCTAATCTTTCCTATATTTGTGTATACAACTGGGCTCAAAGGAAGAAAAAACAGAGTAAGTTTCTAAAAATATACTATAAGGGGTTATAAACATATTACTAAATGATTAATACTACTTATAAAATACAGGGTAATTCATAAAGAAGTATACTGTTTCAATGCATTATAAATCAAGAACAATCCAAGATATTATATGTAACATGTAATAGAATTGTATTGGACTGTTTGAAGTTTTGTTAGGGAGACAGTCATGGATGTTCTATGTGTGAACCCTTAGCCACTCAATATACATCAAGCCGTAACTACATTCCCACCTAAACGCTTGTTAAGTTATCAAGTCCAGTGATAGTGACTGCAGTATGCTGTTTCAGCTTCACTCAGGACTTTTTACTTTTGCCCAAACAGCCCGTAGTTTTAAATTTTTCATAACATTGATATATAGATTTTCTAGCTGAAGGTTCTTTTCCGAATCATGATAAAAAATGCAGCTGCATAGCAGTCTATTCAATAACACAAAAAGCTTTCTCCACTACACTAGCTCACGTGTCTAAATTTCGTGATAATTTCTTGTTAAGTTGAAAAGTTAGAGTGGTTTTAGTGAAGCTACTTTTGTTTATATAGAAACCATGGATGAAAAAGAATTTCGTGTGTCAATTAAACATTACTTTTTGATGGAAAAAACACTATTTAAGCAAAACAATGGCTTGATAAGTGTTATTTGGTCTCTGCTCCATCGCCAGCAATGATTTAGAGGTGATATGCAGACTTAAAACGTGGTTGCACAGATACAAGAGACGCTGAATGTTCAGGTCGCCCAGATTTTGCAGTTGTTCCAGAAAACATCAAAGTCCATAAAATAGTTTTAGCCGATCGTTATGGGAAGTTGCGTGAGATAGCAGAGGATTTAGAGGCATTAGAAGGAAGTGTATTCGCAATTTTATATGATAATTTGTTAATGAGAAAGCTGTGTTCAAAGTGGGTGCCGCGTTTGCTCACTGTCGATCAAAAACCACAACGCATCGACAATTCAAAGCATTGTTATGATTTACTTAAGCGAAATAAACAGAATTTTTTAAGATGTGTGGCAATGGGGATAAAACATGGATCAAAAGATCGCCAACTGAGTGGACAGTAGCCGGTGAAAGCCATCCAAAGGGACCAAAAACTCAAACGTCAGCTGGTAAGGTTACGGAGTCCGTATTTTTAGGATGCACATGGAATTTTGTTTATTGACTACCTTGAAAATGGCAAAACAATTAAAAGTGAATATTACATGGCATTACTGGATTAACTGAATGAAAAGAATGAAGAAAAAACGTCCTCAAATGCAAAAAAAGAAGTCCTGTTTCACTAAGACAACGTTCCGTTCCACATGTTCATGAAAACGATAGTCAAATTGAACGAATTGCGTTTCTAAAATTACTTTCCCACCCGCCACTCAAGATCTGGCCCCGGACTACGGCGTTTTCAGACCTTGTGCAACAAGGAAGGGGGTTTTTTCAAAAGAAGAAGTTTTGCAAAAGAAGCCATTTTTAACAAAGACAAAATATTCAACGAAAAGGATTAAAAAAAGAGTTGTGTGGGCTGAATGTTCACCTGGAAAGGGGATCTTATTAAAGTTAATTTTTTAATTTTTTTTATTAGTTAGGGCCCGGGCCCTTTTGAAAGGAGATTTTTATATCTTAAATATATTAATTTAAGATATTTGATGTTAAGGTATTTACGTAATATGTTGTGATGATGTACAATAATATATTTCAAGCAGAAAAATTTAAGTAGAAAAAAATCGAATTAGTCTATTGTTTTATCAAAAGGTCCGGGGGCTCAAAAATTTAAAGGCGGTTTTCGGATTGGGGTGTTAAATAGAACCAAATTCTGGGAAATTTGATACGCCAAACAACTGACATGTGTAATAATGGTGACTGTTTTTTAAAAAAGGGGAAAAACTCAATATTCTCATCCGTTTTGAAATTGGGTTGAAGTGTTTAGGTGAATTTCCCATTTATCAAGTTTTAAAATTAGGTTTGTTTCAACAGTTCTTTTCTCTCTCTATATATACTACAGAAATAACGATTCAAATAAAATCCAAATTAAAAAAAAACCCCGTTGTAAGATGAATGCGATTATATGGGGGGAGGCGGGAACTCCTTTTTTAAATTTTGTAATGATGTTCGTGGGGGGCTCGGGGGAAAGGGGCTAGGGGAAATTTTTTTATTTTCCTGCGTATAACTAATTATGTTTTTAATCGTATTTCGAGGTATCAACCACTTTTTGGTAAAAGGTATTTTTTAACGGTCGGTTGGTGGTTGCAGGCAACGGAAATTTTTTGTGCTGATTGCCTTCCGAGCAACGGGCCCCAAAGAAAGGGGGCTCCAAAACCGTTAGAACATGAAAATGTGGAACGAGATCGTGGGAAATTTAAAAGATATGGACAAATCCAACAATTTTTTCCCGCTTCCAAAAAAAGGGATCTTGACAACGTCCGATCAAATGGTGTCACAGCTAACATCTCCAGGGCCCTGGGGTTTTGACAGCCTCGAATGACATCTCCCCCGGAGGGTGTAAACCGGGCCAGCGCCACCGATTCCCTTTCCCATGAGCTTATCTCAAGTCCCTGGTTTACAAAGATCACTCCAAGACCATGGAAGACTTATAGAAAATCATACAAGCCGAAATTGACAACATTCCAGTAGATATGCTTGAAAAAAGGGGACCAAAATTTTAAAAAGTGATCATTGTATTGATAATGGAGAGCGACATTTATACCAGATATTGTGTTTAAAACTGTGTAAATTCAAAGTTCCAATATTGTGAAGTAGACAGAAAATGACAATAAAGTCGAATGAAACATTTGTGTGTTTTCTTGCATTTTCAAAATAGGAAGTTCTCACCCTATATAAATGGAACCAAACTACCGAGGTCCCATCGTCGTGAAGAAGGGACATCCGTTTTTAGCTGATGGATTTTTTGGGGAGAAAAGCATATTCATCATTTTGTATGGGTATTGCAAGGCACCATTTCAAAGAACAATTAATCATCAGCAGAATTAATAAACACTTGGTCGAAGAGGACAGTGTCATTCTTCTATCTAGGAAAAAGAATGGTTAAACTAATAATTGTAATATTTTTATGAATATAAATAGAATATTTATAGGGAGTTGAGCGTACAATTTTTAGAAATTTCATGTTTTTATGCTACTTCGTTTTCAAATTCGACTAAAAAAAAAGACTGATTTCATCTTAACTTTTATAGACGCCAACATAATATCCTTTCCAGTATATTGAACGTTCCTGTTTTGTTTTGTCTAATATAAAGGCTGTCTTAACACAGACAACATGTTTCCCAATTTAGAACAGTAGTAGTTCCCAGCTGGAGGTACGCGATGGTATGTTAAGAGTACTCAAAAATACATTGTGGTAACAAAAGTCATGGGATACTTTCTGATATCGTGTCGAACCTTCATTTACCCGGTGTAGAACACGGTTTGGTATGGTCTTCCAAAAATATTGAGCCATGCTGTCTCTGTAGTACTTACCATAATTGCGAAAGCGTTGCCTGTGCAGGATTTTGGGCACGAAATGACCTCTCGATTATATACTATAAATGTTTGATGTCTCACATCGAGCAATCTAGGAAGCCAAATCATTTTCTGGAATTTTCCAAAATGTTACCATCCACTTTCAACTGAGACCAATGATATGGTACACTGTTATGCAAAAAAAATTCCATCATTTCTTGGATACACGAAGTCCATGAATGGCCCTAAATAGTCTCTAAATAGCTGAACATCCAGTGAATGATCGGTTCAGTTGAATTAGAGGATCAGAGTCCATTTCATGTAAAAACAGTCTACACCATTGTGGAGTCACTATCAGCTTGCACAGTGCCTTGCTGACAACTTGGGTCCAAGGCTTCATAGGGTCTGTGCCCCACTCGAACCCTAACAACAATTCTTGCTAACTGGAATTTTGGCTCATCTAACCAAACCACAGTTTCCCATTCGTCCAGGGTCCAACCGATATAATGACGAGCCCAGGAGAAGCGGTACTATTAATATCCTGCTGTTAGTAAAGACACTCAAGTCAGTCTTCTATAGCTGCAGCTCATTAAAGTCAAAATTCACCGCATTGCTCTAACGGATACGTCCTTTGTACATACCCACTGATTTTTGTAGTTATTTCACGCAGTGTTGCTTGTCTGTTAACACTGACAGTTCCACACACACGTCATCTCGGCCACTAAGTGCCCTTGGATGGCCACTGCATTGTCCATGGGGGAGGTTATGTTTGGAATTGGCACACTCTTGACTCTGTAGATCTCGGAATGTTGAATTCTTTAACTATTTCCGAAATAGACTAATCTATGCATCTTGCTCCAACTATCATTCCACTTTCAAAGTCTGCAAATTTCTGTCTTGCAGCCGTAATCATCTCAAAACCTTTTTTTCTTGAATCCCTTGAGTACAAATGAAAGCCTGTCAATGCAATGCCCATTTACCATTTAAACATGTTGTACGAGATACTACTGTTATCTGTATATTTGATATCCTATGACTTTTGACACTTCAATGTAAAACAGTAGTGACGTTAAAAGAAAAAGAAAAGGAAAAGCTTAAAAATAATGCTTGAAAGTTAGGTAGAAGTTCTTACTAATATTATTAGTGTAATATTGTAACCTTTCTGTCAATAAAATCTTCAGTAAGAGAAGGGTTGTGTCCTCTTTAGGGATCGGTTTGTCCTGTTCCCGCTCACTCCGTCTTTTAGGAATGACATTTTCCTTCTTCGCGACTCACTTTTTATTCGTATTTTAGATTTGATTGTTGACACATGGTGGGCTGTGCATAATGATAAAGAATGAATTAATTCATGATGCTTTTAGCCTTTGTTATGGGTATTTGTGTGGACGTGTGCATATTATTCATAAAATTCTACGTTTATTTTATATCATCTACCTACTATTTGCATAGTTTATGCTATGGATCAGTGGATAAAAACTGGATTTGCAACAGAAGTTGACTGAAATACCAAATTAAGTACCGTACACGTCATCTGATACAGAATAGATGAACAATACGGCACAGTGACAATAACCTATACAAGAGCAGGTGAATAAACAAACTGAAGTTTCTTCTTCTTAATAAAGAATAATAAACAAAAGAAAAAGAAATCCCTGCTATAAATTTTGTACAGTTACATTAATTATTGATTTTCATGTATACGAGAAGAAAACAGTTCTTAGTCTCTCAATTTTGTATTTGGGAAGTATTAAGCAATGGTTTGTGACGTCTCTCGCGTTCTTCTTCTAACATAACTCCTAAGTTCTTTGACGGCCACGATTAATGGCAAAACTTTTCCAACCCAATACCAAGAAGAGAAACGGATCGAATATGCAAATGAGATATACTTTAAAAGGATAGAAAGTTTGGTGAGATATCACGGCAAGCCTAGAGATAACTTAGTGCGGAATTGTTTGGAATAAAGGTTAGACGTCCTACAGCTTTGGAAGAAGGATACGCTCATTGCCTTAAATTATAATAAGGATTAAGAAAGCATGAGTCTTCTCATCTAAAATTAACATAATAGGAATTTCTTCAACCTAGGAAGGAAGGTGACTCTATAAAAGGTAATATTTTGTATAGGAAGTGTTAGATTAGACAGTTAAATTAATATAATTAAGATAAATGTTCTAGTTGCGCATCTGACCTGAATATATGCTGAATTGCTGGGCTTATTCTCACTTTAAGAAAAGTTGTTATTTAGAATTAAGTAATTTAAGTTATCTCCTCTTAATGCCAGGTGTTAGCAATGCCATAATGTCTCATCATTTAGATAATCCCACACCTCTAGCTTACGCGAATCACCCCAGACATAGTCATCAGAGGATGGCTATGTCTCAGGTTGAATAAAGCATTCTTTGCTAACACGGTAAATCAATACCAAACATCACGAGCATAAAGATAAAGATGCCGTTTTTAAAAGTAATTTCAACATCAGATTTCTGTAAAGATGATAGCAGGTATTGAATTTGCCCAAATTAATATGGTCAAAGCTAGAGAATTATCCTACTACATTAGAGATCATATTGGGAGAATAGGCAATTCCATTGAAAGTAGATATTACTTTGATAGTATAACAAAATTAAATTTTCACCCTGCATCAAAGATTTTGTCAGACGCATGTTTGGAAAGTTCATATAAGATGTGTTTATACTTGTGTCACACACAAAGAACAAATGTCTCGCAGAATATAGAATATCACAAGCAGCTGGAGCACTGTCATAAGTCACTTCAAAGTTTGGGAATATTTTTTCTATCCAAGTCGATAAAAGTACTAACGTTGCGCAATATTATTACTTTTGATAAATAACTACCAGTTGAAAGAGTCAGAAATCGAAGAATAATGCTTATTTTCCATCCATTGAAAAATCGTACGGCTGGTAAAAAGACATTTGATTCTTCTTTCGTTGAAAAGAAATTCAACGGTCAAAATGCAGTAGGCTCACCAAATGTGAGAAAAACGTTAAAGTTGCCCTCGCCTATTTTTAGGGGGCCGAAGTACCCCCAAGGAAAAGGTCTCACTGCTTATTAAAAAATTGTCTTTCACTGATGTGAAATCTTTGCATTTAGATTCGTCAGATTCTGGGTGAAGCGGTCAAAGTTGTGTCAGATTTTATAAAGATGAATACAAGCAATTTCAAGTTATTTAAATTGCTGTGTAAAGACATGGAAAACCCTCACTATTTGACTAATAAATTAACTGAATCTTCCTCTAAAAAAATTGTCGGCAAATTAATTTATAAAAATAGTGCTTTTTAAGGGGAAAGGGAGAGTAAACTGCATTAAAAAAGTAAACTGAAAGTGTTCGAAATATTTCACAATTTGTTATCTAATGGTAAGATAAATGCAACACTTGATGATAAGATAACTGATAGTAAAATCATCATCAAAAATATTTTTTAGAACCAGAAACTAAGAGAAGAAATAATTTCAACCCACTTCCTTGTTGATTCCTGAAAAGGAGAAATTAGTAGAGTTCAAACCAAATACTACCGTAAAGTATCTCTTCAATGATGGAATGAGAAATCTAGTACTTTTCCTATATATATATATATATATATATATATATATATATTATTTCTTTCTCTGTATATATATTCTACAGGAGTCAAAAAGTTCCCGGAATGGTTCCTTAGATTCACGCAGGTGTTCGCTGGTGGGGAAATATCTGTTTCAGGGGTTGGTAGCATTAATAAGGAAAACACACAGCCATCTGGAATTCATTTCCTGTACACTTGGCGTTAGCTGCAAATCATTTCGTAAAAAGCAAAATTTTCATTCGTCGGATTTTTCAATATCGTTTGGAGTAGTGTGCAAACATCCAATTCTGTGTTATGCTCAAGAAATAACCTTCTGAGATGCTCGAGATGCTGAAGAAAGCATTACGGAAACGATTCCGGCACCAGAGGATTTTTGCCAGTTTACATGGTTGAAAATGAAATTGAAGGTTCATCGTTTTGTGGATTCAGATGAGGGGATCGAAAATGCGACGAACCAACTGAAGGACTTCCCAAAAATGGATTCCAGGAGTGTTTTGAACAGTTATACCAGGGGTTCTCAACCTTTTTTTCCGCCGCGCCATATATATATATATATATATATATATATATATATATATATATATATATATATATATATATATATATATATATATATATATATATATATATATATATATGACAAATATTTCACGCGGGCCACAACATGAGGATTAATAGGAAGGGGAGGGGGCACGTTATAAGATCAACGACATTTAAAATACAAAAAAAATTATCAAAACATTAACACTCATAATTTTAGATAATGATTAGTTAAAAAACTATAACAAACTCTTTCAAACTCAACTCACTAAAAGTATGTTTTATGCATTTTTTACCTAGTTATGGGGTTATTTACATTTCCTTTCACCAAGGATCTCAAGCCCTTTGTTTGAAAAAACATAGGAACATGGGAAATTTAAATTTAGAGTTTTTGTTTAAAAAAAAAAAGGTCATGTTTTAAAAATTTTGTTTTTTTTTTTTTTTTTTTGACAAATCTTCACTTATAATAGAAAAAGATTCATCAAGTTCGGGATGGTAGCAAAGAATTTTTACTGAAATCCATATTATTTGTTTGAAATTAGTTCAGACATGCTTACGCCTTTTTCAAATTTATTCAAATACATTTTGACTTTACTAAAAAGAATCCTAACAAATAACTGAATTTATCAAAGAGTACATCGAAGGCATTTAAGAGAACCACTCTAACAATTTCTGTATCAATTCATATGTTTATCCCTAACAATTTTATATGTTTATCAATATATGTAATGTAACAAATTTTATAGGACGCCTCTATTACCTCTGCATTTTGTGACATTACCACCGACAAAATATTTCCTTGCTGCTGCCAAGATGTTTTTGAGAAAGCCAATTTATCTCGCCTTGAAAGAGATGTTCAAGAAAAAAAGCCATTGAAAGATTTGGGCTTAGTGTTATAGTGACGAGCAAAATTATATTTTTTAAATGTAACATTTTTATGACAAATTCAACAAGTTGTTGATCTATGTTTGTTTTACTGTATGAAATAGGCAAAATCCTAATCGTCTTGAAACAACATAAATTCTTTAGATATTTTTTGCTTGGAAATTATGAGGGTAAATTTTAAGTTAGTTTCACTCATAAATTGATCGCTACTCCTCCGTTATTTGTTATCATTAACTGTTACAATTACAAAAAGAAAAAAAATGATCTCGTTAATTCATACCAGCACACATCGATAGCAAAATTGATATTTTTGATTGCTTGATTGATAGACTTTCTCGCTAAATTTTTAATGCATTGCTCTTAAATAATTGAATTTATTAGTGCAAGGGCCGCGCCGGGGCCCCTGAAGGTCCGGGGGGCCACATGCGGGCCCCCGGGGCTCGGTTGAGATCCCGAGTTATATGAACGCGCCCAAATGCGTGGATGCAGGAGGGCAGTATTTTAAGGCCCCAAAATCCCACACACACAAATTATTATTCTATCTTTCAATAATTTTTAATTGACCTTTTCCGGAAACTTTTTGTCTCTACCATGTATATAGAGTACAATCTTAGTTCCTTATGCCAAGAGTTTGTTGTTATATTACTGCGGCTATCTTGTTTTGACCTGTACTATTTTGTTATATTTATATTCATCGCTTAGTTTTATTAAATTTAAGGCAATTTAGTATATGATTATTGCCGATTATGTATATAAATACACACCCACATGTACATTCATACAACTCGTACATGTTGTAGTTCAGTGAAAATGACCTAGGATCAGCTCCCCCCTCCACAACAGTTAAAAATAGAGCCTTTTCCCCAAAATATCCGGGTTTTATATCATTCCTAAAAGTTGTCTCAATTAGTTAGCCAAAAATAGCATCATAGTAGTCTTTACATCCATAATTTTCTGTGATAACCTCATGTAATTAATCACAGGATGGCATATTTGGAATTTTTTTTAAGTAGATGACTTAACCATGAATAATTCTGTTAAATTTCATTCTACCGAATTAAAAATTTCTTAAATGATGAAGCAACTTTTAAAAATTACAGTTTAAATTTTATCCAACTATTTTATGCATAAAGGGATAGAGAATTATCTTGGAAAATATTTTATTCTGTATTTAAATTATTTAAATTTTATTTTTATTTAAATTACATTATTTATATCACTTACATAATTTACTGATTAAGCTTAGGTAGTTTTATAAAAATATCTATGCCCTAACAACGCGACTACGCTAAAAGTTTTACACTATAAGGTTTAAAAGATGGCTGACTGTTGTAATTTCTAGATACATCTGCATTAAGAAAGTATAAATTCTTGAGTTTTAATTAAATTGAAATTTTATACCTCACAACCAAATAAAACATATTTTATTCCAAAAGTATGAGATTCGATTTTTACATCTAAACTTGTTTTGGGATAATAAACAAAATGTTCGAATAAAATAAACTTTTTTGAAAATCTTTAAAAAGTTATTGGAAATTTTCAATGATATATGAACATGCGGCAAACAGAACTCAGCAATCTAAAAACGAGAAGAAAACTCAAAGAAATAAATATTGAAACGCGCGATATTTGTATGGTTTTTTATTGATGAAAATTTATACATACCATGCAAATGAATAAATTTAATTGTAAGGGGGGTACTAACGGGTTCTTCTATTTTAAAATTTTTGGGGGAAACAATTTTTAACTGTGATTTTGTTTAAAAAACCGTTTTCCCTTAGAAATGACGTTTTTTATGCAGATGTAACTCAGAAAAACCGGTTTTGTGTGGGGAAATCCCCCCAAAAAAAGCAAAAAAAATGCAAAAATTTTCATAAATCTTCATATAACAAAAAAATTAGTCGACATATGACAAAAAAAATTTTTTTATGCGGTCGGGAAGGACCGCATAAAAAGTCACACTTAGAAAATACGTCAATTATTTACGAAATTTATGAAAGTCCCTTAAACAAATAAGTAATTAAATTACTTATTAAAATAAAACTATTTAATTTCTCATTGTTATTTGGGGGGATTTTTTTATATAAAATGAAATACATAATCCACTCCCCTCATCTTCCCAAATGCGCATCTTCTTGGTTGAATTAGTTCAAATTCTTTAATCCGAAGGTAAATTTGTTGATTTATTTTTGGCAGATTAAAGTAAGTGAAAAAGCTTTTGCGACAACTATCGTCGGTCGTGCTTTTAAAAGCGATAACCCTGATTAAAAAATCTTTTAATTTAAATTCCCTTTTGGGAAATGGGATCAATTTTAAAAAATCTTTCCCCATTTTTTCAAAGCTGGATTCGCCTATATTTTATCCCCTCTCAAAGTCCCCTTCTTGTGTTGTTTTAATCTATCAAATTAGTGATAAAGTCAATGTCATTGAACGTTTGTCTTCAATCTCGCGAGGTGCTAATAAAGGGGTTTAAAAAGCGACTTTTTCATTTTCGGTTTTTTTTCAAAAAAACAAGCACCTTGAAGTGTATATATGTGCTTTATAGAAAAAAAGCGAGGCTTAAAACCAAAAATTTATCCGCATAAAACAAAAATCGACAAAATAAATCGCACAAAAATAAAATCATACAAAACAAATCGTACAAAAAAGGACCGCACAAAAACACGTTCTACTGTACTATTTAAACCCTGGAAAATGGTTAATAGTTGAGATCGTGAAATCTAAGAATTTGCGTAGGAGAACTGCGACTGGGACGTCGCGCTTCCTGAAATTGATATTCGTCGTTAATTTCCCGAAATTGTGGGAAAAAATAACATTGGGCTGACCGACTTAGGGGTTCGGGAAAGGGTTCCTGAGAACCCGCCTGAAGCTGTGTGATTTTCAATAACCTTGTGTATATAAGATTAAGTGTTAGAATTTCTGATTGCTCCCAGAGTTAAGCTATAAACTTGTATATAATTCATAAAGTGTTAAAGACAGAAGATAGAATGAAAGTAGTTATTTTTAAGATCATCTCTACTTCTTTCCCGAGCCCTCTTACACCCGCGATGTTCAAGACGCGGTAATATTAGTTATTGATATTTATTATACAGGGTATCCGGGCTTAAAGTATCCAAAAGTTATGGCTTATTATTACGGAACTACCCATCCGAATGTATAAATTGTTCATCCGGGGAAACCCCTCTGAGATTTTTTGGGCCTAGTCCGATCGGCACGTATTATTTGGCAATCGCAGACGATAAACTTTTTAAACTGACTTCATTAGTAAAGATGTGGACGCCACAATAAAAGATGCAGTGCGTACTTTGGTTAACGGAATTTAAATATGTCACTCGTGTACAGCGACTTGTTCGAACAGAACGGCATGTCGATCCTGTGACAGCAAAATCTACCCTAGAATGGAAAATAACTTTAAAGGAAGACTGGAACTTTGGTATCTCAGACTGACAAGTATCCTTAAGTTTTTGTGATAAAAGACACTGTTGATCGTGTGCATGATTCATTTTTTAGGAGTCTTGATAAGTCTATTAGGAAAGCCAGTAACGATATTCCATTTCGTTCGAACTCGTCGCTGTACACATGTGACTGATTTAGGTTCCATTAACCAAAGTACGCACTGAACCTTTTGCTGTAGCGTCCACATCTTTACTAACGAAGTCAGTGTAACAAGTTTGCAATTGCCAAATAATGCGCGCACTTGCGGCCCCAATCGGACTAGACCCAAACGTCTTGGAGGGGTTTCCAATCCATGGATGAACAGTTTATTACATTCGGTTGGGTAGTTCCGTAATAATAAGCCATAACTTTTGGATACTTTAAGTCCACCCTGTATAAAATTGAGTTTAAAACAGTCGATACTGTTTCGATAACCTTTTTTAAACATCACAATTAAAACATTAATAATCATATCAGGAAAATATCAAATGCCATTGCATCTCATGTCTGCAATCCAATTGTTTGATGATATGTGAGTAATAACTCTTAACACCCTGTTTTTTAGGAGCAGAATCATCTGTCAAATTAAAAAGCGATCCAACTCTTCAACAATGAGAGTCACTATAAATCTTTGCTTTCGTTGTTCTGGAAACAATAATATAAATAAACAATAAGAACACAGTATAAAGAATGTGTGCTTTGATGCGAATAGGGGCGAATCAGGGAAATCAAATGTTTATGTATAGTGTAGAAAGGCTCGAAAAAGATATGTCGCGTTCTAAACGACTTTTTCGCTCAATGATAGATGTCACAATCTACTCAATAAACATTATATTGCGTGAAAATCGTCGAATGATAACTCAAACGTACTATTGCTTGCAACCGGGCTCTGTAGGCATCATAGCATATAAGAAATATTCGAATGAATTTTTTACAGTGCCATGTATGATAAGATTAATTACGCTATGACGTATCACAAATACATGAAATATCAATCAGTGTTCTGGAGAATAAGAACTGGAACTTTCGTTTGTGTGACGTTAAGAATTAAATGTCAAATGAGAGTTGTTACTATGCTGCGACGTAGGAGTTGAAAGAATTATTCAAAACGCAGCTATGTACAGTGTGAAATACGTTTAACGCGAAAACACTTAAGATGAAATATCGGTTCGAACGAAATAATACAACGGTCCCGACATTGGCATAGCTAGTTCTGAGTGGGTCCCTGTATCAAAATTTCTAAAGGGCCCTTTTTTAGAAATGAGAGTTCTGTTATTGGGACTGTATTTACACATGTTGGGGACCCTAATCTTTGATACGGCGATAGCTACGCCCCTGGATCCCTACACACTACTATGTACTTTGTATGTTTCTTCTCTCAACACAAAACGGTAATCGCTTAACACGAAAATATTTCCCTTCCGGATGAGTGAGTGAGTGAATATTAACGTTGCACTGTTCAGCTACACGAGGGCTTTTGGTGACGGACCACGTAATTTTGAACCATGGTCAAGTGACGTGGATGGAGCCTGAGATAGCACCCCCTCTTCTAACTTCCACACCACACAAACGGGAGGACGTTTGAGGCACGACATATTTAACGTGCATCGTTCCCCTACACGACGGGTCCTTAGTGGTACTGGGCTCGAACTCGTGACGCCAGCTACGATCCGATACCTTGACCACCAGGCTACTGCGGCCATTTCCCTTCCGGGAATGAACACAATGAGGAAAATACCACCGCATTTTCTATTTTCTATTTTTTTTACGAGCACAATGCCAAAGAGGTGAGGGGGAAAAGCAAACTGCTATTTCGCTTAAAATAAAGATTGATCTTCTTAAAGTTGTTGATCAAAAACAGAAGACAAAAACGGAAATCTGTATAGATTTTTTTTTTGGTATTGCTAAATTTTTATTATCAACAATAACTAAAAAAAGATATAATATTATGGAAATGTTTGAACGGAGTAAAGTTGAGACAGCGAAAACGGATGAGAACGGCCAGGCACGATGATTTAGAGACTTCCTTACTTGTTTGATTCAAACAAGCGAGATCTCAGAATGCTCCCATATCAGAACCTTTAATGCTAGAAAGAAGCAATGAACTTGCTAAACAAATGGGTGTTAGCGGAATGTTTATAGTCCGAAATGAGGAACATCATGAAAAGTATGCGCAGTTATTTAGACGCCCATTCCAATGGTTAAATGAATCCCAAAGTAGACGACATCAAAGAACTTGTTGACTATGTGATGCTGAAAAAAGTAAATGCAAAGAAAAATATCGGATTTTTCAAAAATTCAATAAATGTTTTATGTTTCAAAAAACTTGAAAATTTTGTATTAAATTTCATTAAGTGTTTGTGAATGTTTTTGTTTCACTGATTTTTATTAAAGACTTGTCATACATAATCTAATAAATTTAATTTTGTAGAATATATATATATATATATATATATATATATATATATATGCAATATCCTATAGGTATCGACTACGTCGGAGCCATGATTTAAAAGGCATAAATGGATAATTTTTATGATATTTAGTGTCACTTAGATTAGTACATGTATACAATTGTATTAAGGACATTATGAAAAAAAATTATTTAAATACAATATTTTGCAAAAATTCTTAGAATCTTTTTAAAAGTTTTCCTTTTGCAAAAATACTTATATTGTATTAATATTTTTGCCTGTCTATACCCTAGATCTCGTACAGAGGCTCAACTATGATTTTGAAAATTCAAATTATTTTCAGAGTAAAACATTTGAAAAAATTATGGGCGATTTTCTTAAAATTTCTCCTTCTGTTTTCGTAAAACATGGATAAATCGACTTCAAGTTATGCATTTGAAAAATTCTAGTTGAGCCTCTGAGAGAGGTCTGGAGCTGAATGCAGGCAAAATATTAATACAATAGAACTTTTTAAAAAAAGGAGAACATTTGGGGAAAAAATTATTCTTTTAAAAATATTGTATTTAATATTTTTTGTCATAATGTCCTTAAAACAATTGTATACATGTATTCTAATCTAAGGGACACTAAATATGAAAATTATCCATTTACGCGTTTTTGCAAAATCACGGTTCCGAACGTAGTCGGATACCTTAACACGAAAAAATATTTTAGTCTCGTCAATTTCGTGTTAAACTATACTCACTGTATATTACTTTGAATCGATAATAATAATATATATATATAATATATGATTTTATTTTTATTAACTTCACACTTTGAAGTTGCGTAAGGGCTATTGACGACGGACCTCTCAATTTCGAAATATTAAGAAGACGGCAGTTTACTCTTAAAGCTTTTCACACCACACCAACATGATTTAACGTGTATCAGCCCCATTACACAACGAATCTTCAATGACGATAAGTAATACACATAAAACACACAAATGAGTAATTTTATTTTTCTACATGACCTTACTTTTTATATTTTTGTGAAATAGTTTTATCTTTTGGGGTTTTTTATTATTTAAATTAAAGTAAGATATTAAATTCCAGCGATGAAATAAACTAGGTAAAAAGTTAATTACCCCCCCTTTTTGAATATTGTTAAATCCAAAAAGTAATACCATGCAACAATCATGGCAATAATAATAACCTCAAATTTTTTTTATAACTTGGGTTGAGCTGGTATTTTTAAAAAAACCTTCCTTGTAAAAGAACGATCCCCAAAAATTCTTTGGTCAAACTCCTCGTTGGTGTGGGGCGCCCATTTGTTTTTATTATTATCGCAACGATCGCCACCTCTATTAATAACTCGCCAAGTTGGCAACCCCGATTTTCTATGTGTCGTACGCACTAAATTGTTAACCGGGTGCTTCGTTTCGTATAATG
Source organism: Trichonephila inaurata madagascariensis (assembly GCA_019973955.1). Lineage (NCBI taxonomy): Eukaryota > Metazoa > Arthropoda > Arachnida > Araneae > Nephilidae > Trichonephila > Trichonephila inaurata. The sequence continues at coordinate 24,741 of BMAV01014806.1, forward strand.
TCGCCAATAGGTTGCGAAAATACTAAATGCAATTCAAAATTATGAGGTACATTGACTAGAATCCTCGAGCTACTTCTGAGTATTGTGTTAATAAGGTGACCAGTTTTTTTTACAATGGAAAGGAGGACGCGCGAGAAAAATTTAAGAAAAAGTTAAAACGTAAATATATGAAACATTTTATTAATTCAAATAAAAATACGCTAATTACACTTGCATTCCTTTTATTTACTTAAACGAGCATTTTCCCATTGAATATATATATTTTTTGTCAATATATCATTTTCTAATACATTGGAAATTTCGGAGCAAAAAATATCCTTCGTATTGATCTTTACAGTAAGTGCTACAGCTAAAGTATCAAACATTCAACCTTGATTTCTCACTTCCAAAACCCTTACCAACTGAAAAAACTCTTTTAATTTTTGCATTAGTTTCAGGCCAGCACAACGTTAATTCATCAAGAATAACTAAATTATCATATGGAAAGTGTTCCTTTTTGAAATGGTTAAGTGTTCCCACCCATCTTTTATCAATATCAGCATGCTAATTTACCAATTGTTCCAATTTATTAGAATTTAAATATACATTCAGTCTTCTAATTTATTCAAATAGACAATTGTCATCGATTTTAACATCAGGCATTTCTTTTGATAAAAACTCAACATAATTTTCTATATCTGCCCAATTTACTTGCGATGAAGTCAAAAAACACCATTGAAAATTATTATTTCCTGTGATATTTGTATCAGACTATTCTTCGACGTATTGGAAACATGTTTGGTTCATCTCTGAATAGAGATTAACAGATCAATTTTAAAATATTGAAAAGGAGGACACTTTTCGAGGAAGGACAGAACCTATAAAAGGAGGACTGTCCTCTCTAAAGGAGGACGGTTGGTCACCTTAGTGTTAATTAATCAATCAGTCTACAAATGATAAAAATTAAACCTAATAATTTGAATCTGTGTGAGCACTTCGCGTGTGACAGCTCTACAGATTACATTTATGCGAAGCTTTGCTTAAGGATATGGTTAGGAGCTTAGCTTTTTAAAATTTGCAGAGTTCTTTTCCTTTCACTGAAAAAATGGATATTGTTTACTTGGAATTTTTTATTCTAGTGCCTTATAAATAAATATCATCTTTAGAACGACTCCATGATGTTTTTGACTGGAAACACCTTTATTGAAAATTATTTTGAAATACCTGTATATTTTATATTAGTTTTTATAAGAATTTAGAGTCGAAAAATTATTTAACTCTTTTTTTCCTCCTCGAATCTTTATAATAATAAGAATAATTATTCATAAATTATACTTGGTGACATATGTTTTATTACAATAACTATTAGCATAGAATTCTATTATACAACATAATTTGTTCAACAATATTATAGGGACGAATCTATGCGTTAAATCTTCTTCATTTTGTCCTTTCAATGTAATGTAATTAGTAAGTAATTAATCGTACTAATTCAATGAAAAAAAAAACTTCTATAGAGCATCTGAATGCCATAAATTAGCGTTTAAAATGGGAAGGGAGTTGAAACCCTTAAAATTCACTTACGCTGATTGATAGATAAAATTAATACCTGAGTATATATCAGTGCTTCTCAAACTTTTAATATACGTGACCCACTATTCAATCATTTTCCTCCCCCCCCTCCTATAATAAAAAAATTTATTGAATTCAATAATATTATACTTTGACACAAAAAATACATACGATTTTAACCTCCTATGGGCCACCGACTATAAATTTTCCCAGTCAAAGTATTAATTTTCTACATAAAAGTTTTTCCGGTAATTTTTTGTGCACATCCATAAGATTATTTGAAGGTTTTTTAAATACAATAAAGGACCTTGACAGTGTTTGCGAAGGTTTGACTTATTTCAGAGGATTTGCTTATTTATTTTTTTCTCCCCCCCTCCCCAAAGATACTTTGGTGGTGGAATTCAAATGGTGCGTAACTTTTAATCGGCAGTTAAGGGGAAATTTAAATTTTAAACCGTACAAATTATCAAGATAAGTGTTCTACAAAAACCCCTACCGATAATTTTCAAATTTGTTTTAACTTATATTGAAATTAATAATAAAATACATTGTACAGTACTGATACATTTATTTTTATATCGTGTAAATGTGTATTTTATTTTTATTATATGAAAAGTACTTTGTTTGTTTACTTTCAGTAAATTTTTTTTAATAATTTTTTTGTTTTCGACTTTCTATGCCGCCCCCCCTCGTAGAGTTATCGCCCCTAAAGGGGGGCCCCCCCGGAAAAGCTGGTTATATGAAATTTAAATTTTTAAAGCTATATTTATAAAAATTGAAATTAAAAATAACTAAGACGTTTCTAAAATGATTTTCTCTCTGATTGCTCTCGAATTTCGATTAAAAATAATTAAGCAAACTAATTAACTAAACATTTGGAAGAATAAATAAAAGAAAATTGAGATTTAACTTTGTAAGCAAAATAAAATTTTATAAAATAGGATGAAGAACAATTCAGATAACTTTAATAAAAGTAAAGAGAAGAAAGTAATTCACGGAACTTTCGTTTCATTAAAGTAATAAATTTTCCAGTGAAATATTTCTTATTTCAGTATTTTTTTGTTATAATTGTATTTACTGCACATTTGTAATATTCAACCAAATTTATTACATTTATTTTAAAAAAAATTAATCTACGAATAAAAAAAAATTGAAAAATTGGTAGGTTTAATTTTATTTTTCCTTTATGAGAAAAAAATGTTTTCAATTTTTTCACTTATTTAAAAATGATAATAATGACAATCAACTTACAACCTTATTTGAAGCACATACATTTTATGAAACCTTAGTCAAAAATATTTCATCATAATGATATAGAATTGTTCACAATACACGTAATATTTGACATATAAACAGCTATAATTACAGTTTTTGAACAGATATTACAGTTTACAATTAGAGAAGTGTTACTTCCTGTTTTTCATAACAATATATCATAATGTAAAAATTAAAAAAGACTTAAAATACGAATAATGCATACGAAACGATATTTTATTATCATATTTCTTCCAATCTAAGCCGCCATCGATTCTAAGCTGTTACCCAAATTCTCAGCCCAATTTTGTAAAAAAATAGAATTGTGAAAAATGGTTTATCGATAGCCGATATTCGAAAGGAGAACTAATAAGAAGTGAATTATTAATTTTTTTCCCCAGTATTGAAACCTTTTTTAAAACTTTTGAAACTGCTTTTTTCCCAACCGTCCGATTTTTCCACATTCAAGAAAATTTTTTTTTGATTCTAAAAACAGTTCTTAAACACAACATTTGAAAAAAAAGGTGGGAGGTTGAAAAAAAATAGGAATATTAAAAGCTTTGCTTTTAATTAACAATCCCAAAAGAAAAAAATCCATATCACTAATTATACATACAATAAACTCATTAGATTGTTTATGAGTGCATTAGATATCTGTGAGATATATATGTTCAATACTCATTATGCTTAATTTAATTTAAAAAAAAAATATATATGAAAATTTACCTGATATGAAAAAAAATCTATGGAACAATAAACTCTACGAAAATGAAATAAAAGTTTAGCTGGTTCAAAGGTTACCTTTCGGGTACTTGTACGCTATCAATAATAGACACTGATTATAAATGTTTATAGATCATCATACAACTTCTGATGCAATTAATTGAATAAAAAACATTCTTCTGATGAGTGTGCAGTTGGTTCACTTTTGTGTTTACTCCCTTTGTTAAATATTCACGCATGCTCCTGGAAAAGAATATCTATCACTGAATCGTGATCATGGTATGTTCTAATCGTGACCACCTGCCGAGTACAGAAATGGTATTTAACGCTGAATGGTCATTTCAGCTTTTGAGATTATCATCTTCTAATCCATATTGATCAAAATACACACTTACATGTTCTTTTTTTTTCGTACTTGCACTTTCGTTTATTGGGATAAAGCATGTGTAAAGTAGGAAAAGAAAGAACAGTGCCAATGTTAAATTTATTCCATGTAAGCTGTGTGTTCAAACTTATCCTTCGTTTTCGCTCCTCAATGTATTCTTTTAGGATAAATAGAACATTAGTTTCCCTTGACTTCCTGAAAAATGTCAAGTACATTTAGATTTGTAGCTTAGAAAACAGCCGAAGAATTTTATTTTGTTTGAATTCACAAGTTTCCAAGTCGGGGAAAGATAACAATCAAACTAAAAATGCTGTGATGTATTGAATATTTTAATGAGAGAATTTCGTGCGGGCTGTATATCTTTTAAGTCAGAGAAAAAACTCAAGTTTTCTTCCTAACAATCCCTGACAACTCTTTATAAGAGGTTATCTCAATGAACAAAACTCATGTGACATCATAGTCACATGATAAATGCAATCACGTGTTTACAACCAATCAGTTCATAAATTCATGTGACGTCATAATCCCTTGATAAATGCAAAAATGTGTTTAGCCAATCAGCTCAAGTGCTTCGTTATTGTCGATTTTTGCTTTTGGCAGAACTTTCTCTAAAATATACATATTTGGCATCAATAATAAAGCACTATTGGTAAACAAAATGCGCTTGCCGTAAAATCCAGCGTACAGCGCGCATTTAATGCAAAAAATAAGATCGAAATTTACGAGTGCGCGCTATACACGTGGTTTAAAACCGATAGCTTTAAAAATAAACGAAAGAGACGAGCATAAAAAAATTAGACTTCTAGATATCCTAATATATATTATAAACGCGAAAGTTTGTGAGGATGTTTGGTCGTCTTTCACTCAAAAACAACTGAACGGATTTTAATGAAACTTTACAGTAATATAGCTAATACATCAGAATAACACATAGGCTATAATTTATAGCATAGGCTATAATTTATAAAGACATTGTTTGAAGTGTCCAAAATATAACGATATTTGTCAAGTAAGTAGGAAAAAATTCTGCCATCTGCAAGCAATTCTGGCGTGCTCTGCAAAAAAGCCCGCGTCAGCATATATCCCTCTTTTATTTGTGAAGAAACACTTTTTGTTTTGTCTACGCAAGGCGCTGGCTTCTAATTAATTCCTGTGATCAGTGTGTAATCCATTTTTTATTTCAGAATAAAACTAAGTTTTGAAGGGACAGGTTGTTTTAAATCTCTCTTTAGATATAGCTACTATTGGTTTTTTTTCATGTGTGAACCATAAGAAATTGATCCTTATATCAAAATAAATACTTTTATCGCTTCTGGTATTTAAAGTAAATAAACTTTGTCTTTCACACTACATCATTTGGACAAATTTTTCATAATTTGTTTGTGGTTAGTAGTTAATTATAACGCTATAACTTTAATTGAATAGGCAGATATAGCATTTTTTAAGCATAAAAATAACAATAGTTACTGTATTGTATTTTTTGAAGTGAGTGAGTGAATATTAACGTCGCACTGTTCAGTTATACGAGGGATTTTGGTATCGTAAAATCCGGCGTATAACGCGCACCGGTGTATAAAGCGCATCTGTACTTTCAAGCTGCATTTTTTAATTTTGAGGTGTATTCGCCGTATAACGCGCATCCCCTTTTTTATGAAGGAACCTGCAATGTACGTTAACAATGCTATTATATTTTAAATCCATTTGCTCAAGATATTATCCAAGGATTTTGAAAAAATAGTGTATTTCTAGAAGAACAACCCTTTTAGTAAATAAACAGTATTCCGATCTTTGTAGAAGTCTAAATTTTTTTTTATACACATCTCTGTTTTTTATTTTTGAAGCCATAATTTTTATACCCGTCGTATAACGCGCACCCTCAAACTTCGATGTAATTTTTTGAGTTAAAAGTGCGCGTTATACGCCGGATTTTATGATAATTTTGAAGCATGGTCAAGTGACGGGACGACACCTGAACTTTGCACTCCCCCCCTCTCCTAACTACCATACCACACCAACGGGAGGACGTTTGAGCTCTCGACAGATTTAACCTTTTATCTTCTGACGGTACTTATAATATATCATAGAATAACCAATTTTACGAATATTCTGACAATACTTAGCAGGAATATTCTTTGAAATCCACTCTTCCAAGATATATGGCAGCACGGGTTCTATGACGAGTATTTTAGCGGAGAAGGCGAATAGTTTTGTAGCAGAAATTGCATTTTCAGCTGATTGCAAAGATTATCCTTTTTCTCCCGAAAAAATAGTTAATGTCAGAATTTAAATGTCTTATGTTTTTTGTATGTTAATGAAGACCTTAGAAAACGATTTGGCTATTTATTTTAAGTGAACGGTGTATATAATTAATTTTACAGTGGAATATCTTTTTTTTAAATAAGCTTTTTTTTTGTTTGTTTAATTTACAATTCACGTAAATTTATCTCATTAAAAACTTCTTTATCTTTCAATCTGTATTTTTTAATTTTTCAGTTCACCCGTGCGAAGAACGGGTATACCAAGCTAGTGATATCATATTTAAAGATTAGCAAGTTTAAAAGTTTACTATAGAGATTTTCTTTAGTTTGCCTACTTATTTTTAGACAGGATTTTGAAGTGTTTTTTAATTTCTTCGAGGCTTGCGGTCAGATCGTACCATTTTTTTGTCTGCTTGACTTTTAAATTTCTTTCGATAATATACATTTCTTAGAACATGAAATGTATAATTTCGGGTCAAAGTCGTAAAAATTATGAAGAATGGATTTCTCAAAGATGTTTAAGAGTTCTCGAAATATATTTGATGTAACGCAATTTAAACATATGTAGATGTGGATCTACAAACTCGTAGATTTTATTTCTTTTTGGAAGATGACGAACCGTAACTTATTTCATTTTATGAAACTACTTGAAAAACCTTTACTTTTCTAGTTTAGATAATATTGATACAACGTATCAGCAAATTTAGGATATTTAACTTCAGTCGAAAGTAGTTTAATTGCTGAACAATTTTACTTCCATAGAATCCTAGCTTGAACATACAATTTGTTTTTTAAAGCAATTGTAATTAAGTTGCCTTAATTATGGAAATAAAAATCAGGCGTATTAATTATGCATATTAGTTATGCATTTGAAAATTCAATACATCTGCATGTATTTTTCTAAAATAATGGACATATTTGAAAACGATATAAACCATCTATTCTTTCATAAGATACAAAAAATTAAGTTCAGCTGTTTAAATATTAGTTTACAGTAAATTACTACATTTTTTTTTCGTAAATAATTTTTTTTATTATATTATCTGAAAATTTTGATAAAGTTTTATTAACTGAAATAAAATGTTAGAAATTGTTAATGAGGCACATTTTCGAAATAAAGCAAAACTAATAGCTGATTGTTTTTGAAAGATATTTTTATTGTTTGGTAGAATAGTACACTTTTTACGTCTCAACAGATAGATCGCGCACTCAGAATCTTAAAATACCCATTTGAAACTGAGCTGAAAATTTTATGTTTATCTTGATGCATCTACAAATATCATTTGTAAATATTTGAAAAACTGTATTAATGTTACAATTTTTAATTTGTTTTAATTTGAATAAAACAGTCTTTTCCACTCCAGATGTTATTTCACATGTTTATTTCTTACAACAGGACATCGAACTCAATATTAATTATTCTATTATTGTAAAATATAATTTGCTTTCAAGAATACAAATTTTTGTCGAAATAAATTTTTCCCTTAATTGAGGACTTATTTATAAACAACGAAATCATTCATTTCAACACCACAGTTTAGTAAAGAATATATGGAACATGTTATTTAAAATGCGTGTGCAAATACGGTTACTAATTACAAAAACAAATTACAAGGAAACATAAAAACCCAACAACTATCAAATACAGAGAAATGATATCAGTTCAAATATGCAGGAATAAATTAAAACCAAGCAAATCAAGTTGCAAATTTTTGTTCAAAACAACATTAGTTCGGTAATAATATTAATGTATCCAACTACGTTCGGAACCGTGATTTTGCAAAGCGCATAAATGGATAATTTTCATGATATTTAATGTCACTTAGATTAGAATACATGTATAAAATTGTTTTAAGGACATTTTTTGACAAAAAAAAATTATTTAAATACAATATTTTGGCAAAAAATAAACTTAGAATAATCTTTTTTCAAAATGCTCTCTTTTTGTGAAAAATGCTTCTATTAAAATAATATTTTGCCTGTATATAGCCCAGACCGACCTCTCTACAGAGGCTCAACTCGAAAATGTGTTTGAAATATATAACTTAGAAGTGGGTTTATCCATATTTTACGACAACAGAGGGGAGCAATTTTAGAAAAAAACGATAATTATTTCAATCGGTGGTAACTCTGAAAATAATGTGAATTTTTCAAAAATTCTAGTTGAGTCTTTGTAAAGAGGTCTGAGCTATATACAGGCGAAACATTAAAATAATAGAAGCATTTTTCTAAAGAAACATTTTGAAAAAAGATATTCTAAGTTAATTTTGCAAAATATTGCACTTAAATAAATTTTTTTGTCAAAATGTCCTTAAAACAGTTTATACATGTATTCTAACCTAAGTGACACTAAATATCATGAAAAATATCCATTTATGCGCTTTTTTGAATCACGGTTCTGAACGGATACCTTAAGTTGTTTAAAATGTCCATAGATAATTATTTTATTATAAATAAAACATAATAGATTATATGGAACGTAACATATTAATGAACAGACATAAACGTACATAAATAATAATGGTGTGTTTTAATTGCACTTGTGGTTGAAATACAACACAATTTTTTGAAGAATTTCAGGAAATTTACTTGTTAGTTAAAATACCATTTTAACATAATCTTGTTTTTTAATTTTATTCCTGAATAGGACATGATTTGTATAAATATTTTTATCTTAAGAAAGTTCTAAGTAGTTGGTTAATTCATTTTTATTTTAACTTTTTACCCTCCACACATATGTATTCCATGTTCTAACTTAATTTTTTTTTATATTATGATTATTTTCCAGTAAAAAATAACGCGCAAGTAAAAACTATTCAAAATATCTAAAAATAATACTTACTAGATGAATCACGAGGGATGGAATCCTATGTCGAGAAAAAAAATTTCGAATTAATCCCTTTGTTTATAAAAAACTCTCTATTCTCAGTTGACAAGTTAAAAAGATCTTCGCTTTATAGAATTTCAGTGAATATGTAAAGTTATTTATTTCTGTATGCAAAATTTGTGTATTAAATTCGAATTTCTATTATAGTTCTGTGGTTTGAAATTGGGAAATCGAATAAACGTATTATTTTTATAAAGTATATCGTCAATAAAAAATAGAATCAGTAGAGCAAAAACGACAACAATAGTATGTCCATCATTCTTGTCATCTTCAGAATATTCTGCGTAAGAGTTTCATTCCCTCTTTTTTTTGTTTTTTTGCTTGTATTATGTTCTGTTTCTGAATCAATTCAGTAGGTGCGAACAATGCTTTCAGTACAAATCTGTTTAAGCAATGTTCCGAATTCACTTAAACACGAAAATGATATTGAAAAAGGCAGACGATTTATATGCTAAAATATTGGTGCGAGGAATTTTCATTCGCGGGAAAAATAAAGAATAACGGAAAGGTTAACAAAACTGGTTCTTTTTATTAGTAAATTGTAGAAATTTCTAAGTAAATCAGAATTAATATTCCATTTGATTATGAAATAAAATACTTTCCCAATATAACGATAGGAATAAAATCATAAGATAGTAGGATATTAATTTGCAAATGTACGTAATTACATAGATACTGCACAATGAAAAATAAATAAATCTTCTTCTGACATGGGACACAAAAATAGATATTTTTTTAAGTGAGTAGAATTACTTAAGTTTTAATATCATTATTCTTCTCTTTCAGAATTATTCATGAAATTTAAGCTTGGTAACTGAAAAAAATTATTGATAAGTATTGAGTTTTTCTACAATTCTCTTTGAAGATAGAGATTTTTTTAAGAGGCTGTTCTCAAGTTTCCACTTCTAAAGAAAATATCTTTTGTTCTTAAAAAATAAAAGGTTTTTTTAAAAGCCTATATGTTGAAAGGCTGTACCATATATTGGCATATTCTATAATCCGCCATGTGGATTCTCTTAAACTGTTTCAAAAAGTAAATCAGCCTCTCTCTCTGGAAATAGAAAAATATTTTTATATCTCACTACAAAGTTCTTTCACAATCGAACATCCAATTCAGTGTTTCTCAAGATCGCAGCAAAACATAATATAATGTCGTTGCCAAACGAGATTAAATAAAATAAACAAATAAATATAATAAAATGGCATTTTTAAAAAAAGTAATTAAATAAAATAAAAGTAACTTGACACTAGTTCAGAATTCTTAACACCTTGTTACAATTTTTTTCCTTATATAATGTAGCATTTTAACATAAAAAAAAAGTTGGTACATATTTGAAAAAAAGAAAATTCTTTGATATATATATATTTTCTTTTAAATTACCTTTAGATGTACTTACAGCTCATGTATCATTTAAAATCTCATCGGGAAAATATAGTTCTTAATTTATTCTAGAATTAGAATAATCTTCGATATGTCTATCATGGACAGCTTTCGTTATATTTATATTATTATTTTTTCAGTTTGTTACTTTGCTCTTAATATTTTATGAAAATAATTAATATGTTTTAAGAAAAAAAAAATTGTTACCATTCTAAAAGTAAAGAAATAAACAATCTAATTCCCCCCGGATAAATAAAATTATTCATTTAAAATATTATGGTTAGTAAAATTTCAATTCCGCTTTCCATAGAGATGACTTGGTTTTATGCAAATGTAAATACAATTTAAGCCCTGACGTTTGGGTGTGTGAGGTTAATTGTTAATCATAAAATCTAAGAATAATAGAAAGTGAAGTGTGCGACTGGGAAGTCACGCGACCTGAAATTAATATTCAACTTATAATCTACCAGGAGTAGTGGAAGTAAATTGCATTGGAGCTGACCGAGCTATCGGGGTTTGAGAAGGATCGCCATAAGGAGCTCCGAATGAAGTTAAGTCATTTTGAAAAAAGGTTAGATTAAGTATTAGGATTTCATATTGCTCCCAAGATTAGGCAATAAACTTGTATATCATTTATAAAGTGAAAAATATAAGTAAACGTATATGTTTTTATGATACTGTCTGCTTCTTCTCCGAACCTTCTTACACCCACAATCTTTGGCCCTCGACAAGATCATTAGTTAGGAGAGAGAGATAGTTGTTCAAGTAATGCCATCTTTGCTTAATAACGCTCAAAATTAATAGATTTGTCGTCAGTATATCTCCCTCCCCCCACCTCCAGAACAATGAAACTTTAAATCAATCAATCAATTAGCTAATCTTAATTTTTCATTACATCTGAAAAGGATGCTTTTATTATAAATCACAATGCAACATAATAGTAATAAAACAGATAGCTAGGGAACTAGAGACATTCTCTCAAAGTTTTTCTTTCACATATTTCAGAGAAGAAAAATAATTGTAAATATAAAATGATTAATGCACAGAGACAAAATAAAAGTTTTTTGATAAATTCAGAAAAATATATTAAGGGTCTGTTTTTAATTTAAATTTTGATAAAGTAATAAAAAGTATTTATTTAATCAAAAAGTTGTACATGAATTTAACTAACTAAACTCAACGTCCCTGTATCTGTTATAAGTTTTGATATGATACTGAATTATATTTAAGCCAGTGTTTCCCAAACTATGGGGCATTCCCCCCTAAGGGGGCGTGATAACCCCATAAAAAAACATATTGAAAAGTCGGAAACAAAAGATTATTTTAAAAAATTATTGATTTACTGAAAGTAAACAAATAAAATACATTCTGATATAATAAAAAATAAAATACATATTTACACAGATATAATACACTTATAAATACATCAGTACTGCGCAATGTATTTTTAATTTGTGAACGGTTTTTCCCAAGTTTTATCCGGAGCGTCAAATATCCGAAAATTTTTTTTTTTCAACTACGTGTACTGTAAATGAATACATTTTTGACACCTGCTACATGTTAGCCGAAGTGTGGGATTCGCTCGAAAGATCCTGAAAAATGCATGGAATAAGCTGTGGCCAGATTGAGAAGGCGAAAAAGACTTCAATGACGACCACTGGGAGGAGATTACCAACTTTGTCCCATCGATCCCAGGATTTCAAGAATGCGATGAAGAAGACGTAGAAACCTGGATGGCATGTGATGCAGAAGACAGGGGATTTCAAATGCTAAATGATGACGAGATTGTGGCTTCCGTAAAAAAAAGATTCCGACCCGTCGCTTTTTTAAAAAACATAAAGAGGGGCAACAACAGCAACGAAAGAGCGGGGCCATCAAATGCTGAAGCGTTTTCGCATAAGACACTATGGGGGGTAGAAACAACAATCGGGTGCTGTCCTACTCAACTACGGTTGCTCAAGAGAATCAGAGCCCCGCAGCAAAAAAACGAAGGTGTAAAGGCAGCGGAAAAACAAGAAGATTTTTTTTCGCTGAAAAATAGTGGTCCCAATGCCATTTAAAACAATGGCGAGCGTATGGTGTTTTGGGGGAGGGTGGGGGGGCAGAAAATGAACGAAAAGAAAATTCCGAAAAAAGCAAACCCATTTTGCATTCCAAAGCCTTCGGGAAAATTTTGGATAAGTTCACAAAAAAGGGTCATTTCGGAAAAACGTATATATACGTCCGGGAAATTACCCTGGGGAAATTTTTAAAGCCGGGAAAAAAAAAATTTTTTTAGGGTTTTTTAAATTTTTGAATTTTTCATTTTATTGAAAAGGAAAAAATTAATTTTTAAAAAATTGGGGCCAAATTTAAAAAATTTAAAAGATTTAAAATAAAAAAGAAAAAATAAAATTTAAAACTTTTATTAATTTTTTTTTCAAGGATTTAACAAAAGAAAAATAAACATCAAAAGATTTTTTTTAAGTATTTAAAACAATTATTTTAAACCCTCTTTTTTTAATAAAACCCAAAAACTTTTTTTTTAAACCCTAAAAAATTGCAATCAAAATAAAAATTAATTTTTAAATTTTTTATTAGATTATAAAAAACATCTTTTTTTATGTTTATTTTCATAAACACACACACACATACATATCTTTTTAAACATAATAACACCATTTGCATACAAAATTTTCTAAAAATTAAATGTTAAAAAATCTATTTAAATAAATGAGTAATTTACCTGTAAATCTAACATTCTAAATGGAAGAAATCATAAGACTTTGGAGTCAATTCGTATTAACTATAAATATAAAGCCTCGAATACCAAGTTTTTATCTTAAATTGAAAATTTTACTTATCACCCAACCGGTACAGTGGTTAGCGACGCTGACCGCGGTGCTATAGGGACTGAGTTCGAATCTCGGAGAAGGCATGGATGTTTGTAAATGTATACTGCCTTTGCGGCAAGGGGGTACTCTAAACAGCCGTCGAGTCGCAAGTCCTCTTGTGTGGTTGGTGGAAGGGGTAGAGAGGTGGGAAGCTCCTGGCCACCTCCAGAGTTTTCTCCCTCTTAATTGTGGTGGAACCGAGCAAAATCGTACTGTCACCTGCATGGTGCTCAAAGCTAAGGCTAACGATAGGGGTAAAAATTCCAGCCCATAGCCGCATTTAATTTCGTGGACCTCGATCTGACTTCGTCAGGCAGGTGGCATTAGTCATAGCAACAAATTTTACTAGTATCTTTTACATTTACATAAAGGATTAGAAATTATAAATCAAAATTTGATCATGTATGATAAATTTGAAAACACCGTATTGCACATAACCCAGCATCACATTCTGGACGGTAGAAACCACTTTTTTTTTCCTTAGTTTGGGTTCCTCGTTTATTAGTTTTTTCTTTTGAGCCAGAAAAGTAATTACAAAGCGTCTTTTGATTAGTTTTTTCTTTTGGGAAATATAAAACAATGTTTTAAAAAGGAAAGTGATTGCACAGAAAAAAACCCCCGCACACTGCGAAATGGAGCCCAGTTACCTTCAAAACTGCCGGGAAAAACGGAAGGAAATCCGTTGAATTTAAATTTTGATTTTTTGGAAAATGATGGCCAGGTTTTGACACTAAAAACCGATTAAAACTTTAAAATTTTTTTTTATTTTTAAATTCATTTTACATAATACAACAATAATACCAGCTAAAAGCTAACAATAAATTCTGAGATTAAAATATAAATTTAATTAAAGGTCAAAATTTTAATGAAATTTTAACTTAAAGAGTAAAAAAAATTTTTTGGATATTTGTTATATTTCAGAATACAAAGAAAATATTCTAAAAAATTGCGCATTAAACTACTTCTTACCTTACATTTATCATTTCTCCCCAAAAAAGATAAAGGAATCTCTTTACTTCTTGGATATTTGAGATTGAATGTAATCTCTAAGAGAGTCTGTGTTAATATTTACTGTCGTTGTGCAACGGGAAAAACGAAAGCAAAGAATGGGGTTCTGAGGCAATTTAATTGGACGACAGGAATAATATGAATTCAATTCAGACAGTTCAAGGGAGAAAACGACTATATTAACATCACATAGACAACGAAGAGAAAGAATAATATTATCTCATAAAAACAGAGTGAAACAAAGGGGATGGTAAAAATTAACTGTGTCGTTTGACACTCGATTATTTCGTAAATCAGTTCGTTACGATTTGATTTACAAAACTGCCTCAGAGAATGTTACAAAAGTCTGTTCATATTTATCTCAAAATATATTTAATAACGAGCACAAAGATATGTAATATAGTGAAAATGTTCTGTAAATTTAATATATTACTCACATATAAAAATTTTGAATACCGTAAAATCCGGCGTATAACGCACACTTTTAACACAAAAAATGAGATTGAAATTTACGAATGTGTGTTATACGCCGGGTATAAAAATGATAGCATCAAAGATAAAAAAAGAGATGTGCGTAAGAAAAATTAAAAAAACTTCTACATAGATCAGAATACTATATATTTGAAAGAAATGACATACCTAATAGAAGTTAAAGGGCTCTGATTCTAATAGTGTAATTTTTTTTCAAAATCCTGGGATAATAACTCGAATAAATGACTTAAAAACATAAGAACATTGTACACGCATACTTCTGGTTCCTTTGTAAAAAGGGGAGCGTGTGTGCGTTATACGGCGAATATACCTAAAAATTAAAAAATACAGCTGGAAATTATGGGTGCGCGCTATACGCCGAATATTTTACGGTAATTTAAATTCATTGAAGTATTTCATTGAGAACCTTCTTGAGGTGATACTGAAAGCATTTTTTACGATCAAGATGTAGTTGTCAATAGTCTTCCCAGGAATTTTAAGTTATCTGCATTGAAGGATATTGTAACGGGTCTATTTGCGTACCTCCTAATCCTCTTGGGGAAAAATTATTTTTTCAAATATTATTCTATTGAAAAACTTTTTTTCGAAAGAAAGAAGATGCAATTTTGCAAAAACAAGGGGTTATATTTGATTAAAAATTTCAGTCGAAGGAGAAGAAGGTTAAAAAGGATAGCAGTTAATTTATTAATGAAAACTAGCCGAGAGTGGTTTGTAGATTATTTGGGCTAATTTTTTTTAAGGGTTTACGATCTTGGGCAATTTGATATTTAAATTGTATTACTGTCTACTCGAATTAAATTAACTTTGAACTTATCTTCAAATATTTAGAAGGTGTATTACTAGGAAGTGCTAAGAGTAAGTGATTCGATTTATAATTAAAATATTAATTATATCGTCTTCCTCGCTTTTGCTCCCATATTTACCTAAAGGTGCATTTCCTAACTTGGATTGTTACTATTTGTTATGTTGTTGAGACTTGTTAATAAACTGCATTTTTTTTTTTTTTTGACTATGGCTAATCTTCCTTCTAACCCCCCGTAAAACTGGGGTGGATGGGGGCAGCCCATCCCAATTTTCTATTGTCTCGAAACAAATTAATTTTAAGTTTGCTCTTTTTCTAAAAGAGTTATTTCTGTTTCTTTTCGCCTCATCAAAGATCATTTGGGTAAGCTCCTTTCATGTGTGTTATAAGTATATTTCTTACACTGCAGCAATGAAATCTAATGACCAAATAGTCAGGAAGCTGGTGTTCTCTTCCAATGGAATGCTAAGGTTGTGTCGGCGATGAACCATCACAAAAAAGGTCGTAGTTTGAATCTCTGCTTGGGGAATTTTTGTGAGCTCATGTATTTTTCAAGCTAAAAATTTGAAAACCCAAACTTACTAAAAAACCCCCTTTCTGAGAAAAAATTAAATTCTAATTCTAAAGTGTCATCAATCCAGGATATACAGTTAACAAGTGAAAAGATGCTTCTATACTTCCGATTTAGTTTAATTCTTCCAAAGTTTAATAATATCTGTCGCGTTTCCTACAGGTGAAAATACTTGGGATGGAATTTTGAGTTTTCGAATCGTAGGGAAAAACAATTTATTCAATTTAAACACCCCTTTGTGTTTTTGACATTTTTGTTACAAAAAGTTTTTTCCCGGAAAAAAATTTAAAATTCCCAAAAGAAAAATTAAAAAAATAATAAATGTCTGTGAAGGGGAATTTTTTTTCCATTTTTAGAGTTGGGAAAGTTATAAATTAAATTTATGTTATAAAAATTGTTTTTTAAAAAGTTTTTTAAGACCTTCTAATGCTTGAAACATTAATTTTACATTAGAAGATCCCTTTTTAAACACATATGGGGAATTAAGGTCCTATGAAATTTGAAATTTAGGCCAATTGTAAGAAGAGGTCAGTAAAAAATTGCACTTATGTAAGCAAATTCTTTTTTAAATTAATAAAATTAATTTATTAATCCCAAAACTTCATTTTTTAAGAACTAAATCTCTCTTTGTGCCATTAAAAAGTGATGAATTTCGTTGAGAAATACGAAATTTATTAACCCTTCTCTGCGCTTCTTTTCAGGGCTAAGTTTGAAATGGATTTTCTCGTCTGTTGCAGAATGTTTAATATTGAAGATTCTTTACTCATCTGCAACAATGATGATTTTAAGAACTGATCATCATCCTGCGCTAATTTCAACGTTAAAGAACATATAGTTCCCCCCCACGTAGTTACGTTAGTTTGGCGCCATTTTGGTAAAGTGATAATTGCTGTTCTGAACGATAATATCAAAATAAGAAATTCTGTTCCTATTCTAGTCTCTTATGTGTGGAATGTTTTTTGTTTTTATATAATTCTGGTGATAAACATGAAAGCAATACATTTATTGGCTTTGTGTGCACATCTGCAGTATTGTGTGGTTTTTATAGTTTACTTAATCACATATTATAAAAACACTTAACATATATTTCCCGTTCTCCTTTTATTTTGCGTTTGGTACAAAAATATCCTGTGATGGAATCCATAATTTAAAGCGAGGAAAACGAGGCGAGGACAGTTTATAAATTTATGAAGCTGGATTTTCCATCTGACAACGATGATGGTCTAAATTTCGCCAGTTTTTCGGGTCAGGTCTATATATTCGGTTCTATATAGTGATGAAAAAGTACTATATAGGTCAACACACAATATCAAAGTAAGTCAGCATCCAACATAAATCAAAACCCATATTACCCAGCAAAAATACAAGTAATGGAAAACGTCAAATTCTTTGGAAAGAACAGAGTTCTACTTTTTCTGGTGAATCCTTCCTATTCGCAAGACACAATCCCTTATAATGATCAATATTATAATCATCTACACCATGTCAGTTTTTCAAGTACTTGTGCTAATGAAATTGTGTCTAAAACTGCAGATGAAGTAAATTTACATAGCACTCAGAAAAATTCAAACAGGCCTGTAAGTGGCACATTTTATGAAACTCAAAACTAATTGGCATATGTATTTTGAGCACTTTATCTTACCTGCTTGTGCCCATGATCTCTGGAAAGACACTTAAGGCCCTTATTTAATAAAAGAGCCCTCGTTTTAGAGACATTTTGAAAAACTGCGTAGTCGCTTACATTTCAATGATAATGCAAAAACAACTGATAATCAAAGTCCTGATCATGATAAGTTGTATAAATTAAGGTTCATGCTTGATTACCCGAATAAGAGATGTCTGTTAGTCCCTATGAGTGAAGGCACACAGACTAATGCCACCAAGGCTAGACATCACATGAAAAGTAAATCTCATAAATAGGGTCGTAAACTTTATATTCTATATGGAAACATAGGATTCTATTTCAAATTTGTGAAGTACATCGAACAACAACGACAAAAATATCCGAAATATGGGCTTGATGGCAAACCAGATATTGTAACTTGTGGTAACGTGTTCTTATTTACATGTCAAGAAAAATCCAAGAAACTAAAATTACAAGCTAAATTTTGACAGATGCTGTAAGTTCTCTAAATTTGTCCGTGTGTCTCTTCCAGGAAAGCATTCAGTGCTTACAGTTAAGAGTTACAGAATACCAAACTGTAAATTTAGAAATGACCAAAATGTTTTCCTGAGGAATTTCCAACGCACTTCAAGTCGGTGGTTATTAGCACTGCCCTGTATAACAGCAATGTTCTGTCAATTTCCTGTCTATTTTTGAAGCAGAAAAACCAAAATCTGATGTCAAGGGATTTGACATAAAGGAAAAAAGACAGTACGTACCGGTCCCTTGTCCAGCATAATGTGAACGTATTGGAAAACAATATTGGAAAATACCACATGAAAATAATACGCGAACATTACTATATGCATTTGTTGACAGAATTGTCATAAATGTCAGGACACTGTACCGAAGGATACTGAAAGAGACAGATCGTACATAACTATCCATGAACCAATAGAAGAGTTCAGTACTATTTTATCCGAAACACTGCCAACTTGTTCCAAAACTTAGAGAAACGCGGCAAACTAAGCACCTTAAACCTAAAAGGATTAAAAAGGATAGGTTTTAATTGCCTACAAAGGGTATGGAATTAGATATCTTTAACAGCTGCTAGTTTGAAATGTGAAGGTCACAACGTGTAAACATCCCAATTATAAAGGCTATACATATGTGACATGTAAAAATTTAAAAGTGAACTTGTGGATGAATAAAAATAAAAACTATTATTACTAACTACAAAACTACTAAATTACTATAACTAACTACTCTAAACTACTATAACTAATTACTAAACTACTATAACTAATTACTCTAAACTACTATAACTAACTACTAAACTACTATATAACTATAACTACTATATATTATAATTAATAAGCCAACGTGTTCCACAAATGTGTGTGTGAGTGTGTGAAATATATTAGTTTGTACTGTGTAAATATACACCTTGAAAAGCTTCACGCAATTCAATTTTTACATTTCAGATTATGTTTGATTTTTTATAATTTTGTTCTTATTATTATAAGGGTTCTGTTTGTTTACGTTAGGGTAGCAGTGAAATTGTAACTTTGTACAATGCAATTTTGAAGATGTGCATAAGAGACGAAAAAAATATTCTTTTCCTGAAAAAATGGAGATTTTTTTTTCTATATTTCTTGGCCAATCCTACAAAGAAAAATTATTTTTCTTCATTTTTTAAAAGTGAAGGGCTAAGAGAGGTAGGTGCTTTCTTGACAATACTACAAGGAACTATTTTTTTTTCATATGCAGTGCATTTTGCAACAAAACTCATTGAGTTCCGGTCAGATAACCTTGCTCAGAACAATAATAATTTTGAAGAAATTTTATGTACTAGCAACTTCTAAATCATTATGTATAAACCAGTCACTATTTACTGAAAGTCGTAAATAGATTTAAAATTCCTTTTGAATTTTATCTTTCATTTTGACCTGTGATTCTTCCCATGATGTTTCGTATTTAACAACATATTTTTAAATAGATAATTTTTATGAAGGGTTTTTATTTTTCTATATATTTTATTGCAAATTTAATATTATTGATGCATTGTTAATAGTACATTTGAAATAATTCATACTTATAATAAATCTTATTTAGAGTATTTAATGGGATCCTTACTTCTCTCAATGTTGTAATGAGTAATAAATACATATGTCTATATTTTGTCCCATTGATATCTTTGTAAAGTTTTCTCGTGATATGAAGGATCTTATAGACTCTGAAATTATTTTAATGTAATTTATTATTTTTTTTTACAAGTTAAGCTTAGTTTTATTTTGTGTATTTTTTATTTCTTTCAATATATGTTGGCTGTATACTATTTGAGTATTTGTATAACGTGGTGGACTTATAAAGGATATATACGGCTACCTATCCAAAATGTGTGTGTTCAATATTAAGAACAAGATACATAAAAGCCAAAATTATTGGGCAGACAACACAGTTCAAAGGTGAAAAGACTGAAAATACAACTTTTGGTGAGGTGAGAAAGAGGATAAAATCAGTATTGTACTGTGGCTGACAATAACCGCTCTGCTACACGCATCGGCATAGAATAAACGAAATTTTGGATGGACTACCTCAACACATTGCCAAAGTTGATCTGGTGTAGCAGTGGAGGGTGTATGATAGACCAGTTGTCAAGGCAGACACTCCGATCATCGACCAAAAATGTTCAATAGGCGATAGCTTGGGAGGACAGGCAGATCAAGGCAGCAATGCAGTCGGGGGTGATAAAGAAGAATCCTGAATATTACATGTGCTGGGGGTCACACATTACCCTGTTTGAAGAGGATATGGCTGCTGGCAAGCTCTGAAAGTAAGAGAGAACAGAAACTCCAAAATTTCAGAGATATAGATTTGGTTGGTCAGTTTGCCAGTAAAACATGCTCAGGGGTTCGATAGTTTAATCAAATCACCCTAAATTATAATACTAAGGGAAAAACCAGCATAATGATGTCAAATGCTAAGCAACCTTTCTCTAAGGGATCTCTGGACACCAGTCCGATCCCGATCATCAGAATTTACAGACAGAACTATGATTTGTATGTAAAAGCAACGTCGTGTCATTCGAATGTCTATGTGCACCTCTCAAGCACTATTGAAAACGCAAACGCCAGCGGTTTCAACACAAAAATAATAATCTTGTGATCATTTCCTTGTTCTATAAATGACGTATAATAGGCCTAGATACCGATTGTTGTGCAGCAAATCGTATTTGTTGTGAAGGGGTTCCTAATGTGGCGAGAGCGATCAATAACCCTCTTGTGTATAACATGCCTGCCATTATTTATAGTGGTGCGATTTTGGTTGTGAACTCAAATACTACTCCCACGTCTACTAACATCCTAGACTGTAAAAAATTTCCATGGGGTCTGTTTGGGCTTTCTAAGGAAATTTTCTTGTAGTAGATTCCGGGACACTGCAGTGCGGCTGGTAATGTGCTAGCCGACCACCTTGAAAAGCAAGGAGATTCTATCCAATCAAACATCGAAGAAAGCTGTCTCTTTTGCCACTGTAAAGCATCTAATTAAAAGATAAAAAATATTCCTTTAAATGAATACAAAGTGAAAAATTCATAAGCGATCTGGTGGAATAATCTGCAAGGTATTCCTATGTGACTGAAACGTAAAGCAGTTGCTTCGTTTAGCCTGGATATCAAATACGGCTATCTCATCAAACGTTTTCATCGAATTCATATAGTAAAAACTCCTTTCTTCACGCTGTGAGACCTACAGGAGGAGATGGACGGAGATCACCTTCATCGTATATCTTCTTTGTTGGGCTCATAGACTTCTCACTACGCCTGTATGTCCATGTTCTTGTTATGTTGAGTGTATTTTTTATTCTCTTTTGTGGTGAGTGATCTCCTATAAAAAATCTTGGGACATTGGAAATAAAAACAACAACTTATAGTGGTGTGACAAGTCTAGAACAATGAGGGTCTCCTATCAATCGTTCCTTTCTATATCCGTCGATTATAGAACAAAATCTCTGCTGCTGGCTATGTCTAACTTGATCAGCAATTTCTCAGAAAGATAACCTGCATTCTCTATAGACAACATCTATTCTTTGATCGAACTCAAAAATATGCATGAATGATGCTCGTACTCTTCGAGGCATACCGAAATTGGTCACGCAAAGACAATTGTACGAAAAAGCAGTTCCAGTACTTCAAAATAGTATACTGTTCTCCCTTTATATTGAGCTTGTTAAAGAAGTTACAGGCACCTATGGTGTGTATCTGCACTGAAATATCGATAATTTGTATAGGCCATAGCGATATGAGTGTGTTAAAATTTATACGGTTTGAATGCTTTCTTTCATTGGGGGGGGGGCAAGTAGTGTATCTGTTTTCCTTTGATAATATTATTAAATCGTACAAAAGAAAAGTGAGAGTTTTCTATTAAATCGAACTAAGATTCATTTCATGCAGGGAATTTAAACAATGAACCATTTTCCAATTTTTAATCTTTTTTGAAACATATTGAACAACACATTTTTATCACCCCCATAAAGTAATTTTTGTAAATACTCATGATTTTTATAATGAAATAAATAATTTGATTTTGAAAAAACTGCCAATTTAGCAAACCTTTCCTGTTTTTCTGATGCATAATTGAAAAAAAAAAAAAGTCAGGAATTCTTTGATTTGGAATACTAACTTCCACATAAAATTAGTTAAATTTCTTGGTGACAAACTTTATGACAAGTTTTCTGTATCTTCCATTCCCAAATATTGCGAATATAACAAAACATTTACGGGAGTAATTTAATACAGATAAGTTTTTCTTTAAACTGTATCCTCTCTCTGTTTTATATAACCACAGTAAAGTAATGGCATTATAATGTTCGTAATAAAATAGCACGAAAATTCTTTAATTAATATTGTACACTCACATGTTGTCCAACAGACGAATTGAAAAAAATATAACTTTAAGAAAGTCCTCCTTTCATGTATGTTTCCCTTATTATATATATAGGAACTTTATAACTAATACATGATTTCATTTTCTTTTGGTTCTTATATAGTTTTTGTTTCCTTCGAGTTTTTTTTTTTATCTCGAGCATTTTGAAGCAAGAAATGATGAAGATATCTAATTTATAATGCGGATTTATTTTTAAAAATTTAGATTTGAAATAAAAAATTATTTTTAGTTAAAATTGCTTCTTTCCAAGAATATTCTACTATTTCTTTCTTTTATTACTAGTATTCAATTCTCAAAATTTAGTTTTTCTGTTTTGTGAACACAAAAAGCAAATCAGATACTTTTCCCTTATGCCTGAGCATAGGCGATAGTCGCCAAAAATAATGCAACCGATGCCAAACGGAATATTCCGGCTGGTAAACTTTAACCCCACATTTTCAAAACAAGTCGTAGTTTTTTCTCATCAGTAATGTCTTTTTATATTACATCAAAAATGGATGAAAAACCAATGTGAACAAACATTTAGTCACATTTTTTTATGTGTATATTGTGTGTTTTCGCCAATAAAGCCTACTTGGCGAGATTTGCGCCTGCGAAAGAGAAAAATATCGAAAATAATGACATTTTGTGAAAAGAATGGATGAAGCATTATATAGTAGAATAAGCAACGATATAAGCAACGATTTCAATACATTGATTCAAATAGTTTGTTTTTATGTTTGTTGGAGTGGAAAAAAGTGAGGTTCTTAAAAGCAAAAATTCATTATTATCTTTTAAATAAATGAAACAATTTTAAAGAGAAACTCCCTCTTCCGCTGAATATAAACATTTTACCATTTTTATTTTAGGAAGATTTTATAGTTGTTCTGCTTTAAATGGCAGTAAAATAGTATTTTTTGTTGATTTTAAAAATCTGTATTTTCTCTCATTGAGAATTCGCAATTGTATTTTTAACTAATTTGTTGTTCGTAGTTTAAGTTGACCCATGTACCCAAAAAATTAATTATCAAAAAAAACTTTTAAAAGAGTGAAAAAGGGAACCCAAACGACGTCGAAATCTAATAAAAGCTGTAAAACAATAGATCTGTACGCAGACAGTATTATTTAAATCACATTTATTCTATAAAGAGAGAAATAAATAACAAAGCAACTAAATAACATAAAATACTCTACATCTAATTAAGCTTGTCTTAACTAGCATAATGAACTAAAAAAAAAAAGATAGTGAATCGCTGGATAAGATTTTTCTGAGATTCATATAATTGTTTTGAGGTGCTGCCTAAAGCGAGTGAAATGTTACTACATAAATAGGTTGGTGCACTTTCTTTAATTTCGAAATCGGAAAGAATGTTATTACATGATAACAACACTTTTATATAAATCCAGATTTATCTTCTTCTTTCCTCTGGGGCAGGGGCATCTGTGGGGGTAGCAGTGTCATCGGCAGCAGTAGAACCAGCTACATCACCCTGAAATGCAAAAAAAAGGCATTTTAATTTTTTGTTGGTTGAAATTCGTTCCTAACAATGAAAAATCAGAAACACTTTTTAGATGTGTTAATTCCGACTACCTGGGAACTGTCATTTAAAAGCGCAAAGTGGATAATTTTATGATATTTGTGTACTTAGATTGAATACATGTATAAAATTGTTTTAAAGGGTATTTTTACAAAAAAATTATTTAAAAACAAAATTTTGGGAAAAATTAACTCAGAAAAACCTTTTTTTAAAATGTTTTTGTTTTTGAAAAAAGCTTCTATTATAATAATATTTTTCCTTTTAGCTCACCCCCTGTATAAAGGCTGAAGTATGATTTTGAAAAATTTACATTATTTTCAGAGTTACAACCAATTGAAATAAAAGGGGTTTTTTAAAAATTTTTTCCCTGTTGTCGTAAAAAATGGATAAACCCCTTTCTAAGTTATATTTTTAAAAAAAATTTGTTGAGTCTCTGTGCAGAAGTCTGGCTATATACGGCAAAAAAATTATTTTATAATAGAAGCATTTTTCACAAAAGGTATTTTGAAAATGGGTCATTCTATTTCATTTTTTTTCAAAATATTTTTTTTACTTATATAAATTTTTTTTTTTTAATATATTCTTAAAAAAATTTTATATAAATTTTTTTTAAACCCAAAAAAACTAAATATCATAAATATTTTCCATTTATACCTTTTGAAAATCATGGGTTTGAACGTAGTCGGTCCTTGCCAATGTTTGGGTTCGAAAAAAAATGCCCGATTACATCACGTTTTTAGCTAGTCCCTCGTAATCAGACTTTTAGATGATAACAAATAGATTATTGGTTAAAATAAATTATATGGAATGCAAAAAAGAGCGGAAAGGTATCACAGGTACTTATATCTACCATATTATTGCTTTGTATCTGATGAACAAGGACATGATGATGCCAGGGCCTCAACTTATTTAAAAGCATTCACTTAACGAAAAATGCTATTTTATCCTAGATGACCTGAAGCGATTATTGTGTAGCCCCGTTAGCTATTTTTAGTTTTATTCATGGATCACTAGTAACATTTTAAGACTTTTTGAGACCCTGAGCCCTTATGCAAAAGCAGATCCAATCTGGGACTCTTTTAAGTGGACAGTATATAGCAGCGATACTCAATCTGCGGCCCACCGAGCCTTTTTAAGTGGCCCAGTCATGGCCCATTGCTCTGAGAAATTCAATTATTTAAGAACATTGCATTAAAAACTTGAAAGGAAATTATTTGTCAAGGAATCAAATATATCCATTTTGCTTTTTGCTGTCGGTGTCGTACGGGTACGATTTGATATTATTTTTCTATATAGAACGGTTAAGGTTAGTGATAACAGACAACAGTGGAGTAGAGAGCCTTTTATGGGTGGGACTTATTTTTAACAATCTTTCAAGAGAAAAATATTCGAAGAAAATATATCGTTTCAAGACGATTGGGAAGTTGACTATTTTGTAATGAAAAACAAACAATGATCAGTAATTGTTTGATTTGTCACGAAAGTGCTGTATTTAAAAAATACCAATAAACAGGAATCACATTAAATGACACTTTTCCTTGAGGATCTCTTGCAAGAGGAGATAAATAGGCTTTCTTGAATATTCTTTGAAAAAAGTAACAAAGTGTTTTGCCAGTGGTAATATCACAGCGGTAACAAAGACATTCTCTGAAGTTTGTTATATTATTGGTTATTACGAAACCGTTTGCTGATGCAGAAATTGTGAAGGAGCGTTTCTTAAATGTTTCTAATTTAGTGTTAGTGGCAAAACTAAAAAAATATAAAAAACAATAATTAAAAAAAGCAAAAGAGGAGTTATAGTATTTTGTTGCGAAGCATCTGACAAATTGACTCAACCGACTTCCACTTTCCAACTAAAGGAGTTATAATGGTGTATGGTGATAGGTATAGGCCAAGACACAGATGTGACATAATTGAGCAGTCTAGTCATTGTTGACATCTGGTTTATAGTTTGAAATTCTCAGTTTTTCAAAGAATATGTACCGACATATTTGACAATTATAATTATTCGAATCATAATATTACCGAGGCTATGTCGAGACAAGCCCCTTCCCCCCGAGGCCCAATTGGCTGATGTCTTAAAACGTTCTAGTGTGTTGCAACGTTATTTTATTGATCGGAAGCGATGACTATTTTCCAATAATTGGAAAGAGATTGACTAATGTAATTTATTTCGTAATGCCTAAGTAATAATTTTTGGCTCTCTAATATGAAAACACTAAGCTTCTAATAGCATCTGAAAATCAGTCCGAAAAGTGTCTGATTCTTCTTTCATTCAGAAATACTAAATTACTGAAATAATTATTTACTTAGTCTTTTATTATCTCTTATTATTTTTTTTATTTAGCCTTATTTTACTTCAGATATGAATGCTTTATCCCTACTTACAGTAGTTCCGTCTCCAGCTGCTGGTGTAGAACCCGAATCTGCAGCAGTACCAGTTCCATCAGCTCCGCTATCTGCAGCGGTAGTGGCTGTGGAGTCTGGAGCACTGTCATCAGGGGCGTCGGTGACTGCATCGTCATCAGCCGGTCTGGCTTCATAGCAGCTCAAAGAGATGCATACCAAAGCAACGATGAGAAGAGTTCGGCTAACAGCGGAGAACATCATTTTTACTTTTCTGCAAAAACAATAGATTGTCATGAGTACACCATACATTTATCCATCAGTTTTCAAATCAATCAAGAGAACATAAAATCTAAGGACACTCAATAGTACGGGGACTTCTGAGGCATGTATTAATGTGATGTCCACCCCCCTTTTCCATTGATGACAGCATAAACTCGTTCTGTGACATTCCACCATTTTTTATTAGGTGGCTACAGGAACCGGCTTTCAGACGTCCATCACAGCTGAAATGTGTGCTGGTAGACAGGATGGTCGAGTTGGCTGGCTTCGAAATCTGCATTCTGATTCGTCTCAAAGGTATTCAAAGGGATTTAGATTGGGGCTTTGAAAACGCCAGTCTAGTTTTTGAACCATTTTGTCAAATTATTGCTGTGCATGTCTCGATGTGTGAACGGAGTAGTTATCCTGTTGGAAGAGAAATAGGCCCTCTCCGAAATATTGACTTAGAGTTGGGAGACTAGCATCTTCCACAGTGTTCATATGTATCTAAGAGTTCATGTTTCCGACCACAAGAAATAAGGGAGCCAGGTGAAACCACCTCCCACCTCCATGATACTAACACCACCAATCTTTACAAATGGTACAATGTCTTAAGAAGCACTCGCCATGCCTTCTCCAAACCCAGACGCGCTCATCACATTGCCAGTTTGTAAGGCGAGATTCATCACTCCAAATTGAATTTTTCTACACATTCACAGTCCAGGAACGGTGAGATTTTCACCATTGCAATCGATGCTTTGCATTCTGGGGATTGATGCTCGGTTTGCGAGCGGATTTACGACCACAGAATCCCATAGATTCCAAATTTCGACGAATAGTACTGTTTCTAGCACTAACACCTGCTGAGCTTTGGAGCTTCTGAGGGATTTAAACCGATAAGAACTGTGTGATTTTGCTTTGCGACCCTTCTAAGTTATAAAAACGAAGAAAAATAAACGCGAAAAACAGAAAATAGTTTCTTGTAATTAAAAAATCGCAAACTACACAATTTTATACAAGTCTTCATTTACTTTTAAGTCAGTTTGAGTTTCTGTTATTCTGAAAAAATGCTGGTTAAATATCGCTTCGTAACAAATAGAGAGGGCACATATATATAAAATACTTATGTAAGACATCTAAAACATTTTAATTCATATTCAAACAAAAGTCAGAAATAATTCTCAGCTTTAAAATTTAAAAAAAAATTCCATCATAGTTTGAAATGTATGTTATTCTGAAAAGAACAATATTGTATGTAATTGTTGTGAAAATACTTATTAATAACTATAATTATAGTGCAAAATTTATTTTAGCTTCAAAATTGATGTAATAGCATGAGAATCATTGATATATTTAATTTTTTTTTATCAATAAACCTATATATGTTTTATGTGGTACTTCCCAAAAAAGAAATTAGTACAATTAAAGACGAACTGTTTAGTTGAAAAATTGAAAGCCTCTGGGAATATGCTTTTTTAATACCGAAAAAGTATCAAATTAGCGCAATATTTAAAACCTTTACGATTCTTTTTTTGACGATAACCTCTCTATTAGTTTAAAATATAATAAAAAAAGCATGAACTACTATTTGAACTTTAAACTCTGATTAAACTAAAAAGTTCCTAAAAATTCTCAATCATCTGTGTTAAAATACACTCTCGAAAAGCTCTGTCGAAATGATACCTTATGTAAAGTCCTATCTGTTGCCAGATTTAATCCGTAATCTAATGGTTTCGAAACTTTTCGGAAATCAGATAAGAGATTCCTGTA
The DNA here is from genome assembly GCA_019973955.1 of Trichonephila inaurata madagascariensis. Classification (NCBI taxonomy): domain Eukaryota; kingdom Metazoa; phylum Arthropoda; class Arachnida; order Araneae; family Nephilidae; genus Trichonephila; species Trichonephila inaurata. The sequence continues at coordinate 53,369 of BMAV01014806.1, forward strand.
ACTTAGTACACAGGGAAATGATTCAATGAATGTAAAGTATGTCGAAACCGCAATATTAAAGTATTTCATTTCTTTTTACGTCTAAGTATGCAAAGCCCGTCGCACGAATTAGTAGCTGTTATCCTTCTCAGCTTGCTAAGTGCATTCCAGGTGACATGACAATGTTATGTTTTGACGACACGCACATTTTCAACATATCATAACCATGAGCCACCTTGTTTGCGCATCTGATTTGTATAAGCGATTTTAAGATTCGAATCTCAATTCATTTCTAAATTCTTTGCATAAGCAATAGCAATTTTTCCCTTTCTGCGCGTAGCAATTTCTGTGATTAACTAAAGACAGATTTTTACGTCTCTTATGAATTAGGTATGAAAGTAAAAGTTTATGAGTGTGTTGCTAATATTTGAACATGATACTTTATCCCTTTACGGTTATTTCTTTCTGCAAAGTCTTGAGGATTTACATCACGATTTGTTATTAATATTTATCAGAAAATTCTATGATATGGTTTTTTACGAAATTTCTCAAAAATGAAAGTTCGACTTGGAGTACTTGGAGTAGACGCAAAGCTTAAGTATCAAACTGTTTTCATCTGCAAATGTGATGGTAAGTTTAGAAACGGATATTTCAAAAATAACATTATGTAATAACGATTATACCAGATGAGTTGTTTTCTTCTAATAAATTATTACATAGGAAAATTAATTCTTAATCATAGTAAACTTTTTATTCTGTATTCTAAATTAAATGAAGCTCGCAAAAATTAGAAGTGCTATTAGTAAAGATAAAAGACCCACTTTTTATCAATTTTTTTAAGTATTGTTTTCTTAAATAATCTACTGTACAGTTTTTAACGAGAAAACTATGATTCAAAGTTGTCTTTATATAGAATGAACACGCATTTAAGGGTCTCACAAAAACCTGGCCTTGCTGTCATGATGCGAGTCAAATATGCGCGATTTTAAATCTTCCATATAATTTTCTTTTGGAAAGTTTGATGTAGAGCACTCAATAATAATTTTTAGAACAAAATATTTATTAGTTTCATGTTTCACTTTTAATGAAACTAAATGACAATGAGACTGAAAAAAGATGGTAAAACCCATTGTTTCCTGTTTGTTTTGTTTACAGAGAATTTTCTCTCTTCTTTCAAGCTTTAAACTTCGAGTTATTTCACTGTTCAAATTATCAGCATTTACTTCTCAACTCTTTATATTATCAACTTACAAAAATATAATTTAATGCGCTTTTACAGCTTTCACTATAGTTTAATTTTTGAAGCCATTTTTCGTACTTATCAGATAAAAATACTATTGCGACAATTGTCTTTAAAAAATCCTCTGCATTTTAAATCTGATGTACACCTGTCGTTAGCCGTAGACTAGAGCACCATATAGGTGACAGCACGATTTGGCTCAGTTCCACCCCAATTTTGAAGGAGAACATCCTGAAGGTGATCAAGGACCTCACACCTCTCTTCCCTTCCACCAACCTCACGAAAGGACATGCAGCTCGAAGGCTAGTTAGAGTACCACCCATGCCGCAAAGGCACTATACATTTGAAAACATTCATGACTTCTCCGGGATTCGAACCTAGGCCTTACGGCACAGTAGTCAGCGTCACTAACCACTATACCGGATGATCGGCACTTGATTCTTCGAATGGTAAAAAAGAAATATTGCGCAAATCAATGAAAATCTTGCATTATCATCAAATAATGCAAAATAAGATCAATTATTCGCATTCGCTACGGAAGTTCATAAAATAAAAATGTATAAACACCTACAATTTATATACAGTTAGTTTATCATCTATTAAAATAATTTTGATATTATATAATTATATAAGAAGTTTTACATTATATATATATATATATATATATATATATATATATATATATATATGTATATATATATATATATATATATATATATATATATATATATAAGAGTTATAATATACTTAATTTAATATCGAATAACACTTCAAATTATAAATATATGTTTTTAGACTTATGCACAATTCTGTTCAATAATGAATTTTGTGTTCATACTTGAACTATGTGTTCAAGAATTAACCAATTGCCCATTAAAAGATTTTCGACTTAAATTTTCATTTTTTTTTTACCTTATAAGTAACTCGAATACAAAATCTTACGGTATGAGATAAATAAAAACAAGTAAATTATCATATTAATATTTTTCAAATATTAGAACCTGAAGTAAAAGTAAACAAAAGTATGTAATAGAAAATACTGATGCTTATTTTAAAAAGTCATGAGAAATATGAAATCTATGAATGCATTGAGACAAAAAAGATAAGTTATTGGAGTGAACATTTACCTTTTACAACAATATTTCCATAGTTTAAACCTAAATTGAATCATTTTCAAAAATTTATGTGATAAATAATAGGTATTTAAAGATGACACATACCCTAGTGCGTAATATTTAAAGCCCAACCAAAATTAAATAATAATTTGTAATTATAGGTTTGACTATTACTTCCTTTAAACCAGTGTTACTGGAATGTATAATATAGAATGGTTATTACGTAAGAATAACATGCCTCCAATCTTTGTACCGATTTACAAATTTTGAAATATTTAAAAAAAACTCTGGTAATATCTCATAAAAAATAAGTAGAATATATTTTATAGTTTTTGATGAAGAAACAGTCTAAAAAGAAGTATTTTAACTCGTTCTTTTCAATATTTAGAATTATATTTTAATTCCTTCTCACATTGTAACTGAGGAAAATGAAATATAAGGATTTAGTTAACGAAATCATATTTTATGGATTCTGTAGTAGAGAAAGAAATTATTAAAAAGAACAGAAGCTCTAGCAATGGGGGAAATTTTTAACAACGTTCTTAATATATATCCATGTGATTGCCTTTAAAGAGCATTTGAGAATACTAACAAATGTTAAATCATTTATTTTTATAAATATTAGTATTGAAAATTCAGCATTTAAAAATTCTAAAAATAAAAAAAAAATCTGGTATGTTTTTCTGATTTAGGTAACAAATAAAAAAAAATTATTATGTAACAAAGAAACAAAGAAAGTGTTTTTATATATATATAACGTTACTTACTTAGTAACTAAACATTCTTAAGACTAAATATTCTACATTCAAAATGTTGTAATACGATACAAATAAACTTAATTTATAAAATAAGTCTGATTTTTTATACTAATATGACAAACTGAAATAAAAGCTTACAGTAAGTAAAAGTTAAATGATGAACTTTTAATGCATTTAAAAAAATTAAAAAAAACGCCCTTATTGAAGGAAAACAATTTCAAAATTTTTTAAATTATTTAAAAAAAAAGTGGGAATTTGTTAGAATTAAAAAAATTTCATTAATTAATTTAAAAAATTTGAAAAAATTTTAAAAAAAAGGAAAAGGAAAAGGGATTGACGAAGAAAAAATTTTAGTTTCAAAAATTGAATCACAACATCATGTCTTTAAAATAAATATTAATTTTTAAAAATTTTTGGATGTTCTATTTTGATCTCACTAAGGCAAGAGGCCCAAAATAATATAGTCATATCTCTTTAGAACACGAGGCTATAATCCTTTGAAATCAGATTTGCTGAAAGACAGAACTTAGTGTTGCCAGTTCGCGATTCTGTAAAGAATTAAATAAATCCATAAAAAGTCCCGTCTTGTTCTATTCGCAAAATAACTTTCGATTCTAAATCCTACTGAAAGAGTTTAACAAACATCAAATATTTCCTAATGTGCCTGAGGAAAAATATTTTTTAAAGATTATTTACAAGATACAACAACTAAAATACAAGAGAGAAAGTGCTTAAATGTTTCTAAAGTTATATTGAATGAAGTTCAGAACCTACCAGAGTTGATCTGTTTGAAACGTCTTCAACGAGGATTGTAAGGTAAACTGAACTTGAAAAGAAGCTCTGAGAGGTTTTATGCTGAAGTTCTTTGCGTGTGGGTGTGCTTAAAAACTTCTTGTAAGTGTCGAGTATTTCACACCTAGGGCTAGGTAAACTGATGTTATCACACTGTCCGTTCTCAATGCTGCTTTTCTATTTAATCCGCACCTACTTGTGCTCATTATGACTTCATTAGAAATTCACGCATGCTCCCATTTCACAAATTGCGATCTCTGATTCGAGATCATGGAGTGTGACATCATGAACACCTGACGAGAAATGGCGGATGTGGAGGTGGTTTCAGCTTTGAGAAATGTCCATAACAGATTTCCTTCGGAGATGACATTTATTCTTTAATTTTCAGTTTCCTGCTGTTACGTGATCCTCGAATCAGAAATCAGGGAGAAATAACAAATGCAATTCCAGGAATTTTTTTTTCTTTTGCGAAATACGATGAATACGAACCACAAAAATGTCTTCTCAAATTCAGCCGTAGACGGATGGCCTTATATCAGAACACAATCGCTTGATAGTCCTTTGAATTTCAATTACACTTTAATATTTTTTGAAACCACAAGGAGCATTTTTCAATATGTCTGGTAGATACAATGCGAAATGGGGTCCTTAATCTTGAATTTGTTTTGGAGAGAGAGAAAAAATATTGCAAAAAACTGATTGGATGAAACCACTGAGACGATAATCTGGAATTCTGAATGAGATACGTTAGCATGTAATTTTATTTCTATATTATTCTGTTACGTGTAACATAGAGAATACAACCTCGGATTAATCTTAACATACAAAACATACTAAACGTACGTTTAAAAAATTTCTTTAATTCTTCCAGCTTTTGCAATCATTTCCCGCTGTGCGTCTATGGAGGCGCTGTAGCGTTGATGGATAAAGAAAATAAAACTCCGTCTTCTCCTTGACAAAGCCTGCTATAAATCTATGAAGCGTAGTTTGTGTGAAAAATTCATGACTACATCTGCTTATTATTACAATCATTTACACTTCTGGGGAAATACGATAAAGTATTTGCATCGAAAAGGCGATCCTTTACTGAAGAGCCGTAAAGAATTTATTTTCCATGGTATAACTTGTCATAGAGTGAAACAATCAAATGAAATAAATTTGTGAAAAAGAGACTCAATATCTTGGTAAACAAAACTAAAAGCAAATACGCAATACAAAAACCATGAATATTATAGTTTCGAGTGAAAATTAAGTCTAATTATTAATTAACGTTGTTAGTATAAAAACTTTTTTTTTTCCTTCTACATTTTGCATACACGTTTTTAACGAGTTTTGATATTTATTTACCTGGAGAATTCCTTTCGATAAAAATTATTCTCCCAGGTAATATTTTAATCTATAATTGATATTAGACTTTTAGACTTGTTATGTGCTACTAATTTAACAAAAGAAATCATGAGATTACAAAAATTTAAATTTTATTCCTAGAGTTTTATTCAGAAAAATGCTCGAGTTCCCAGATGATACCAATTATTGTATATGATTTTAGATAGAACGAAACGAAACACATTTCATCATGAAGGCAACACAGCAAAAACTGTGGCAAAAAAATTTAAAATTAGTTATGATAAACAGGGCTCAAATCAATGTCTTTTATTTCTTCAAAGAATTGGAACTTCAAATCATTTTTTTTAAACTAATGTAATTATTTTTGTATTTTAAGGTGACTGCCTTGGATTAGAACCGTGATTTTGAAAAAGCATACAAATGTGCAACTTTTTGATATTTAGAGTCAGCTGAATTAGAATATACTTATATATATAAAATTGTTTTATGAATATTATTACAAGAAAAAAAAGTATTTAAATGCAATTTTTGGAAAAAAATGAAGAAAGAATTACAAATTCTCAAAACCTTCTCCTTTTGTGAAAAAAGCTTCTAGAATAATCATAATATTTTACCTATATATAGTTAGGACTTCTTTACTGTGTTTGAATTAAAATTTTCAAAAAATTCACATTATGTTCAAAATTACAATCAATTGAAAAAATAATGGGGTTTTCTGTCAAAATGTCTTTGCTCCGATATAATAAAATATGTGAATACATCTACTACTAAATTATGTATTTGAAAAGCCTTAGCTCAATCGTGATATAGACATTCTAGCTAAATGCAAACAAAATATTATTATTATAGAAGCATTTTTCTAAAAAAGAATATATGTTTTGAAAACATGTATTCTTTTTTTCAATGTTTGCGAAAAAATTGCATTAAAATAATTTTTCTTGTATTAATTTCGAAAAAATTTTATATGCACATTCTAAATCAGTGCTTTTCAAACTTTCAATTTTTGCGATCCAATTTTCAGTCATAATTTTTATCGCCCCTTCTCCCTTTCTCCATACAATAATAGTGTATTGAATTCAATAATAATGTACTTTGACACTAAAGCTACAAAATGACTTTAATTATAAACCGTACAAATTATCAAGACAAGTATTAAATATTTTGCGTATAATTTTTTATGTGAAAGCCCATGGCGTCACTCAGTAGCGTAACATACAACTCCGCATCAGGGGGCAGGATTCTAGGGGGCCCCAAACCTGACTTTGTAGGGAGGGGGTGCTGATACTGTCTGTTATGCCGTTGGTAATTATTAAACTTATTCTTAACTTAGTATTGTTAAAATTATTATCAAATACATTGTGCAGTACTGATACATTTATAAGTGTATTTTATCAGTGTAAATGTGTATTTTATTTTTTATTACATTAGAATGTATTTCATTTTGCTTCATTTCAGTAAATTAATAATTTTTAAAATAATCCTTCACTTTCGACATGCTCCCCCACGTAAAGTTATCATCCCCCAAAGTTTGAGAAACGCTGTTCTAAATCAACCGATACTAAATATCAAGAAATTATCTATTCATACGTTTTTTCAAAAACACAGTTTTGAACGTAGTAAGTCACCTGAAATCGTCATACATTGTGGATAAAAGTAGCATGTGTATATTATTTTATGCTCAAAGCCATTGATAGCAGACTGTATTTATTTTCAACGTGCATATTCTAATACCGATTGTACTATAATCTGAGAACGCACGAAAAACACTGATTGTCAGGCAGATTATCCTAGTAATATTATTGAAATGCAAACATGTTGGTCGAAGTATAAAAATACCCCATGTTCTACCTTTTTCCATTGGTCAAGAAATTATACAAAGCACTCGAAAAATTAGCTTAAAAAATTAAATTGTTACAGGCAAAAATATCTGGAAAGGGTCACAAATTGCATGCAGTATTTGAGAAGAGGATTCAGAATTTTCCACCTGGTTTAGGTATCACAAATTTAGCTCTCTTTTTTTGCACTATTGGTTTTTTAATTGATAATTTGAGAAAAGGTACATTTCTATAATACAAAATTAATATACTTCCTCAGTACAGACAATTCTTATTGATTGATTGATTGGGAGACACACTTGTTATTGTTTGCTATTTTGGGCCAAGGAAATTGAAAAAAACTTACTCTTTTCACAATTTAATCACTTTCCTAGTTTGATTTTGAATTCTGAGCTTTATGAACACTTTTACTTTATAAGCCATGTATTTTATGTTTATTTGAAAGTAATCAACAAAAAAATTATTTTGAAAATTCATTGAATCGTTTTAGTTTATTTAAACGAGGAAGAGATAGGTTCTCTCTCTCTCTAAGCTAAGCGTTCTATTCAAAATCTTTTTTCTATTCAATTAATGAGTTAATTTTACAACAAGTTTATCGTCCTATGAGCATTGATTTTCGTTGATTTAAGAGAAAATTATTTGAAATGTTCTTTGAACAAATCTTTTGTGTTTTAAAATAAGAAAAAAAATATTCTGTTAGAGTACTTAATACTATAACAAAAAAAGTTTGAGAATAAATAACACATTTTTAGAATTGCGAAGTAAGATTGAATATAAAAAATAACCATAAAATATAATATGAAGTATAAACAGGTACATATATAATATTCAATAATATATATAAATATAATGTGTAATATGATGGTTAAATACATATATTAGTAAATTGGTGTATACGAATACATTCCGATTTATTAATATATAAATGAAACTTTATCCATATATTTTTGAATATTTTATATTTATTATTTGTAGAGTTTATTATATTGCATCTCTCTAAAATTGAATTATTTTAATTTCTTATTATCTTTTTGCTTTATATATATTATTAATATATTAGGTAACTTTTGGTATTACATCGTTTATACATAATAATACATTAATGAATTTCCACACAAACTTTTGTTCCTCGCTTAGACAAAAGTATAAAAAATAAGTTTATATTCAATAATAAAAGCGATTCCAGAACTTAAAAAAAAGATATATTCAGAAAGAAATTTTACATTCAGAGCTTTAACATTTAGCGACCCTTTTAAGACAGAATATTTCGCCGTCAAAAACATTTCCACAGTAGATCATAATCTTATTTGGTTAATCGTGTGTAAGTAGAAGAAATGAATAAACACACGAAAAGCAAAAATTCGTGACAAAATATTCATAAATCTGTAAATATATTGCTGGATAGAGAGGAAAATCCAATTTTAATTAATTAACTAAAAAAAAATTCTGTTTTTCAAATTTTAAAGAGAATCGTGATAACCTTATTTTTTTACAGCTTTATACCCGATGAAATTTAATTTCAAGAGACTCCATTAATTTCAAAGATTTCAATAAAAAATGCTAAAATTGTCGCTTATTAAATAAAACAGTGATTCTCTCTCTCAACAACTGCGTCGCAGCAGTATTGTGTGGCACCAAGTTCTTAAAACATGCCGCTAATTTTTTTAAAAATTATTAATTATACTCTGAGAAAAAAATTTTGAAAAATCTGTAACCGATTCATTCTGCTGTTTAAAAGAAATAAATTATTCATAAAATTGTTCTTGACCATTGACAATACTAGAGGAGAGTTATTCATTACTTCCCAAATTTAGATATAAAAAAAATTGATTGGGTTCGTAATCCCCATTTGGGATAACGGATATATCAGTACATGAATTAACTTTGAAAGAAGAGGAAAAACTATTTCGCTCAGTAATAATCGAGATTAAAATTACAGGCGATTATCCCGCAATAGCTAAATGTTACAATTTTTTCACATCTTATTTGTGTGAATTCGGATTTTTATAGCATTAACAAACATAAAAATGAAGGGAAAAAAAGAACGAGACTTCTAAAAGTAGATGACGAAATGAAAGTGGAATTGTCATTTTTTCTACTAAATATAAACGAAATTATCAAAATTTCTCAAACTCAAATTTCGAATTAAATGCATTGCTATAATTAATTTGTAATTAATTACTCAACAATCATTTTATTGCCTTTGTCGTACATATTTTATTTAACATTGAAAATCATTATCATAAACTCTATTTCACATAGTTTATTATAGATAAGTAAAATTCTCTTAAACTTACTTTATTGTTACTGTGCCGCCAAATTTTGAAATTGTTAATAGTGTACCGCAACAACAACAACAACAAAAAAAAAGGTTGAAAATTACTAAAATAGAATCATGTAAAAGTCTTCACAAAGTAAGTCATGATATTAAAGTTAGAATTAAGGTCTCGTCTTCATTTCGGCTTATAATTACAATAATTCACAGAATTTGCTTATAGCTCTACAATGAAGCGAGACCAAACAAAGCAAGCCTAAAACAGCGACAAATTTCAATTGGTTACAACTTATAAGTAAATGTAAAGTTTTGAAAACGATGTACAAGCTTTCCTTTTCAAATAAGTTTTTAATTAGAATGGAAACTACTTATTATCTATCCTATTAGTTAAGTTAATATGACTCATTTTTAGTTTCGTGCTAGTATTTTTAGAAAGCTTTCTTGGAAAACCAAGGTATGTTTATACATTCGTGTCTACGTAGGTAAGAACTTGAAAAAGAAGTAATCGTTCGTATAAACAGATGTAAAAGTTGTTTTTTTATTATTTCGATTAAGTGAAATCTTAAAAGCTTTCTGACATGAAAAGTTATATATAGTGATGATGAATCAACGAGCAAATTAAGTGTAGAAGAGATTTTTTTTTGTTGTTTGCTTCATCTGTGAAGGATAAAAGCAGACAACACACACAAACTGAAAAACTAAAATAGTTTCTAGATTTTTTCCATTTAATTATTTTTTTTCAAGTTAAAAAACTTTGAAAAATATTTCAAATACGAGAATTTTTGTAGAGGAGAAAGCAATAATCATAGATCATTCGTAAATAAAACGCTTCACGTTTTCCAGCATAGTCGCGTGAATGTAACTTGTTGAAAACTTGAGAATTGCTCATTTTTATGAGACATCTATGTACTTTTTACTGATGTCTAAATATAATACTTAAACTTCGTTTATAATATTCGAAGTTTCAGAGCTCCAGCTGTAATTTATGAATGAGTCTTTTACATATTATCAAAATGGGGGAAAAGAATTCTCTGTTCTACTTCTAACCAATTAGAAGGCAAAATTAATGTACATAATTTTTTCTTTTGTATATTAACTAATTTAAAATCTTTTAAAAACATTTTAAACATTATTTATATGGACAGTTTTAAAGTAGTTAAGGTAAAATTAATAATAGAGTTTTAATTATTTTGAATACTTTTATGCAACAGTATCTGGAATCAAACATCTGATAAGGATTGTTTTTAAGTTTTCAATCTCAATTAAAACTTCAAAGATTTCGGGGATGTCTAAGACTGTTAATGAATACTTTACAAAAACCTGTTGAATAATTTCATGGAATAATATATTTTTTATTTAATATATTAAAATACTGATTTAAAATTTAATATTTCATTTTAAAACAAATTTCTTCAGAATGAATTTAAAATTTGAATATTTTTATTTATTGTCTATGATTTTTGAAAAGTAAAATAGGATCTAATACAATTTCTTCAATTGAAAATTAAAAGGCAATAAAACAAAATTAGTAAATATTTAATTCTATTATATATATTACACATTTCAGACAAAAAGAAAAAAAATTCGATTCTTTTGCATCATTACATTATACTGTAACTAATTTTTTGGGAAATTTTTGAACAGTTTTTTTAGCTATATATAAAATAATTTGTAAATTAAAATTGTATATTAATTTGGAGAATAAAAAGAAAAGCACGCAAAAAACCTAAAGTTTTTAATATACACTAAAAAATAAAAATAAAAAAGCTTAGCTATAGTTTGAAACTTTGGGAGACAATAAATAAAATTAAAATAAAACATTGTATAAAATCTTCCAGAATTTCTTTTTATCTCATATTTCAACTTTTTATTAAAATCTATTCTTTTTAACAGAACGTTTCTTTAATATTCTTAAGATTCTTCAAAATGTTCGAAGCATTCTTTAATTTTAACCGTTATCTGTTGTACTTGAGTATTCAAACTTCCTATACGAAATTTCTTAATTTTTTTCCTTATTGCAAAATACGATTTAGTAATGTATCGAAAATGTTACGTGATAATAAACGAGTATTTAAATTTAAATAGAATTTATATTACCTGAATTTAGCTCTATATAATTTAATTTCTAAGAGCTTAATGTAATTTAGGAAATATGTATACCATGTTTAAAGATCTTTTTTTTTTATCTTCCTTTAAATGAATTTACATGAAAATGAAAGTAAAAAAATAAATAATATTTCAAACAAGTATCATTTTTCACATGAGAGAAAAAGAATTCTGATAAAAATGCATGACAATTTACTGTCAATAAATCAGATTTATTGAAAAGTTTTCTTTCTAGGAAAATCAGAAATTATAAAAACTTTCCGAAGGTAAAATTCCTTCACTGAGTAAATATTAAATTCGAAAAATGTGTACGTATTCTTTTTCCTTATGTAAAAATTTTTGATCGAAGCATCTCGAAGCAGACTTTACGCAGTGTCTGAAATTGATATACAAATAGAAAATATATATACCGTATAATCGTTGAAATCGAGGGCGTACTATTTCTTAAAATAAAATGACTGAATATAAATAACATTGATATACATTTTTAACGTAATACCAGACGGCTGATTTGAAGCAAAGATATGCATGAGATATGTTCAAAGAAGATAAAAATTTGCATTGACATTTTCAACGTGCTAAAATTCGTCATTCACTTTTATGACATTGCTTCAGATAAGCACATACAGTTTTTTGTAAGATGTGGCTGGCATTCATAAAAATTATTTTTCCAACTGGATTGATTTGTAAAATAGTCTGGAATTAATACTATTTTGTCGTGTTATAAATTTTACAGGTAATGTTGAGCTTTTAAAGCTCTAAAACACAAAAAATTGATTGCTAGTCTCTTTATTTTTGTATTCACGAACAGATAAATTTTCTCACTGATCATTAATAGGTTCGGCACATGAATTGTTGAAAAGTTATCGATTTTCAATTTTTTTATATTTTCTAAAAGTTTAAAAGTTTCTGTTTAAAATGATATATGATATGAGGAAATACAATGATTAGAAGTATTTTTATTTATTTTTTAATTGAAGCTACTCTTTGACGCACATCAAATAGGAGCACCTTTGTTTCCCCTTGTATATGTTTCTGATGAGCGTGAATCCAAATGATATTCAAGAAGGAAAATTAGAGTGTATTGAGTTTGTCCAAAAGTGTATGAATGCACGGTATGGTGTTAATAACAGTGATATATGGTATGGTGTTAATAACATATGGTCAGTGATTCCAAGATCAACAACAATGAACAATTTGTGGAATTAAAAACTCTAAAATTAGGCATAAATATGGCTATTGAACAGTTCAGTGTGAGTCATGTAGCAAAATTAATGATCTTAAAACATTGTGATATTGAACCAAGTTATAGTTGTGTGTCATGCTTCCAAAAATTAGATGCATGTAGGATTCATGTAGCCCAACGAAAACCTTTTGAGATCCCCCCAAAAAAGGCAAAATTGTTAAATATAATGAAAAAAAGAAAAAAAAAAGAAGAATATTAGAAGAGTTTTTTGTAGGCGAAATGAGTAAAGAAAAGGCTTCATATGCTTCTGGAAAGTACTAAAAAAATAACTGTTCAACAAATTACAAATTTTTACTTTAAAGCATGTTTTCTCAAAATGTAATATTTTTTACTTTATGCTCCTTTTTCTCAAAAACTATTAGTTATACAATCCTCAAATTTTCCGTGATCATACTTTGAACGTGTTTACATATTTTGAAGGAGGGAATTAGATATATCTGGCAAATATTTTTAGATAAGGCTTTTTTAAACTAAATTTTAGGTGAAAGAATTGGACATTTTTTTAAAAAATCATGATTAATTTAATTTTTAACAAAAAAAACAAAACCCTTCATTAAAGTTTTATTATTAGTACACATAACCTACTGTAAAAATTTTATTCAAGAGAAATAAATAGTTTCTGAGAAAAAGGTACATAAACTTACGCAATTTAACATGAGCTCCTATGGACCCTCTTTTAAGCTGTATAAAATATTTTTTCTATTCAAACGTCTGTAAAAACTTAGTCAGCTGTGAAGCGAAGTCGAATAAATTATTTTAATTTTTGGTATTACTTCAGACGTTATAAATAAAGCCTTTATTGCTTAGTAAGAATGTTCAAGATTTCTTTTTTAGTATTTATTTTAACTTTTACTTTCTTTAATTTACTTTAACAGGTGGAGAATTCCACATAAAAGTGATTGTATTTGTATATTTGTCTTTTGCCAGAGATATATTAATGCGTTCCAACAATTTAAAATGGTATCGAAATAAGTTAAAACCAAAAACGTTCTCCATATTTGATACAATGGACTCAATATTAAAAGAAAAAAAAAAGTACAATTTTTTTTTTTCAATTCAAAAATTTCTGTGAGCATTTGTTCTAAAAACTTTTTCACATTTCATTTAAAGAATACACAAATGAAGAATTAGGAGAAAAACTAAGTTTTAAAATAAAACGTATGAGTTAATTTTTTTCTCTGTATGGACTTGATTTCGGAAATATAAACTCTCGTTACTTTAGATAGTGATCAGTAAACGACAGTCCCGATAGATATTCTTTCCGGCTTATGGCGGATTTTTAAAGTAGCCGTACAGGAATTTTCAAATACGATTACTAAAAAAGTCATTAAAAGAAGTTTTCCACTTTTAAAATGCTCAAGAATTTTATTAGAGATTTGAATGCTTTTTGCATATGTAATTTTGTATATGTGAAGGAAAGTTATACAGAAATAGATTTTAAAACTTCTATAAGTGCAAAAAAATAGAATCTGCTTAAATAAATTTCTGTTCTATAATTAAAGTATTCTTATTTGCATATATGTTTAAATACGAAAATTGGAAAGGCAAGAAATACACAATCACAGCTCTACTCGTCGTAAGCGTTAAAGAATTTTCAATATATATAATATTAACACGCTTTTATAGTTTCTCTTGTATGTAATGGAATATTTGAACTCGATTTTTACCCACTTTAAAAGGCCAGATTAATTCGAAAGTTTGCACACTAGTCAAGGACCGATGACAATACAATTCTTAATTTTGTTTCATTGTCCTGATCAGGATTTTAATAATTAAGGATTTTAAGTATTTTCGACATTTGGCGACTAATTCATTACACCGTTTTCAGGTTTGGCGACTAATTGCATAAACCATTTTCAACTTTGCGACTAATTCCAAATGCTATTTCTAGATTTAGTGACTAATTCCAGATTTAGCGACTAAAAGATTAAGGTGAAACCCTAAACCACAATAGGCTTCTGGTTAATACAAATAAAAAAAAAGTGTTCTTTATGTGAAAAAGGGTAGGTGCGTAGCTTTTCTGAAAATGGAAATAAAAAAAACTCGTACACGTGAATAAAAATAATTTATGTTCTAACTGCTAAATATTTTTATTTTTATAAGGCAATACGTTTAGAAGTGATGGCACGAATTAACATTATAGCAATACGTTTAATAGGTGATAATACGCTTGACATTTAGTATTTCTTCTTAACACCCTTTTATTAGTTAGACCTGTATCTATAGAGACGGAATCTTTGAAATATAACGATATGGGACTCATCCAAGGCCCCGTAAACGGAGAGAATAAATACCCTTCAGACGCATTAATTAATATCCATTGAAGAGCAAGACTAATTCCAGGAGCCACATAATTCCGGTTCTAAATATCGAACTCAAGGATAAATTCAACAAAGAATAAATGATAGTTTTAAAAACTAAAAAACAGGCTTTTATTGTAGATCGAACTAAAAAATGAAAAATAATTCTTAATATAAGAATAAAATGATTAACGAGAAAATTAATGTCATTGTGGTAAAAGCGTGGGATGTTCTTTGTACTACATTTTACACTAACTCAGCATTTCGGAATAGAACTAGTAAGAAATTATAACAATTAATATAGAGCACCCCACGCTTTTATCCCAATGACATTAATTTTCTCGTTAATCATTTTATTCTTATATTAAGAATTATTTTTTTACTTTTTATTTCTATTCACTATAAAAGCATGTTTTTTAGTTTTTTTAATTTATGAATTTATTTTTAAGCTTTATTTCATTTTATTATATTGGCCTACTAAATTTTTTTTAATCCATTTTTAAAAAAGTTTGATTTTTACTGATCTAAGATGCCCTGAATTCTATAATTCAACATTATCTGAAGACTATTTTATAACTTTTAATCATTTAATCATTATAAAAGAATTGATATAAAAAGGATAACTTAAACGTATATATATATACATAGTTTACTTATTAAAGATAGTTAAAAGAAGCGAACAAATAATGGAAACTAATAATTAGATGTGAATATAAATCTCCTTACTCTGGATGTGTAAAAATAAATGATTTAAAAAGGAATTTTTATAATTCTTAAAAATTCTTTTGTTTTTTCAAGATAATTAAAGTTCATTTCTTCTAAATCAAGACAAAAATTTGAGAAATGTTTAACTTTATAAGTAAAATATTATTATTATTTTTTTAAAGCTCTTATCTTTTAAACCAACAATTTTTTTTTAGCTCGCTTATATTTCATAGAATTGCATTTCTTTAAAACATTTTCTTGGTAAATCGCTAGTTTCTTGTTAAATCTAGCTGCTTAGCATTTCCGAACGATTATAAATATGTTGTAAAAAGTATTTTGTTTCGCTTGTATTTTTATGACTCTTTATGAAACTCACTGTGTGCTTCAAACATTAAATGTCTGCAAATTAAAATTTGTCTTTTAGATGCTTACGACATACATGTTAACTTATTTGTATTTTAACAAGCCAATTAATTACATAAACTCATTTGTATTTTATGATTTTCTAAAAATTCAGTATTGGCCAGCCTGTGACATGCAACATAGTATAAGAAAGGGGTGTCTTTTTTGTTTTTAATCCAGAGACGTTTGACTGCACTTAATATGAACTCTTAGCTTTTCCCTCCTCTTCATAGCTCTCTAAGAAAAGTACCAAGATTGTGCACCTGTTGGACATCGTAATGTTATGTATTAGAACATGTGTATAAATGTTGTAAAAGATCGTCTCGTAAATTTTCTCACTATCCCTTGGTATTTACTTTATTGATTAGGGTGAAAGCTTGATAATATTTATTTATCCCTTTTATTGTTTCAATTTGAAAGCTGACACCTTTTTACCACCTAAGGTCATTTAAATTTTGGAACAACTTCCCTGCAATTCTATTCCTGTCTTTCCCACACAACATCGTTTATACTTTCTTCTTGAATTAAAATGCAAGCTACATTTAAAAAAAACTTGCCTTTTTATTAATTGATGATACTTACTCCAATTTGGATTCTTTGTAATGTTTGGATAATGGAATAAAGTGAAGAATTGTCATGAGACGTGAGGCAAGGAAGTCTCGAGTGTTGATTAACAGAAACTTTAATCCAACATCCAGGATTTAGTGTAGACTGGATCTTTTAGCAAACCTTCTGTACAACAGTCACGATGAAAAATGAAAATAAATATTTTTCTATTACAGTGAGCTGAGCTACGGATTCTCAATCGCCTCATAATCATCAAGTGGCCAAAGAAGCCCAAGTTTCAAAGCTTATTGTTTCTAGAAGGCTATATGAGAAAGGTCTATTTACAAGACCTCTGGTGTCTTTCTTCTATACACATATCCCATATATTATGAATCAGAGAGCACCAACTTTAGGGAAGGTATCAGTGGGTGACCTTATACTCACTAATGAGTTCACTGTACCTTCCTAAGGAGTGAGCCAAGGACCCACTGTTTGTCATCTAACATCCAAGAAAGAGATCAGTTTGACAAGACTGAGATGGTCTGGGTAAACATCATGTTAGAGGGGTGCACAAACTTTTTTATTTTTCAGAGAGGCTCTGTAAACAACTGTGAGGTATACTCTTATAGTCTTGTGGTAACTTTTCGGGTATACAAATGCTCTTGATTTTTTTTTATAGATAATGCTCCTCCTCACAGAAATTTCTGGAAAAGGAGGATATTCACCAGAAGAATTGTCCTGCAAAATATCCAAGTCTTAATCCTATAGAGCAGCGATACACAACCTGCTACTCGCTGGGCCTTATTGAGTGGCCCGGTCATAGCCCATTGCACTGAGAAATTCATTTATTTAAGCACAATGTATTGAAAAATTGGAGGGAAATTCTTTCATTCAAGAAATCAAATCTATCAAAGTTGCTTTTTGTTGTCGATGCTGTACGGCTCCGAATTAATATTTTTTTTTAATTTGTAACTGTAATGCGGCTAGCCATTATAGTGATTACAAATAACAGTAGAGTAGCGACCCTTTTATGGGTGAAACTAATTTGAACTATCCCCAATGTATTGCAAAGAAATATCCCCAAAAAAAATAGGTTGCTTTAAGACGATTGAGAAGTTGAGTATTTTGTAATGATAAACAAATATAAACTAGTAATTGTTTGATTAGAAGAAAGTGTTGCTTTAAAAAAGTACCAATAAACACAAATCATTCAATGATATTTTTCCTCGAGGATTTCTTTCGAGAGACGATAAATTGGTTTTCTTAATAATCTTTGTAGCAGCAATAAAGTGTTTTGTCTCAGTGGTAATGTCACAAGATACAGCCGTAATAAAGATATCCTAAGAATTTTGTTATATTATCTTTGTTATATAATCTTTTTCCTTTCAGTTTTTCTGCATTTGGTTGTATATAAGAGATCCATACTTATTACTTTTACCAACAAATAAAATCTAAAATGATCTTTAATTCTGAAAAGAGAACTATTTGTTTTAGTAACATCAAAAAGTTTGAATAAATTTGAAGCAAAAAACACGCACGCAATTCTGAACAAATAACAAACAAATAATACTTATTTCAGTCGGGAGTTCAGTTAAAATTCTTTGTTGTCATCCTCCACCTGATAAATTAATATTTGACTTAAAAATAAGTGAGGTCTTGTCAAAAGAAAAATCGAATTATCAAAGGGCAGCTTTGTTTCTATGACTGTAGAATGTCAGCAAAAGGGTTTGTCATTGATGAAAAGAAATCGAAAAACTACCCCATAACTCAGAAGAAAAAAAATAATATATAAAACGAATTTTTGTGTGTGTATGTGTTTGATAAGAGATGTTAATGTTGTAATGAAATAAAAGCAAAAAAAAAAATGAGTTTTAATATTTTGATCAATTTTCTACTTTTTAAGCGTTTACTGTTACATCAGTCTTATATTACGCCACTGCCTTCAGAACAATATACCTGCATAATCTAATACATAAGATTTATAGAAAAGTGTTAGGGGAGAAATGGAACCGATTGCTTACATGAACGCATGAACTATTTCATTTCCCAGAATGAATTCAAGTTATATAACTGTCAATACGACTGATGTAAAATTTCACATGTGTATCTGCTGTAAATGCACATGCAAAGCTAATTTCTTTTCTTTTTTTTTTATGCATAGGGATGTGTCAATGACCTTTTCTTTGGATGCAATTCATGTTTTTTGTTGGCATTTTTGCATGGATTCAGGTTATTAAATATTAGTTCTAACTTGCTTTTTCCTTTTTGGAGAAGGACCCTTTTAAGCCATTTTTTTTATCCGTCACCTTTTTTTTTATTCTGTCTTAAGTTATTCAGCTTTATAAACGATTGGTCGTGCGGATATATCGTAATTGCTGTAAGAATGTTTGCAATATATGCATGATTTTTACCCAATATATGCACCGACCAATATAAATATGCATATATTTTTAATATAAATATATATTTTATTAAAATTTATTCAATATTCTGAAGATAATCAATTCTCTTTATATGCATGGATATATGTAATAATTTCCTCAAGTATCCTTTTAATTAACTCTTTTAAATAATCTTCTTTAAATAACTTTTAATTCTTTGGTTCAAAACTAACGCGTTAATCTTAATTGTAATTGAATAGTAACATCGCATCAGAAATCTCGTGCCCGCCTGTTTTAAACAATCAAATCTCCTGTTACAAAGGAATTACGCGATCTTCACAGCTGATATAAAAGCGAAAGTCTTTTTGTGCTCATCTCTCTTTGTCTTCGTGTTCGTCCTGTGAAATATCGCTGCTGCTTGTTCCTATATGTGTAGTATCGTCCATTCTATGTTTATTGTTTAAGATGTGAATGTTTATGTGTCTCACCATTTTTAATAAGCAAGATTTCCTACTACAAAGGACTGCCTCATTAAACCCAATAATGGAATATCAACCCTCATAAATAACCATCGACAAACCTATATACAAGTAACCAATAGAAATAGGCATCGACTACGCTACACATACGTATACAGTAGTGGCCAAAATTCTGGACACTTTTTAAAATTGTTATGTTTTTTAAGTTTGTATGCTTATAGAAAATTTTACGCTGCACAAAATGCAAAGTATCTTATATTATTTTAAAGGGAATTTAATACTGAATTCAATACAAAAAAAAAATTAAAATATTTTCAATGCAAAAAAAGTTATGCTGCAATAACTGTCGATATACATTAGATACTCAATACTCATGATAGCAATGTGTTATCAGATCTCAGTGAGGTTACCTTTATTCTTTATTACAGTTTCACATCGATGTTTCAATGAGCTGAAAATAGTTTTACGCTCTTCCTTCGTTATTGCATGATGCCAGGAAACAATTATATCCTCAATTAGTTCCTTTTATTTCATGGGTACCTCATTCGGACAAGAGTTTTCAAACGGTGCCGCAAGTTTTCGATAGGATCAAAGTCAAAACTGTTTCCTGGCCAAAAAAACAACTCATTGATCTTATAACGGTATCAGTCTTTCAATTACTTTACTGTGTGGCAAGAAGCAGAATCTTGCTAAAAAATAAATGAAGCATTGTTAGTAAATAGATCTCTGACGGAAGGCAGAAGTTTGGGTTCTAGAATGGTGTCAATGTATTTTATGACATTCAGTGTCCCAGCGATGATATGAAGGTGACCGATACCATCTGCTGATATACATAACTAAATGATAAAACTTTGTGGATGTTTTACAGTTGTCTGGATGCAGTCAGGATGCAGCATTTCTGCTATTCTCGTCTTACATATTATAGGTTATCACTACCGAATAACGATATTTTAGTTTCGTCCCTCTATATAACTTGTGACCAAATAATCATTTGTCCAATTCATGTGTTCTATTGTCCACTGTAGTCCCTTTTAGTGCTGCTGTAAATTGAGAAACGGCTTTTTTCGTGGAATTCTACCTTTTAGTCTCACATCTACTAATCTACTCCAGATTGTTTTTAGCTGACAGAAACACCAACATCACTCACTTCACTTCCGGTGAATGTCCATGAAATTCTTTTATCTTTGAAACATAGTATTTTTGTTCTTCTGTCATCAACAGATATGGTGCACCTTTTTCGGCCTTTTCCTGCTTTTTTTATATTTTTTATATTAAATTTGTCTCCTGTGACATCTTAAACTAATCTTTCAGTCTCCAGATACAGTCACTGAACTACCTACCTGTTATGTAATTTTAACATAGGAAATACTACTTTCTCGTCACACATGTGTCCAATCTACTCTTTTTTTATGTCATTGCTTTTTGAATTAATATCATTGTTATCCTGGCCAGGAAATAGTTCTAACCTTAGTCCTATCAAAAACTTCTGGCACCGTTTGAAACCTCTTGTCCGAAAGAGGTACCCATTTTGAAATAAGAATTAACTAATTGAGGATATAATTGTTTCCTGGAATCATGTAATAACGTAGGAAGAGTTTAAAACTATTTTCAGCTCAATAAAACATTGATATGAAGCTGTAATGAAGAATAAAGGCGACCTCACTAAGCTCTGATAACTCACTGCTATCTTTAGTATCTAATGTATATCGACAGTTATTGCAGCATAACTTTTTTTGCGTTGCAAATATTTACTTTTCTTTTTTTGTATTGAGTTCAATATTCAATTCTCTTTAAAATGATATAAAATACTTTGCATTCTGTTCGACGTAAAATTTTTCATAAGCATACAAATTTAAAAAAACATAACAATTTTAAAAAGTGTCCACAATTTTGACCACCACTGTATAATATAAAAATTCTTTCCATGGTGGAAATATATAAATTCTTGTATGTTTTTTTACTTTTAAACTTTTGTTAAGATATTTTCGTGCTCATCAAGCAGTGCTCTAAAAATTTTATTCAGCTGACATCATATACATGAATTGTTATTTAAAATTAAAAATAGAACATTTGAGTACATATAATCGCTCATGAAAACGCTGTATCGTTTTCTAAAAATAAAGCGGCAGAACTAAATAACACGGTTTAAGTGATATAGCGTTTGTTATATTCAAAGATAAACATTGGATCACACAGATACCGCGAATGATAAAAATTTGCATTGGCATTTACAAATATCTGATTGCGTAGTTGCCATTTAAATGACGTTTGAGATAAGCATATTTGACATATCAATAACATACGTCTCTTGCAACTGCAGCTCTTGAAATAATCTTAACAGTTTCACATTCATTGATTACATGGAATTAGAAGATGTTTTGCTTTGAATATACAGAATAAGATTTTTGTTGAGGTATCTGAACACATTCAGAGTAATTTCCTAAACATAGCATACAAGCTTAGTAAATATCTTTTTTAAATATAAGTACTTATCAGCAACATTTAAAATAAATTTTGCAAAAATCATAATTATAAATGAAGTTTTAGGATGTTTTAAAAAAATTTTAAGGCAGTTAGAGAAAAAGTAAATTTATATCAATAAAATTAAGACTAAAATAAACTATACATGTTTATCTAGGGAATGTATTAAAATTTTTAAGTTTCATTAAAATACAAAATTTTAGAACTGATCGAATAAACATTATAGGAAATGTGACGAATTTATGAGGCTTTTATATTGAAATAGCATCCCATAACTCCAAAAATATTCATACAGTATAAATTATTTTAAAACATTCGCTAGAAAATAACACAAATATCACTTTGAAAAAGTTTTATAGAAGTACACACATTTATAATATTTCAAGTTATCAGATTCGTCATGATAGGTTTTGAACCATTTAAATGCCCATTTCCGGTAAATTAAGACCGACTTCTGTTTTTTGTATTCATGTACTTAATAGTAACTCGACCTCTCTGTAACGTAGAAACAAAATAATATATGTTTTGTAAGGCCAAAAGATTGTTCTATTCAATAAAATAAAAGAAATACAAAATGTGTGTCAATGGAATTCCGTCATTTCAACGTATTCGTATATCTGAAACATATTCCTAAAAGGTTTGAATGAGAAAAACCAATATAATCAAATTATTTATTATCCACTTCAGAAGCCTATAATTTCATATTTTAAGTTAAGTACTTTTCAATACTTTTAATTAGTCGTATATAAATATTTAGTAAGTTATTATAAAGCAATACTGATCCACATAAATTACTCAATGATAGTTATAACTTTTTTTATTTTATTATCAAGATCTATGTCGTGATGTAGATAAATCTTTATAGCTTTACAAGTTTTCCCGAGAAGGAATTCCTGCCTGAGATTTTTCTTTTTCTTTCAGACCGCCGATTTGTTTTCAAATCGTATTCCAGATAATTACCGATTTTTCTTTATTTTGTTAAATACCGGTTAGTTCCAGCAACTTAAATTTTCACAAAATAATTGAAGTAATGATATAAATTTTAAATAATTTTCTAATTTTTTTCTTTATTAAATGTTTTGATTATAATTTATGTTTTATCTAATTGTAAAATTTAGAATTTTATTTTATTCCAGTTATTCAAACAGAAAACTTTACAGAATACAAATATTTATTTGTATATTTTTTGTTTATTTGAAGTAAGGGTGAATGTGAGTGTTTAATTTTTTGTAAATTAAATTATCAATATAAAATCAAATTTATATCCATTTTTTATACATTTGTTATCAGCCACAACTGATTTTTTTATTTCATTTTATGTGTTTGTAAATGAAAAATTAGTTTTCAAATCACATCCAAAAAATGAAGAGTAGATCTAAAAAAGCTCATTAATACAACGCTTGAAAGTAATGATATTGTTGAAATTTTTTCCTTATGTGTGTTGACATGAAGATTAAATAAATTAGTATTTAATAAAATTGTAACGGAATGTTTGAAATATTTGAACGTTTTCAAAGAGAATGTTTTCATATTGTAGTAATATTCTACCTATTTCATAACAAGAACTTTAATTATATCACCCCAAATATTCTAAAATCGTTCTTTAAAAAATAAATAAAACTTTCTTAATCTTCTTATTTGACCCTTTTCAGTTCTACATACTATTTAGAGAAAACTGCAAATTGAAAGTTTGGTATGTAGTCGAAAAACTAAAAGAAACAACCGATTAAAAGGAAATTAAAAAAATATTAATTCAAGAGTTTACATAGCATTAAATATAAAATTGGATAAAAAGGTCATAGGAGTGGGAAAATGGCTCTTTAAATAAATATTTCGTCGGCCTAATTATCAGACTGCGCAACTCCACCGGTGTTACTGATTTGATATAGAAGTGCAACGCGCCAAGCAATTTTTGGCGCGATTTCTTAATCCTTTTGTTTTGTCTACGCCATGCCTCAGTTAGCATTCGCTTTTAATTTATTCCTCGATCGGTGTAATCACTACTTTTTTTATTACATAATAAAATTAGATTTCGAAGGGCGAAGTGGTGGCAAGATTTTAACACAAAATAAATACAACAGAAAGTTAATATTAATGTATTACACTTCCAGATATAAATTATTTATACTATTTTAAGCGTTCATTACACAAAATTTGTAACAAAGTGTTACTTTTGCTGAGCAGAGATCCCGCGAGAAAAAACCATAACAAAAAACTAACACTAATATACGTTATCCCCATTGCAACCACATTACCGCACAATAAAAATATCAAAGTAAACCATATTGTAATATTATCGCCTATCTTGGCGAACATAAACAAAAACTTGGCGCCTAGCCCTACTGTATCAAATTAGCATCCCAGATGGAGTTACGCAGTCTGATAATTAGACCGACGATTTGTTATCAGTTTAAGAAAAATTTCTTAGTCGTCTACTTCAACCCGACTCGCACGTCTGCATGAAACAGCCAAATACGTCTAGCCGTAATGAATTTTAACCAAATGTGATCGGCATTGGAGCTGTCACTCATTCTTTATTCCTTTATTGTTCCAAAATTTTCTGTCACAACTACTTAACACGTCAAACCGTATTCATACGAATGAAGTTTTTTTTAGGGATTTTCTTATTCTACAGTTATGTAATTGATTACTTCAAGACTCTACCAGTCATTTCCCTGTGATTTGTGCAAAGCTTTGCCAAGTTATAACAGAGATTATGTGTTTGGAAGCAGTTTTTAGTGTTATAAATCTTTATGAAGTCTTTATAAATTTCTGATTAATTTTTAACTTAAAAATAGAATTAGTTGATTTATTTTTTAATTATATATAATCGAACCCCTATTTAACGAATTGTTTTCTTTCCCCGATTAAAATGAAGGTAAAAATCCCCTATATAATGAAGGATAAATCCCGAACTAACGCATTATTTCAAGACACCTGGAGTTTTTTTTTTTTATTAATTTGCATTAGAAAAAATTGAATTTTTTTTTCAAATGATGTATTTTTTTTTCCGGAACAGAAAAAGACTTTTCTTGTAAGCAGCAAATTTCGACAGTAAAGAATGAAGACCATTATTAGAATTTACAGGTGCAGAAGTATTACAATTGCAACTTATCGTGTGAGTTTTGAATTGGACAGGAAATTCCTTTCTTATCTCATTCAAACCACAACGCAGGGGATATTTAACAGCTTAACGATTATGTTGCATTTGATGATGGACTGCCTATCTGTACGACTTTTGATTGCCGGTTGTTGCACAGATAGGCAGGTCCATTGTTGATAGGAAATGTTGATTTGTCATAGCCAATAACGATTTTGATGTAGAAATTTATAATTAAAACTCCTATCAAAACTGTTACATTTTCTAATGCTTTACATTGTTTGAAAACTTTGAAAACATACTTTTTGTAGCAGGATGTAAATGACGCAGTATTTTCTTCTCAAGATTATGTCGAAAAGGTACCCCTTCGAATCAGGAATCAAAAAGATTGTCAGATATCTTTTAGTATTTTAAAATTTTCAATTAACTGGTAAGTAATAATTCGCTAATAATAGTATTTTTAGCTATAGAATAAAAAGTGTGTAATTTCTAATTATGGATATTTTTTGCAATGTTGCTTATTTTAGAATGTCCAAAAAGTAAGTGCAAAAAATATATTTTGTTTGAACCCCAATATAACGAACAACTTCGATTCAACGAACAAAATGTTCGATCCCGATGAATTCATTAAATCGGGATCCGACTGTATATACCCTTTTCTCCAATGTAAAGAAAAAGCGATGTCAAAATTTATGGGAGGAAATATTCGAATCCCTTGCATGTTAATTTTCTCACTACATGAAAGAATTTTTATAATCTTTTTTTGAATAATAATGAATACAAATAATAATATATAAAAGAAAATGATGGGAATGTTAAAATATCGGAATCAGAAATCGAAATGCCGGAATTTTTTAAAAAATCTATTATCAAATTAGAACTGGATTTGTTCACTTGTAAAATAGGCACTTTAATGTTTTGTACTAAGGTTACATTGATATTTGATGCTCTGTTGGAAGGCCGCATATATTTTCTGTGACTTCTGAACAATCGCAAAAGAAATACCTCAATCTATGTACAGTGGCTTTCAAAGGTGTCTGTACACTTGCAATTTTTTATAAAATTTAATGTTTTCAACTAATAAAAATTAATATTTGTAGTTGTTATTTTTTATCGGCTCTTGTATAGGGAAAGTTTCCTTACTGTCGATTTAAAATTGCAGTAGTCAATGTATATTCGAAAAAGTGTGATTTCCTTCTCAATTGCACTTCAAAATCTTTTTGTTAGCTTTTAAACATATCATAAGATATTACATGCGTTTTTTTCACTTCTGTGTTGGGGACTTAATTGTATATCTTGTATATTTTATGAGTGCTCTAAAACTCACGTACTGACTTTCGTCGTATTTTCCCTTTAAGAAAATCCAAAAATTATTCTCAGCTTATGCACGATATATGTACGGTACATTTTGCTTTTGAATTTATTTGTACTTAAGATTTAAAACAATATTTTTTACCATATTAATATAAAGTGAAAGAATATCTTACTGTACTAGCATGTTTTTTCAGAGCAGACTATAAAAAAATTAGTTTAGAGATATCTTTTTTGCAAATTTTTTCCTGAATAACACGAATAACTGGGCTCTTAGAATATTTTAGGTTGATTAATATGCATTACGTCATTTTGTAGACTGAATGTTTAACGTTCTTCCAAACATATTTTCGATTAGTACTGTAATTCAAAGACAAATCTTTATTTGCTTCGAATATTCAAAAACTTAATTTATCCGCTTATAAATTTGAATGGCAGTTTATTCGAAATTTTGACGGAATTTACGCTAGATACAGATAAATACGGATCAAGCTTTATGATATACGAAACCACCGAATAAAAAAGTTAGTACATAAAATGAGTGTACTGTGTCATAGATTCTAAAAAAAAATGAAGGCTAATCCTCATACAGCAAGGAATACTAGGACACAGTTTCACTCAAACACGGTTTGAAAAGAAATAAACGGTTGAGCAATACTTAAATGTTTTAAGAATAAAAATCAAAATTAGAGAAATTCTCGTCTAGTACTGCATAATGTACAAAAATTATCACATCGAAAAATTTCCATTTGCGCACGTATGCTGTGTAACGATATAAAAAATATTATTTGTGTGAGAGATGGTTTGAATCGCTACTGAGAAGCCCCCTCCCCCTCATCTCAATCCTATAACACGTATAAAAATAAAACAGCTTTCTGATATATTTTCAATAGCTTGTTTGAGCGATAACCTGGCTCTTTTCTCTCACAAAGATCTGCCGACCCCTGGTGAAGGCAATATTTCCCGGAGGTGCCCTTTATTTCAGGTACGTATAATGTTCCCTTTCTATATAATAAAATTCATCATAAGTTAATTTAATGAACTTGAGGATAAAGTGTGAAACAGAGTTTTCTTGGTGCCAAGCATGGCAACAAGTAAAAAACATGTCAAATTCTGAGTTATACCCATTGCTAATATTTTAAATAGGTAAAGTTGACACACACACACAAAACTCTACTATAATTTAATTTTTTTAAATTCATTTATTGTGTCGGGTCAATGCTTGCGTTAGTGTCAACTCGGAAAAGCTTTCGTCTATCCATTATCTATATAACATTTAACAATCGAATATATTTCACGATAAATGTGAGAGGACCATTTTCTATTTTATCTCTAGCAGAATTGGGAAATATCTTATGGTAGAAATTGTATAAAAGGACTTTATTTTAAGTATACCTATTTCACTTCGCACTATGGTACTCACGGATTAGTTTCACCGCTGCCAAAATAACGACCCGCGAATCGCGCCATTGTCCACTGACTAGTTGGATTTTTTAAAAAAAATAATAGACGTAAGAATGTTTTTGTTGTTTTGATATCATGGTGCCAATTTCGCTACGGTGACGCTAGTACGAAAGAACCCATTGATCTTGTCCGTAATGCTCATGGTGAATACATTATATTGATAAAATTAAATATCGGATTTAAATGATTTCCATTATTTTTCAACACTTGCTCTTGATTAGATGCTTTTAAATAAGAGATGGATATGTTTTTAGAGCAAATTACCTCATCAAATTTAATATCTAGGAATCAAAAGTCACTAAAAATATACGCTTGAATTAGAGGAATTTTACCCCTTCTGAATTAACTGAAACATTTAGTAAATTAAGAGAATATCTTAGATTGGTCTTAACTTCTGTAATATATGTTTTTGTTATATATCTCTGAAAAAAAAACTCAAGCTTTAATTAAAATATTGTAAGCTGTGTTACGATAAAGTTCAATTACATGCCCTTTAATTTTAAAAAAATAAATGAATTCCCAAATTAAAGGGAAGATTAAAAATTCTTTCCGTAGATGATCAAAAAGATTTTAAAATGTTATAAGACTTACAAATAATTTAAAGTACAGTACATTTTTAATTATTTATAAGAATACTGCATCAAAAGAGAAAATAATCATTTTCTTCCCTTTTTTTATTTATATGATATATAAGTTCTCTACTCATTTTTTTAGCTTTAAGAAGTTTGCACATTTTATTGATATTTGGTTAGAATTTAAATAAAAAGTGCATTTCCTTCATCATCAGCATTCGCATGACAGCATTTTGTGGGCCTGAGCCTTCCTCAAAAATTTTTCCCATTCTACCCTTCTCCCAGCAATTGATCTCCTTCACTTTTAGAATTTTAAAATCCTCATCCACACAGTCTTTCCATCTTCTTTTGTGGACCTTCCCTTTGGTCTTTTATTATGAGGAATCGCATTAAAGATTTTCTATGCTTTTCGTTCTGGGCTCATTATCACTATAGGCCTAACCATCTCATTCTACTTAATTTTATGGACTTAATATCTTCATCACCATTAAAAATCTTATATATTTCAAAATTATATCTTTTTCTACAACTGTTAGTATTGAAAACATCACCAAATAGGATTCGCAGGAACTTCCTTTAAAAAGTCGCCAAGATCTTCTCTTCCTTACCTTTCTTAAAAATGAAATTACAAAATATTTCAATTGCAAACTAATATTTGTATTTTGGGGAATTAAGGCAAAATCTTAAGAAGGAAAAAATAATTCTATATATATTAAAAAATCGGTATATTATATTCAATCCTTATATAAAAAGACGAGTTTTTTTCCCCCACTTTGCATTATACGACAAAAAAAATTTTTAACTTGTAAAAATGGCTCAAAGATGTAATAAATGTCATCAAGTGCCGTATTGACTGTAGAGCAATTTTCAAAAATGTGGGTTTTGCAATTCATAACAATTTACTTCGACGCATCGTGTTACCAGAGAGGATTAACTACAATTTGTGGGTGACTTATATCATTGTTTTAAATTTCTATGCAACATAATGTATTAAGATGTTACTGAAAGCTGTGAAATCGGTATTTGTCCTCAACCGCATTTTAAAATGACGAAAGAATTTGACGTTGGAAAATGGGTAAACTGCGACATGTGTTGGATTGCTCATGTTTGTTTAGCCGTTGTGACCTCACGAAAGATTGTTTCCTTGTCTTGTTTACCAGGACTATTGCTGAAAGATTTTTGCATGATTGAAGCATTTTGCGTAAGTTTGTTTTAGCTTACGCAAAGTGAGGTGTCAATATCCACTGCGCACTCACTTTCATCTGCTTCACGAAATACTTGGAGTTATCACATTATTAATCGTATTAAAGATTTTATCGTATTTAGGATTACACGTGTTACTGATGAGATTGCATTATTCTAAAACATTTATCTTCACTGGGTTTATCTCGGTCCTAATGCTTTTCAACTATCTCCGAAAAATTTGTCAATAAATTTTAAAAAAGAAGTTTTTTTTTTAAAATCTTTTTTTCTTGCTGTGCTATTAAATGATTGATCCTCATCACTAAATACAATGTTCAACTTAAAGTGTTACCTTAATTTCGAATACAATGCATATTCAATTGTTTGGAGAAAAAACACACATTCAGAATTATTTAACTATTTCAAGTTTAAATACATTACAAATGACTTTATACCTTTGATTCTATTTTAACTAATTATAAAAACAAAACATCGAAACAAACAATTGACATCATTTAATAAATAAAATTATCGATTTAAAAAGATTATTTTTGATAAAAAAAATAATTTTATTATTTTAAACCCAAATTAAATAGTTATCGATTTTTTAAAAGAAAAAAATATTTTCCAAAAATATAGCTTTGCTCTGCGGCAAAATATTGATGATCATCTGAAGGCTCATGGTTTTACTTTAAACTCATTCCTAGTCAGTTATAAACAAGTAAAAAAAAAAAATTTAAGAAACCCTATTTAGATCAAAAAATTTAAAAATTTTAGCTTTTTATTAAATAGTTCAATTAATATAAATATGTATATACATGGGACAAAAATCAAAAATTTTAAAGGGGAAATTAATTTTTTATTCATTATCTTTAAAAAATATCGTATTGTCATCCAAAAAAAAATCGTGTATATAAATTTCAGTTCAACTGAATGCTGTGAAACGGGAAAAAAAAAAACCCTTTTTCAAGTTTTGACACAATTCGCCAAAAGGGTTCCAAGTCGCCAAAAAATAATGTCAACGTGGTTGTTTTTTGTAATTTTTAAATAAAGTTTTAAGCAATTAATTTTTTTTAAATTAATTATTTTTGTATTGTCATCCAATATAAACCTGTATAAAAAATTTTTCAGCTCAATTGAGCGTTTTTAAAATGTATTTTATTAACTATTAAAAAATTCCACCCAGATAAATAAATAAATATATAAATTAATATATAGAGATTGTGAGCTAATAGTAGGAATTGAAAAAAAGTTAAGAAACAAATAGCTGGACAAAAGTTTAGTTAAGTGGATTATCGAAGAAAATTTCTATTATTTCGGTTTTGTTACTTAACCAAGAGCTACAAAATCAAGAGCTACAGAAGTGATTCCCAAAGTGGGGGGCTATGGGTCTAACCCCCCCTTTCAAGGGGTCCAAACCCAAAAGGGAAAAAAAATTTTAGGGTCCATGAGGTATAAATGGGGGTCTCATGATGGTGACTCTCAAATTTAAACCAAAAAATTTTTTAATTTTTAAAAAAAAAAATTTAGTCACAGGAAAAAAAGATTTCTTATTTAATAAATTTATTTACTAATTTTAATAAAATTAATTTGTAGTTGGGGGGGCAGCATAAATTTTATTATAAACAACAAAGACCATGTCCACAATTTTGGCTTTAAAAAAATACCTGTCATTTATCACAATTTATGGAATATCGTAAAAAAAATTTTTAATTACTTTTTCAGCGTGGTTCCCAATCTCAAAAAAAAAAAAAAAAAGGGGTAATAATTTCCCGGCACTACTAACTTATCAGATTTGGTTAAACCGACACAGATTAAATGTTGAAAAAATTTTATTGAAACACGGGATTTATTCCTTTTTAAAAGATTTGTTTGTTGTCATTTATTATAGTAATTAAATTTTAATTTTTTCTTTTTTTCTTAAGTTTTAAACACCATATTTCACTTCAGTTAGACATTTAAATCGTTTAAAGTAAGTAGATCTATACCTGTCAAAAAGATTTTTAAAATTGGAAAAATTTTAAAAATTTAAAATTTTAGGAAAACAGGAGTCTCCCCCAAACCAAAAAACATGACTAGGGGTCTATGGAAAAATTTTGGGAACCCGGGTTACGGAAAAATAAAACAATTTGGTTTAAAAAAATTTATGAGGTTTTTAAATTTTTTTTCCCTATGTTTATGAGTTTTTTATTTCGAATATTTTGTAAAAAAAAAAATTCATCAACTTTTTATTGATTAACAGCGCCGGGGAAGAAATATTTGAGTTTTGACAGAGATTAATGTCAGACCCTTAAATTAATTATAACGCAATAAGAAATTAATACGATATTAAAATATATATAACGAAAAATTATTTTATTAAAAGATTATGTATATTTCTTTAATATTAAAATGTTATTTTAACGAATAATAAGAGAAAATTATAAAAGGAAAAAAAATATGAAATTGCATTTATATTTTGAAATTACATACGTGTATATATATATATAACAAAAATATACTGAAACTTATCTTCTTATATAACCACTAAAAATAATTTATTTTGAATAACCAACATTTTTAAACACGGTTTGCCCGTTTTATATTGTACTAAATCATTCCAATCTTATTTTGAGAATATAAGTTTCCAAATTTTATTACATCGAAAAAAAGAGTAGATTTAATTTTGAAGTTTTAAGACAATTTTTCAAAGATTTTTAAGTTACTTTAATGTTGCCAAATTAAAATATTAAAATAAGGAAATAAAATTTCTTTGTGGCAATCAAATTACAATATTTGTCGTAATGTGAAGAGTTAGTTCAACGTAATCATTTGTTAATTTTACTTCCGAACATACGACATCATAAGATATTCAAACAGTTAGTACATTTTAAAAGTCATAGTTTTATTATCTATTCGTCAAAACGCGCTGAATTATAAATAAGAAGGCATTATGTTAATCATTAGCCTTTTTTTTCTCTGTCGATTTTATTTCTTAAAAACGGTGTATGTAATACCTGCTATATCTTACATCATACTTTTTTTAGTTATTAAGAAAACGTTGACTCATTCTCACATAAAAAGGAGAAATCAAACAAGAAACGATGTTGATTTATGCTAGATCATTTATGAATATAATCCCATCTTCTAACATCATTTATAGCAACTTTGCATTGCAATAAAAGGGAGACTAACATTTTTACACTCGAAAGAAGTATCAAATGTTACGAAGTCTTAAAGTCTTGCATTAAAGAATAACCTCGACTAGTTATTGCATTAAATTTTTTAAAAAAAGACATTGATTAAGGGTAATATTCTGAGGATTAATACAAAATAATTTATTCCACATTCATAAATGCTATGATTTTAAGCAAATGTTTATTGTTCGACTTTTTTTAAATATAGCGTTACCCAACATCACATTGATTGCTTTTGCCACCCATCCGGAATAATGGCTAGTGATGCTGACTACTATGCCGTAGGACCTGATGGCCAAAGATGGCATGGGTATTTATAAATGTATAGTGTCTTTGCGGCATGGGGGAACTCCAAATAGCCGTCGAGCCGCAAGTTCCCTCGTGAGGTTGGTGGAAAGGGAAGAGAGGCGGGTGCCCCTGACTATCCCCAGGGTGTTCTCCCTCAAAATTGGGGTGAAAAAATGGGCTAAATCGTGCTGTCACCTGAATGGTGCTCAAAGTTACGGCTAACGACTGGCATACGGTGTACATCTAGCCCCTTGCAACAATGAATTTCGTGGGCCTCGATACCACACCGTCGATCAGGTGGCATAAGCAACAACACAACTTTTACAAATTTTTTTAGTCCAAATAATAACATGTAGCTTTAAGATTCATTGTGGAAAAAATTTCCATTGCTATTAAAAGGAATGTTTTGTATGAATATCGATATGGATTTTTCATTTCGAGATCATCTACAAGGATAATATTTTAGAACTTAAGCAGAACTAGTAATTTTTTTTTTTTTTTGGAAAAGTTTACCGTAAAATTAATTTGTAGCATTTTTTTAATTTAATTTTCACAGAAAGAAACTATACTTCAAAATATGGGTAAGAAAAGTACATATTTTCATCTATTGAGCTATTATCGTTTAGAAAATTTGAAGGAAAAAAAGAAATTATATTCCATAATTTAAAAAATATCTCAATTGATTCAGCCTATAATATGGTAATCTAATATTATATTGCAACTCTCAAAATTACAACCATTCGGAACGAAATTGAAATTTTATACGAATCTCATGTAATATTACATCTTAAAAAATTTATGTAACTTTTAATTATTTCCATCAATCTAAAGATGTCAAAGAGCAAAGTTTCATGCAAAATTAATTAGTATTCATTTTATAAAACTCAACAGTTTGGTTCTCTGTCTTAAATAACAATTTCCTTTTATGGACATAGCTTTTTCTACTATGTTTCTAGAATTCATTTAGAATGTGGATAATAAGAACCGGACGAAGAGAAAAGATTTCTGAAGACAACAGATCATGTCGCAATCGTTTATCATGAATAATATTTGGCACCTTGGAGTCTCATTAGTCACTGAAGAGAGTTCAGCTGTTCTTGCTTCCTTTCAGTTCTCAGATCTCGCACGTTCCATTTCATCTACTGACATAATTATCATTTATTCGTATTGACACTTAGATGGAAAAAGAGAACAATTCTAAGAGAGAGATATCAAAGATGGCACGCGCCCCGGTGCGTATTAAGAAGTTCTGAGCTAAAAAACAATCAAGATATATTACAAGCACCAAGGATTCAAATTGTCAATCAAAAGGAATAGAGGAATAATAAGTTCAAATTTATACTTTAGTTTACTGATTCAGCGAACGCAAAATATTTTCAATTATTATTTCATGTAATTAATACACCGAAAAAAATAACTGATATAATTCTTATCCCAATAAAAATAAATGGCTTCGTAGAATGAGTTTTTCCAACATTGAATGGATTAAACGTTATTATTGTTGTTACTTTCTCAAAAACATGAAAATCGGACCAATTTACACGTTCTATAGAAAACTTTAAGGTAATGCATTTGCTTAATACTCCTGAAAGGTTTACGGCAGGTTAACTTCAATTTCTGTATCATCAAATTTCAGAATCGCAAATTAAGGAGAGAATCTGAAATCTTATCAAAAAACAGTAATCATTTCAAAAATGGAATTCTACAGACTTTTGATTTTACTCTTCACTTTGTAGTGATTTCTATATTCGTCTTCTCTTTAGTCGGCTCTAGTGGCTTAGAGGTAGCTGGTTCGACCCCGGCTGGAGTCGATAGGTTTTCTGGATGCGAAAATCGTATGCACTTATGTCATATGATTATGTGGCATGTAAAAGATCTCTTGAGTACCAATTTGGCTCTGGTACTCTCGGCAAAATTAAACAACGGCACTCTTTAGCATCATACGAGAGCTTGAATTAAAAAGTAATTCAAGCGTCCAAATTTGGTAACGAGGCCACCACGAAATCGCTCTCACACATTTGGGGACTTACCGTGTCTGCAAAGGCTAAATTACTCAAATGCAGTCCGTTTGGGAAAAGAAATATTTTTTTCTCTCTCTTTCAGAATTCTTATTCTTTATGCTTGGTATTTGAAATACTTTTTATTTCTCTTTTTACGATGTTCCTTTGTTCTACAATGCGAAAGATAATTTCCATTAAATGTCCTTCTACACGTAGATCAGCTTCTTAGTTTGTAACCTATTTTTTCTTTCTTTTTTTTCTATTTCGTTCAAGATCTTCTTCGATATTTAAAACATACTTCATTTCTCTTTTCGAATAACCCCGTTCCTCAACCTTATCTAAATTATTTTTCCAATGTTGTGCTTAACTAATACTTTTTAGAAGAGTATTTAATTTTGCATAGATAACATGTGTTTCTTGGTTGCGTCATCACTTGGATCTTTTTTTAACGGGCACAACTTCGAGCATCTTCATAGGAGCAGAAGGAAAAATTTTACAAAAATATATCTTCATTAATAGTAACTATTTTTCCAAGACATCCAACAGTTTTTTTTGGGGGGGGCCTTATATTGTAATGCTTTCGTCCTCCAATTTGAATTTCGGTACACACAAGCACGTTCATCTATCATATTTACTGTGCTTCCAGTATCAAGTAAAGCAAGAAAAAACATTCATCGATTTTCACTCTGACAAAAGCTGAGGATTTTTCATTTCTAATTCTGTTGATTTCTTTTGAAACTTAAATTAATTGAAAGTGTATTCTTGGAATCGGTGATAAATTCTTCTGTTACCACAACTATTGCAAAAATTGAGGGATTATGGTACGAAGATTTCTTCAACCTGTTGATTATTGCAAAATGTGTTTAAAATTATTGTTTTCGTTCCTCCAATATGTACAATTATTCTTACAAGAGCAAGTCTTGTGATTTTCTCTAAAAATTCAGTAGATCTCCATTCTTTGATTTGAAATTAAGTCATATTTTTAATACTCATTCTCACACTTTCATAGTCATCTACTTCAGCGGTAACCGTCTGAAAATTTTATCGGTGGGATCAGTCCTCGATAAAGTGGTCTCTTAGACGGGACGGTACTCTTCGTTTAATTTGATCACAGATTATTCAATCTGGTAGTTTTTTTTAAGGTTTCTACTACCAAGCAGAACATTTTTCAAAATAATTTTTAATTTCGTTCACAAAATCAATTCGAGTAATTTCTGGGGTTTTGTTGACCAACAAAAATTTGCCTAAGTTTTCGAGATTCTTTTTAAATTTTAGAAACAGCAGTGGCGTAATGGAGAATATGTAGCTTCCCCTGCAAACTCAGGTTTTGGACTCAAGCCCATATACGCACTTTGTGTCAGCCAAGCTTTGGGCCCCCTAGAGTTCCTGGGCCTCCCTGCAATGCGGGGGCTACGGGGTGTACGTTACGCCATTAAGAAGCAGACATTTGAGATGATAGTAATCATTTACAACTTTTCAACAATCTTTTATAGCTACAACATGAACTATATAATTTGGCATTGAACCAACTAAAGGCACTCAAAACTTGTAACTGTTGCTCTCTTGTAATATCTGCTCTTTGAATCTGATATCTTAAGTAAGATAGGGACTAGTATATCATTATTTAAAAAAAAAAAACTTTTGACTTTAAATTTCAAATATCCATTCTAGGTTTTACAGTTGTGATTTTTTAGATTTTCACAATGATGACTACTGTTTCGTTCACTTTCTAATTTAATTCTTCCTGTTCGATTTCATCTTCAATTTGACACTTCTTTTCCTCCATTTCGTCTTGGTCTTTCCTCACCTGCGTTTCTTTTCACGTTCATCATGTGTGTTAAAATATATTATATTTATAATCTAAACTAATAACACAATACACGCAAAATAAAAAAATAAATATATTTCAAAATATTTAAATAGGAATTGTTAAATTTGGCACTATTAATGGCACTTACGTATTAGCGTCACCACAGCAAAATTTGCACCACGCGAATCACGCCATATCAAAATAACAAAGATTCTTACATGCTTTATTTGAAGAAAAACTATTTTCGTGGCACAATTTTGTCTGCGGTGACGGTAATACGTAAGTATCGTATTAATTTTCAATAACAAATGTCTTGACTTCATACTACATATTATTCAGAAATCATTATTGCAATTTAAATTATTAATTGATGGTGAAAACTTTGGTATACTTAAGTATTATCTACGTATTATCTCAACACAATCACCAACTCTATTTATAACTCGCCAAGTTAGTAACTTCAATTTCCTGTGTCGTACACACTGAATTGACAACCAGATACTTGTTTCATATAATGATGCCAATAGGTTGCGATAATACGTAAGAATCCCAAATTTTTCTAGACCTTATGTCTTAACAATTAAAAGTATTCAGCAACAAATAACTATTTGAATGTAATCAATATTTAAATAGTTACAATGAAACTTTTACATGAAACAAATTCTTGTCTTTAAGTTATTAAACATAACTTTTAATTTAAATAAAAGTTTGCACAAAACAGGTAAAATAAAATTTTTATAACCAAAACAATAATATAATAAGTCTTATAAATGAAATTACTACAGTTATAAATAAGAAATCACTTAACACTTCCGTAATAAATAACAAACAAAAAAAGTCTTTTTTATAGTTCGAAGTTCATTTATGTAAAAAAAACATTATGTTAATTTATGTTTTTTTTAGCATTATAAACATTATGTTAAAGAAAAAAATTAGTGATAGGCATAATGTAATATAATTGACATATTATAGTGTTATGACAGTTCATTTCTTTGCCAACTAATGGTTGCAAGAGTAGAGTCAGATGGAAAAACAAGTTTTGACATAAGTCGCCAAAAATGATGCCAAAGGGGCTGTAATTGCAATTCTTTAAATAATTAGATTTAATCAATTAATTTTTATTAATTATATTTAAATTACTGTATTGTCATCCAAAATAATCCTGTATATAAAATTCCAGCTCAATTGAGCGCTTTAAAATGTATTTTATTAACGATTGAAAATTCCACCAAGATAAATAAATAAATATATAAATAAATATATAGAGATTGTAAGCTAATAGTAGGAATTGAAAAATAGTTTAATGAATAAACAGAAATGTAATAAACAGCAAAAACATAATAGATGAAATAATAAAAATATGGAACTCAAATTATATTTTGAAGAATAATTATTATTCATTTTTAAAATAAATTTTCTAATTTTATATTTAGGCATTTATAATTTACTATTTTATATTTTATGTTAACTAATGTATCACACACACTATGTTAAGTGTAACAAAAACTATGAATCTGTATAAAAACCATTTTCTTCTAGCTTGAGATTATGTGAATGATGCTTATTTAGTGGCATTTCCTCTTATAATCGTATTTAAAATAATTTTGAAGTTTTATAATAAAAGCCAAACGATGAGGAATCGCAAAGAATCCAATAGTGTAAAAATAACAAAATGGCGACCATAAAGAAAAGAATTCTCTTCAAGCAAATCTAATCATTTACTCTCGTTTTCTAATCTTATTTTACTTCTTTTCAGACAACAGCAAATGGAATTTTAATTTTATAGGCATATTTCACAAAATCAAACGTCATTTCTTCAACGGAAACCATTTTACAGCATTTCACAATGTCTTTTTTTTAAACTTTACTCGTTTTAATATAGTATATTTTAAAAATATTTTACTTACAATTAATCCCAGTTGAAACCTTCATATGTAGGTGAGTTCTTGATGATTATTTAAAGCAAGCAAATAATAAAAGTTTATATATTAACAGTTTACTTATTCCATAACATTTATCAACATTTTTAGCATATAGTATGTACAAGACGTTTTTGTTCTGCAGGGCGCCGTGCATTTCAAAAATAACCAAACGATAACTGTAGCCAATTTACAAACTATAATATAAAATTAAATTCATTACAATATTTAAAATAAAATATATACAAATAAGGAGTCTCTGATCTTGTAAAGTTAACAATATAAACAGGAATTTTTCATTTTTACATACATAACATAGATTTTAGAAAAAAATATTTGCAGTTTAATAAAATTTTTTCGAACTATTCCGTTTTGAAAAAAAAAAAAAATTGTACGAAAACTTAAACAAAAAAAAGCACTTTTATAATATCAAGTAATTTATACGATGTAATTAGTTTTAGATTGTATAAATGAAAGTTTAATATTATGAACTAATATAAATGTAAAAAATATGTAATAAATTTGTATGCAAAAAGAAGCAAGAAATGAAGCATTAAAACCAAAGTGCAAATGTGGCATTGCGACTGTAGAATATGAGCATCAATGTTCGATTGTTCAGTTACTGAACCGAACCATTTCATTCCTTTCGAATGAACTAAAAGTCATTAAATAACTTATTTAAATTGTATAACTCGAACTATTTCATTCATTTCAAATTAACTAGAAGTCATTGCATATAAATTAAAACCTAATTCAATACAAAAACTTTTAGAAATAAGAAATTTATGTATTTCTTTTATCCTTATGATTATATACAAGCATATTTTCTCTTAATGTATGTTAGCTCCGTTAGTTGGCGTAAGAATTAATTTCTGAAGTCTGAAGACCGATTTCTGCTCCTAATAAAAAAAAATGTAAATTTCAATAAAGGAAGATAAAAGAGCAAATCTATATCCTTATTAACTTCTTTTAAATTTTAGTTAAATTTTATAATTTTTTTTCTTTATTTCTTTAACACAAAGACCAATGAAGAAATTTATACAGTGTTATTAATTCTATTTCATATTTTTTTGAAAAAAATGTCGATTCATTCTGCCAAACAAAGATTCCATTTCTTTCAATGTCACTAACGTAAATAATAGGGTAGTTTGAAGACGTATTTTCTAGTTAAAATCGTTATTCAACTTTTCTGGAAAACTATAACCTTGAATGAATGAAAAAGTTTTTGACAAACAATAGTTTTAAAGAAGTTATTGAATTAAGAAGAAATGTAACTAAAATAAATAATTCAATGGAGACAAAAAGTGTACTTTTTTTCATATTTCTAGATTATTAGTAGATCCTAATGCAACCATGTGGCAATTTTACTATAAGAACGAAAAATAAATAAACTAGTTATGCACATAATATAACATATGAATGAACATAATACGCCAGCTTGTGAGTGTTGCATTGCAAAACAATTGGTTATATTTTTAACCAGTTGACAATACACTCCAGAGAAAATGTAAAGTACTGTACATTTTGCTTAGTTCCTTCTTTTTTCTTCTCGTTTCCGTACACACTTATGATACAGAGAAATAGCGCTATTGTTTGTGAAGTACCAATGGATTCTAATGTGACAGTGGTAGTTGAGTGGTCATAGTCACGAACTCATGGTTGATGAGTCGTGAGTTCGACCCCTGGTACCACTGAAGACTCACCATGTAGAGGAACTATAAAGTAGGTTAAATCTATCATTTCTCAAGTTCTTTCTTTTGGTGGGGAAGTCTTTCTTTTGGTGGGGAAGTCTGAAAAGTGAGGTGCCAGCTCAAGTGTTATCTTGAACTTCCTTGATCAAGATTCAAAAATCAGGTTCGTCGCCAACAGCACTTGCGTTCCTTTAGAGTACGAAGTCAATAAAAAAATCAAATCACATAACTTTTAACGCAAATTTTATGAAAATTTTCCTAATATAACATTAATATAATGGTACTTTATAATTTAAATTAAAAACTGTGACGAGCTCACCGCGTTTTCTACTAAAATCTTCTCTTGGGTTCTTTGGGGCCGAAAAAGGCAAATTCTTTCCAACCGAATCCAGAAGCGAAACGTGAACATGCAAATTAGAAACCTTTTAAATAGAAGTTTAATGTAAGCGTATGATCTATTGGGAAGTGATTATGCTAGTCTGGTTTAAGCGCGTCTACTGAAGGAAGAGAAGAAAGCCGTCATTGAGTGTGAAACTATCCGTGACAGAACAATCAAGTCAAGGTGGATACAATTCCACGCGAGATAAAAGATATTTAGGATCCGAGAGGATTGCGGTTAAACAAGAGATTAAGGTAGGATAATTCTAGTATCCATTAGTAACTGTGATATAAACAGAGATTAGGAATAGAAGGGAAAGTTAAATATAGTGGTTAAGATCGCGCTTTTTGGGTAATACGTATTGTGTGTGTTTTCTCTCCTCAGATCCTCTAAGTTATAATATAAATATTATCAATGTGTAAGTTTTTAAGTTAAGATCTTAATAAAGACATTTTAAGATCATGGCAACGCCTGGTTCTTTATTCACTCCCACACCTCTAGATCACGAAGTTAACTTAGGAGTGAGGTATCACCCACGGGTGAATACTTCACAAAACAAATGTTGCATAATCCATGCATAGATTTTTAAATTTCATTCATACACAGGTTTTTAAATTGAGTTAGAAAGTTTTCCACATTTTTTGTTATTTTTATTTAACGAGAAATTGCTTTCAAAAATATAAAGATCTCGATGGTACAATTGGTAAAATTGGGGCCTAGTTGATATTAGGTTCAAGGTTATGACTCGCTTCCATCAAAAACCATTGTTTTTTTTAGAATATTGAAGAAGGTACATTAAATTAAAATCCTGAAAGTGATGTAGAATGAAAATTATAGAACTAGATCTAGATGACACATCCTTACTACTTAAATAAGGTTCAATATGACAGACTTAGTCTATTATGTACTTTGAAATGACATTTGAAAATCAAACCAGTTGCAGACATTAAAATGAATGAAAATTCATGAATAATACACACATATTTATATATATATATTTAATGATTTCTACTAGATAGACAGAAATTATATGAACACTAAAGTTTAAAGAATCCAAGAGATATTGGAAGCTTAAAAATAGAAATGCTGCTATGCTATAAACACACAATGTTGCTTTTAATCATTTATATAAAAATGAGGCTTTATCTAGTTTTGTGGCTAGCCAACCTTTCTCATTCTGTTTCTAATACCAAACGAAATTCTATTGAAATTAACGGATAGAAGTTATAAATGCATTATAAGAAAGAGATAACTTACGTACAGTTGCATTGAAAACTGCTATGATCATGGTCAATCATTTAACAATGTAAAAGTTATTTCAAGATTCAGAATCCTTCACTCATTACATATATATGATCTTTAATTGTCATATCTCATTTAAGATTATTATTGTTTTTTTTAATTTAATGGTTAGTAAACTACATTATATATATATTTATTTCTAATTGGCTGCCGATTGGAGTTTTTCCATATCAAACCTAGTAAATTCCCCCGAAAGCTGGTATCTCTTTTTAGTGCGGCACCATACAGGCAGATACCAAACACCGCAGGCAGTTTCCTCCTTAGAGGGAGGCACCTGAGCTCTGACAATGCGAACCTGTCTTGGATTAAATTTTGCCTAGCATCCAAGCCAAACAGACACTCTAGGGAAATTTTACATGCCGTATAATCATTAGACATGGCCGACGTCGATTTTCTGCATCATGGAAATCCGCCGACTTCGACCGGGGTCGAACCCATAACCTTGGGTGCAGAAGGCCAGCGACAAACCAACCATGTGAACTACATTACATTAACCAATATATTAAAGGAATAATATTATTACACCCCTTCCTGTATTTTGTTTCCGTATTCACAACTGATGATTACTTATGTAAAATTTATACAATAATAAGGCTGTTTTATGGGCTTTTATTTAATTACTATTAATTTCCGTTACAAATACACCTGCAACTACTATGGAATACGTTAGACTAGCACTACAAAACCCCATCAACGAAAGTTTTCAAACTGTCGAGTGTGTGTGAAATCCTAATTTCTAACTCTCTCCGAAGTTTAAAGAATTTTTTATTTGTAGAATGAGAATATGTTATTACGATTTTATAGCATGAATATTTTATATTCATATGCACTATGTACCAACAACTGAAAAATACTACAGGCCTTTAATGAGTAGTATTTTAAATTATTCATTTTAGAATCATTCATCATTCAGAAATATGTTCTTACAAGTATCAAAGTAATACTCTATTATTTCGTTTCTCATTCTATGCAATGGAGCATTCTAGAAAGCTTTTGTATTCTGAAGAGAAAATTTACTTATATTGCCTTCAGACAGCGAAATGAAATTATTCACTGTTTCATCCTGATCTTTAATTCAATAGTGGAAACTGGAATTGTGAGTTTTATGAGAGCGTCTGGAAAAGTGTAATAGATAATATGATACGTAAGTGTGTGTGTGTGTAAAACTTCTCATAATCACATTAAACTACAAGGTGAAATAACAAATGACAGGAAATTCAAACAGAAATTTACCACATTTATGAGTACATTTCACTCCGTGGTAAGTTAAAAATTTGGTTTTTGTTACCGCATATAGTAATATCATTTCTTATGGAATAAGTATGTTATACATTTTAGTAAAATTCTAGAAGTTTTATTATTTACTTTATTACATTCATTTTACAATCTTGATACGAAAAAAAATTATATTTTGAAAAGAAAAGGTTTTAAAGGTAACTGATATATAACTTATTTTCAGTTATAACAACTAATTTAAAATGTGGGTTATTTTATGACAAAATTGATAATAAGAACAGAAAATCTAATTCTTATTTCCTTCTTTAATGAATTTAGAAGTAATAGTTACTGATAAATAAATACCATATTAATTTCACGATGCCCGAATAAAAGCAGTATAATTTATTTGAAATAAAGAAATATGTCATAAATTAATTTAAAAATTAGTTTTAGATCTTTCCTCTTGAATATACTGCCTTTATTGAATAAAATAGGAAGTACCGTATTTTCCAGCGTATATTTATATAACGCACACTTATACTTTCGAACTGCATTTTTATGTTTTAGGAGCGTTAGCCGCAACAGTTACGTTTTTTTTAATGTACATGTGCTGAAATGCTCTTATTTTTTAAAGTCTAGAAATAGTCTGTAAATGTGGATCATTAAAGCATAAAATGAAATCAAACCCGACATTAAACAAGTAATATAAAAAAAATTAAGTCAATTCTTACTTAGATCAACAAAGAAAGTTTTATTTTAGCTACTTTTTATTAAACAGTTACAATTAAATATGTATATACATTATTAATTAAATATGTTTTATATCCTGCGTATAACGTCCAACTGTAAATTCTGATCTTACTTTTGAATTAAACATACTCGTTATCTGCCGGATTCTACGATAATTTTCTTGAGAATTTTTGTTGTTCTATTTTTCTTTCAATGACTGTTGAATGTTTGTCATCAAATACATTGGCTCTTGTACTATTAAAGAAACATTTCAATAAATAACGAAGTTTTAAATTACATATAGAATAGATTGAAATCCTTTCATTTTTATGTTTGTGTGTTCATATCATACGTCATACATAATAATTTGTAGTACAATTTTTAAAATTTTGATTGTTGTATTCTGAGGGTTATACTACGCCAAAGGCAAACCGTCCAAACAACAGCAAATAAAGAGTTTTTAATTTCCTTTCCTATATGCAATTTGTTTCCGAAATGATTTTATGTACACTGTGCATGTAATAAAATGCTTGTAACGGGTCTATCCGCATTCTTCCTACTAATAGTCCTCTTGGGGAATAATGGGTCTTTAAAAATT
The DNA here is from genome assembly GCA_019973955.1 of Trichonephila inaurata madagascariensis. Lineage (NCBI taxonomy): Eukaryota > Metazoa > Arthropoda > Arachnida > Araneae > Nephilidae > Trichonephila > Trichonephila inaurata. Next base: position 98,095 of record BMAV01014806.1, read on the forward strand.
ATCCCATTGAAAATTTACCTCAGAAGATGTAATTATGAAAATCAAGGCTTCTATATAATGATTAACTTTCAAGCTCGAAGGCGCGAGAGGTTAGACTGCTAAAGGATAGCAGGGATTGATTAATGTAAAGTTAGGCGAGAGAACTTCGTAGCTTATTTGATATATATTGATCGACGATTAGGTCAATTAATGGTTAAATTGGATTAGGACGATTTGAATTAGGAGGTGTATTGCCTAGACATAAGTGATCCTATTTACTGTTTATTCTTCTAGTATCTCGTCTACCTCGCTGTGTTGCTCCCCATATTTAGAAATTGGTGCATTTCTTAAATTAGGTTTTTGACTTTGTGTCGTTATTGAGAATTGTTAATAAACAGAGTTTGTATTGACTATGGCACATCTTCCTCCCGACCCTCTCACACTAATGGATGGCACGGGCCGTCCATTGCACAACATGCTGCTTATTTCATACATCATAAATGAATATCTGTATTACAGTTTTTTCGAATCAACAACTGTTCTGTTTGAAACAACTTTAACAACTATAAAAATTCTAAACATATTGCTATTCTAACATAACCAGTTTTTAATTAAAAAATCTTTTTAAAATCACGTCATTCTAACGAAGATTTTTTCTGACTTTTCCTTTTAACAAATAAGGCTTTAAATTTTAGAAATATTTTAAAATACGACATGAAAAAGGTGAATAAATTTTATTTCAAGTAATCTTGAAAGATTTCCATCAAAAAAAGTATCTTGTTTTGTACATTTAAATATATTATTACTGGAAAGAATAAAAAGAGAAAAAGTCACATTTTAAAAGAAAATTTTGTTAGTTCTCTACATAGTTCTTAACACTAGATTGCCCAAGAAAGTCATTTTAACTGCTTTTTAGTTTCAATTAGAAAAACAATGCTGTATATAATGATACAATTTCTTAAACTTTTTTAGAATACATTTTCTTTCCCAAGTGAAGTAATTTTTTTTTATTGTTAATATTTACTAACAACTTGTTATATGACTGTAAAAAATATAAAAAATATTAAAAATTAATTTTAAATAAATATTTTTACACATTAATTATGCAGTCATTTTGACTGTTTTGGAGCAATATAGGTTTATACTAAATTTCAGTCTTTCTATTGTTAAATAGTTGCATATCTTTTAAGATATATGACTACTTTCAGGTACGGGATTTTGAAAAAGCGCAGAAATAATTTTGTTTTATATTTAGGGTCTTTTGAATATACATTTAATTTGTTTTACGAATATTTTATTACAAGAAAAAATTACTCACACACACACAAATACAATTTTTCGGCAAAAAAAGGAAAAAAAAATGACATATTCTCAAAACTTTTATGGAAAATGCTTCTATAATAATAATATTATGCCTGTAAAACGAAGACTTCCGTACAGAGAGCCGGACCTAGGAATTTTAAAATCTATACTTTTGAAGTGGATTTATGCATATTTTATTATATTAGAGTAGAGAAATTTTAACAAAAAACACCAATTATTATCTCTTTTGATAACTTTTAATACAATGTCAATTTTTCGAAAGTCCTGTTTCAAGCTCTGTAGCAAAATCGTAGCTATACATAGGCAAAATATTAATATTATAGAAACATTTTGTATAAAACAGGAGTATTTTGAAAATCTGTCAAATTTTCTTCAATTTAAAACAAAAAATTACTTTTAAGGTATCCGACTATGTTCGGAACCGTGATTTTGCAAAAGCATATAAATGGATAATATTTATGGTATTTAGTGTCACTTAGATTAGAAAATGTATATAAAATTGTTTTAAGAATAGTGTTACAGTAAAAAATTATTTAAGTAGAATATTTTGACAAAAAATGAACATAGAATGGCCAATTTTCAAAATATTCTCCCTTTGTGAAAAATGCTTCTATTACAATAATATTTTGCCTGTGTATAGCTCAGACCTCTGTACAGAGGTTCAACTAGAATTTTTGAAATATATCTTAGAAGTGGGTTTATCCATGTTTTACGACAACAGAGGGGAGAAATTTTAAGAAAAAAACGTTGATAATTATTTCAATGGGTTGTAACTCTGAAAATAATGTGAATTTTTCAAAAAAATAGTTCAGACTGTCTGGAGAAGTCTTTACTTTATATAAGCAAAATATTATTATTTTAGAAGCATTTTTTATAAAAGGAGAACATTTTTAAAAAAGGTTATTCTAAGTTAATTTTTTGCCAAAATATTGTAGTTAAATAAATTTTTTTTTATCAAAATATCCTTAAAACAATTTTATTCATATATTCTGATCTAAGTGACACTAAATATCATGAAAATTATCCATTTAAGAGCTTTTTGAAATCATGGTTCCGAACGTAGTCGAATACCTTAAACTTTAAATTGTAGAAAATAGCCAAATAAAGGAACAAAACAGAACTCAAAATGATTATTCTATCATTAAGTCTCAAAATGATATGTATTTCCTAATCAGGACTTTGTAAATATAAGATGACACATTTCCATAATTTTTCTTAACCTCAACCCCAATTAAATATTTTCCATACTACCAAAACAAGAAACAATAAAAAAAGTGCAGGGAAAACCTACTTTCCAAGGTCTGGCACTTAGGCAGCTGCTAAGAAATAAATATAGATGAAGTGTATCAGATGATGCATAAAGCAAAGAAAGAATATTGGCTGCATAATCAACACAAGATGTCGAAAATTACATTCATAAATTTGACTATCTTGCTCTAAAATTATAATTCACTGTTCGGGTATTATTTTATTATAAGTGACATTATCTAATTGTACATTTTTCAATTCAAGCTCCAACCAAATCGTAATTTCTCAAGACGATATCTAAAAAAGGTTATTCATGTAAACTTCTGTCATTTCAGTCAGAAAACTATCAAATCATTTTAGTACTTGGAATCGAAGCATAGATAGTAAAATATCAATACTCAAAATCAACTAATAATGTGACCTTTTATTAAAATGAAGTAGCGAAAAAAAGTTTTCAGACTTCCCTCCCCTTTTAAATACAATGCATTCAAAACAAAGTCGCGATGCACCTTAAATCTCTCGAGAGCTCAAACGTCCTTCCGTTAGTGTGGTGCAGTAGTTAAGAGAGGGGGTACCAGCTCAGGTGTCGTCCTCGTCACTTGACCATGGTTCAAAATGACGAGGTCCGTTACCAAAAGCCCTCGTGTAGCTGAACAGTGCGACGTTAATATTCATTCACTCACGCATTCAAAACAAAAAAAATTTATAATAATTTATACACAAACTATTCTTCCGGAAGTGGAAAAAAATCAATTTATATACTATTTTTTTTTTCAGAAGCATATGCATTAAACTATGTAATACAATTAACACAATATTGCTATGTAACATTGCATGTTCTTTGCAAAAATTGTATTTACAAACTGACTGTGTTGTATGGTTATAATAAATATATAGAATCGTCATACTGAAAAATTAAAATGATTGAATAACCTCTCACACATTTAGGCAAAAATACTCTCACAAATTAGAAATATGAAACGTATATGTTACCGTTAAACAGTTATATTTCATAGAATAACTAGGTATTTCATAAAATAACTAGACAAGTCAGTGAAAGTATATAATAGATGAACAATTTCATACTTTATCTAGTTATTCTATGAAATAACTAGGTATTCCATGAAATAACTAAGGATAGACCGTTAAAGTGAAAAATAAACAATTTCAAAGAGTTTTATAAATTAATTTATAATAAATAGCTAAAATCTCTCGAAAAATACATTTGTCCCTTTTGCGGATGAATAATTGATAAATAATAAGGGAAAGCAGAGATGATATAATTTATTATATTGCTCATATTGCTATTAGTTAAACAGAAAAGGGAAAAAAGAATATGTTGCAAAAATAGGTTATATTTAAATATTATCAACAAAAATACATGCTGGGAAGGAAAACTGTTGCTTCATAAAAACATTGTGTAAACTTTTGAAAACAAAAATGTAAGAGAATATTAATTAAAATTTTATGCCATACCTTTATTTTACTTTTCATTATTTATTAGAGCAAGGATTGCTGTAATGACACTTTGGATTGAACTGCTTATTATTTTTGAAACAAGCACACTGTTTAGTATTACAATTTTTTTGTACACGAGCACTTATTAAATCCTGGTCCTGTACCGACACTTTGAGCTGCTGCAACAGATCAAAGCGTTGTGTCAATATTTGGAACTTCTTCAATGGAAATTAATTCTCGCTGACATATACTGAACTGATATCTAGAGTACAATTGTTTTATTCCATCTAATCGGAAAAATTCTTCCCAAAGCAGCTAAAACCGGTTCAAAGAACTTTCGCGAGTGTCGTATTTCATACTTTAACGATCAAGTAATCGTTATTCGATAGAATACCTAGTTGTTCTTAATTCAAACAATTTTGGTATGGCTCTGCCACTGATTGATCTAATTATTTAATGAAGTACCTAGTTATTCTATGAAATAACGGATTTCACGCTTTAACGATAACATTTTACTAAAGATTTTAATTATTATTATGTCATCAAAGCACCAAGTTAGTAAAATTTAGAATAATAAGCAATAAGCAGCTATTACATTCTTTAAATTATTTAAACTAGTAGGAGTACCCCTGTCTGCTCAACAGGGGACCCTCCTCTATTATACAAATTATACAAATGTTTATACTCATCGCTTGAATTGTAAAACTGTAATTTACGTGTTATTAAGTTCTACTTTTTTCTATTATCTTGTCAACCTTTCTGTATATAAAACCGTCTTTTGTCCAAATGATAGCAACTAATTCATTGCATGACAGTTTATTATAAACTCCAAAATGATCTTTCGGGTTTGCATAAAAACACAGACTAACACTTTAATCTTGATTTTTATTTCGAATTTCTTATGAAGTTCTATATTTTTCTGCATATGGATTTTTATTCATTATTGGCCGTACAATTTGAAATATATTGTCATGTTTCACTATTTTTACAAGTTCATACAAAGCCTCGTCATCATCATAAACGTAATTTTGTCCAAACTGTGGATATGAATAAATAAATTTATTACAGCATCAAGAAAAACTTTTTAATATAGAAAGAGATAGAGTCGTAATAAAACCAGTTAAAATGAAGTATTAAGCAAAAATTAAGCATATCGAATGAAAAGTGAGAAATGTACATAAATTAAAAGAAAATAAATAAAATGTGCACCCCAACTCCAAAAAATAAAGAAAAGCTGTCACTGAGATGTTTCTCAGATAAAATCAGGTAAGCAGCATAAGGAAAACGTATATATATCTTTAAGAAGTGATCTTGTTTTATAAAAAAGAAAATTCTGCAAAGTAAGATTTCTATAAGAATTTTACTTTCACTTACGTAAAAGAATTGCATATTTTGTTATCCTCTCTGATTTGCTTTAGTTTTTTTTATTATTATTATTATTATTTATTTATTTTTTTCTTAATAAAACACTTGCTTGAACCGCTATATCCTATTTCATGTTCAGCGGAATAAAAAAAACAGGCGCAGATGTTGTTATTTTGATTATATTATCGTGAAAAAAATGAGTCTGGATGATAAGAAAAAATGATGTTTCTGCGCTTAGGCAGATTTACATAAAAGAAAAAAAAAGTTTTCTTCCTCCTGAAGAAAGGAATTCTTCTAGAAGACTAAATGTTGCTTTGTGTGTGTGTTTTTTTTTTTCTTATTTCAATGATTCTTTGAGCTTACATATGCTTTCCTTTTCAAGTTTACACTTTATTGTTTTCAATGATTTTTTTGAAAACCACATTTTTGTAAAGATCAAAAAGATGTCTTCGTTTTATAAAAGCTGTATTTATCAATTTTTGATACGGAAACATAACTTCCAAATTTTTTTTAAAAAATATACTATAAACAATGCTAAGATTATTTTATTTATATATAACTTTTTTACTGCTTTATTTATTAAAAACTTTGTAAAGGAAAAAAAAAAAGATTACTTAATCAAATAAAAAAAACTAACAATTACGTATAGTATACGTAACAGAATTTTTTAATCAGGACTAAATGGGAGTACCGGTTGTCTGGATTACTGAAAAGTCTGAGTTAAACAAAATAACATATAAAATGAGCCAAAATATATAGCTAAGCATTCTGTGCTGTAAAAAACAAGGCAGAAAAAAATTTTAAGGATTTACCTAGGGTCCTCAATTTACCATCTGATTCTAGTCATGGTATAAAATTGTATAGTTTGCAGTTTGAGTGAGAGTTTTGATTTCCTAACTCCACTTTTCATTTCCGTATATTAATAACGTGAATTTTTTATGGCCTTCTGGATCATGGCTACACAGTAACCTTTTCAAAAAAAAAAAAAAAAAAAAAATTTGAGACAGAAACAGAAAAAATAATTTGTAAAATCCGGCGTATAGGTCACCGGCATATAACGCGCACCCATACTTTCAAGCTGTATTTTTACTTTAGCACGTTCGCCGTATACGCACCCCTTTTTACAACTCCCCAGAAGTGCGTGGAGTGCACAATGCTGGTATGTTTTTGAGTAATTTATTCGAGTTATATTATCCCAGATTTAGAAAAAATAGTATACCATTTGAATCAGAACCTCTTTTTTTTTTAACTTCATTAAATATGTCCTTTCTTTCAAATATATAGCATTCAGATCTGCATAGAAGTTTAATTTTTCTTATTTATCTCTTTTTTTTATTTTTGAAGTTATTTTTATATCCGGCGTATAGTGGCATCCGTAAATTTCGATCTCATTTTTTGTTCTAAAAGTGCGCGTTATACGCCGGATTTTACGGTATGTTTTATATTTAAATTATATTATTAAGCTGATTCTAGAAGTAAAAAGTCAGTTTGGCCAGCCATTATTTGCCAATTTTAAAAAATTAGGAACTTCCGAAGTTTTTTTCAAACTTTTATAAAATACTCAAATTTTAAAAGTTTTTAGAGTCCTTTTAAGTGGTTTATGTTTTTTGGATTATTGTAAACAAAAAACGTTGAAATGGATTTTAAAAGCTGTTCACTTGTTCATTTTTAATAATTATTTTTCTCTAGCTAAACGTGGAAAAAACACGAATTTTTTTAAAATATTAACTATAGCATTTTTTAAAAAAAAATAACTAGAGATCTCAGACCTAAATTCATACTAACTTTTATAGAACATACGTTTGTTCTACAAAAAATTCAAGACTCTATCTTGAACAGGAAAAAAAAGCCTTAGGAATTAGAAACACCTACATCTTCAAAATTAAAAGTCCGGGAAAAATGCATTTAAAGTTTAGAAGGCATAAACAAACCTATACTGATTGTAAAGCTCTCACTTTATAATATAAGTAAGTTTCCAACTAATGTTCTATATCAAAACACTTATTCAATTAATTATGATTGAATATTTTTTAAAAATTCAAAATATATTTTGCATAACATTGATAGTATTTGTTACGACATGACAGGTTATTCAGCTTAATCTTAAACTAATATTTTCACAAAAGTTTTGAAAACTAAAACATTTATGTATACAATGTGAAAAACAACCTTTTCCAAGTTTTGACGCAAGTCTCCAAAATGGTCGCTAAGTCGTCAAAAATGATGCCAAAGTGGCTGCATTTGTAATTCTTTAAATAATTAGATTTAATCAATTATTTTTATTAATTATAATTAAATTACTGTATTGTCATCCAAAATAATCATATATATATAAAATTTCAGCTCAATTGAGCGCCTTAAAATGTATTTTATTAACGATTGAAAATTCCACGAAGATAAATAAATAAATATGTACAATTTAATTTTTTTCAGTTTTAAATTGGAGCAGTTTAGCAAGTTTGAATATTTGTTGTGTACGACTTTAAAATACTATAATATACACTGGTGTGCAAAACTTAAGCAACAGGTGAGTTTATTGCCATAACTTCACGAAAAATCATCTGAGAGACATGAAATTCTGAAATGAGGGAGAGTATTATGTACGTAAAGGATGACGAAAGCATCGGCGCTGAAAAAGGAATACAACGCATACGGTATGAATCAAACAAAACAAGCTTTTATTAAACGGCGTATCGTGACTCATGATTATTCATCCAACAGGAAGAACAACAAGCAGATGCCCCTTAATATGGTATATGCCCTCCTTACTACAATGGTTGCATCCTCACCGTCCTGCATACCGAACCAGCTTGGTGCAACATTTCTTGAGGTAGGAGTGCCCATTCTCAATCAACATCTGTTTGAGTTGTTGGCTGTTCTCCGGATGATGTGTAAGCGTGTGGCAAATACGCCTCCCCAAAGTATCCACACATGTCTAATGGGATTTAAATCTGGGGAGCACGCTGGCCAATCCATTCGAGTGATATCTTCTACTTTCCAGCAGCTCCTCAACAGCAAGAGTGCGATGTGGAAGTGCATTGTCAACTATAAAAATGAAGTCTGGGCAAATGGCACCTCGAAAGACACACGGGGAAGAAGTACCACAATAGCGATCCCCGGTTACAGACCCTATGTCGAAAATGTGAAGCTCAGTTCGCCCGTTCAGCATAATGCCTCCCCAGACAAGAACTCCAGGACCACCGTAACGGTGTCTTTCCCTTATTATTACTGGGATAAACCGTCCCGATCTTCTAAATCAGTAAACGTACTGGAGAATCGCTTCTGGTACTGAACCGACTCTCATCCGGTAAAGAGAACACGACCCATTGATCAGTTATCCAGTTTTGTGCTCTCTGGCCCACTGTAAACGGTGGCTTCGGTGGCCAACTTTCAACGGGAGGCAGCGTTCAGACGGCGGGCGAACAGGCCCCTTTGTGAAGGCGTCTGGCCACAGTAAACCGCGACACTTGTCGAAATCCGTTGGGCGGCTGGTAGAGTTTCTGAGCAATGGTGCTTGCTGACTGCTGTCGACCTCTTTTCGCCCGCAGGATGATGGAGTATTGCCAGCCTTCCCGCAGCGTCAGTCCTCGGGCGGCCACCAACAACCTTTCTAACAGCTTTACCTTGGTTTGGAACGCTTTCCCAAAGCGACGCGGACGACACTTTTGTTGATTCCGAACTCTGCAGCTACACTGGTGACAGTACGCTCCTCCTCCAGCTTTTCCTGATCATTCTTCCACGTGTGAAGTCGTTCAGGTGATTTTCTTCTAGCCGTATTTCATGAACTGACTCACTGGCACTTGCAGAGAATATGGTGAATTGCGTCTCCGTCCTTCCTTTTTATTCTACTGTTGAGCAGCGTGACAACATCACGGCGTTTTGCGTACGCTCACATCGCTTCTGACGTTTTGTTCCTGATATTTGCATACGCATGACGTTTCTACTGACTTACGTGTTCACTGTACTGATCTCCAGACCTCCTGTTCTGCAATTTCATGGCTATCTGCTAAATTTTTACATTGTTGCTTAAGTTTTGCACACCAGTGTAGTAATACATTATGTTTACTATGATGGAGTTTGGTACGTGATGGAAATATTCAGTTTTATCTGCAATACTTGTGTAAGAATACTTGTATTTGGAAGTCTAATTGCAGTATCAACTGAGGGCGTATTTAGATTTCGTTTTCAGTAGTATTCCCTCCCTACGAAATATTGTTTCTTATAACCACCTGAGAACATTTTAGCCATGACATTACCTCAACTGGAAAAAAAATTGCTGATGAAACTTCTAAGTTATATAAACAACTTTTTAAAACAAAAATTGACCTTGAAGTCAATCTGAATTAAGTAATTATGAGAACTCAAAAAACCCAAAACATAATCCAGCAGAAATGATTCTAGTAATGAAAATTGAAATTAATAACTATTTCACACTGAAAAGTTGATTATACTCAAAAATATTTTTAATTACTTCAATTTTAGAGTGGAAAAAATGCTTTGAAATGAAACAGAAACCAAAACCTAAGCTCAGAAAATTTTAAATATCTGAAAAACTAATTTGTTATCAGAACTGAAATTTGGTGTCAAGCTGCACAATGATATGAGCCACAAGAAAATGCAAACTTCAAAAAAAAAATCGGTATATTTGAGATTAGTAAAGTACTGTGTAGCCTTAAGTGAAATCTTGTTTAGTGATGCTTGAATTAATGTGGATATCTTGTATTATATGTATTATGCAGAAAATTATCCATACAGGGTGATTCATAAAGAAGTATTGTTTCAATGCACTATAAATCAAGAACAATGTAAGGTATTATATGTTACCTGCAACAGGATTCTAATGGGTTATTTTAAGTTTTGTTAGAGACAGTCACGGATGTTCTATGCATAAGCTATTCGTCACACGAGACACATCGAATTGGTAATCTATTTCCGTACAAACGTGTGTTAAGATATCTGAATCAAGTCCATCAATAGAAGCTTAGTACGCTGTTTCAGTTCTACTACATCAACAGAAAGAGGAGAGGAGAATATCTTAACCCTCACGCATCGATTTTAATGCAATAAAATCCATCGAAAGGAAAATGATAAGATCAAATTTTTCTTCCAATTTCTGAAAAAATATTTTATATCTATTTTAAGTATTTATTTGTTGAATTTCACATCTTCAAACTATATATGGAAACTTTCTAATGGGGAGGAAATGTAATTCCATAGGAACCTTCTTTATTTTGTGCTCTTTCGGATCTAGATTTGAAGAGGAAAGATGGAATTCCATAGAATTTACAAAATTCAGAAATTCAGAATGTACAATAGACGGAAACCACCATATAATGAAATGATAAGAAATTATTATGACTTTGTATTATACCTCAGTAAAATATCGACCACATGGAGAAGTAGGAACCAGAGTGTTATTCTATGATCAATTCCTCAATATCTCTCCGATAGAATAGCATTCTTTGTCCAACTAAGCAAGTACAAGAATGCTCTCTTCTGTATTGAATTATACGACCGACATTACATATTATTGTGTGCCAATATATTGGCCGGGACGCAAGTTTTACACCCTGCTTTACGAGTCAAAGTATAATCCTGTGTGTGTGTGTGTGTGTGTGTGTGTGTGTGTGTGTGTGTGTGTGTGTGTGTGTGTGTGTGTGTGTGTGTGTGTGTGTGTGTGTGTGTGTGTGTGTGTGTTGTGTGTGTGTGTAAGAGAATTGTAGCTACTGGATCACAATTCCATTGACCACGAGTCTGTTTAAAATGTATTTTATACCCGTTTAAATATTATTATTACTACTTATTACTTATCCGCAGATAAGACGATAGATTAATCATGAAAAAAGCTCCACCCTACCACCAAAAAATTGTAGACGTCTCCCAGGACCAATGCAAAATGAAAAAGAAATTTAAAAAAGATTGAAAATCACATAAAAATGTTTGAAAATCAAATATCTTTCAAGAACGGTAGATATAAAACAAATATAATGTCAAGGAATGAAAAATTCAAAAAATATGGAAAATGATTTCGTGGATTCTAAAGAAATATTATTTTAGCGTGACCAGCAATTTAAATAAAAATAAATACACGCAAAATAAATACAGTGAGATAATTGAGGAACTGTTCAAATAAGGAATTTTAGAGCTATGGCCATGTGATGAAATAAATTTAAATAATACCAATCATATGCCTCATAGTCCAGTAGTCAGAAGAGATTAATCAACTACAAAAAACAAGATTAATTTTCGATGCATTATCAAAAGAAGAGGGTATAAATCCTTAAATAATTGGCTTAAATCTGCACCAAATCTGATTCTAATGTTTTAGACATCACATTAAAATTTTGTGAACTCAAAATAGCAATGATGATCTCGGATATAAACTAAATTCATAGGCCGTTGATAATTAAGAGAAATTAAATCAGAGGACTTCTCTCCGATTGATTTTAATTCCTGAAAGGTTTTGTTGCTTCACAGTATTTTCAGTCGTCCGAAAAAAGAAGTTTTAAATACTTGCGACGCTCTTTTACCTTCTAAGGATAACATTTTTTTCTTTCGTTGGCAAATTCCATACTTTCAATATTATAGCAAAGTAGTAGAGAAGTCTAGGTAAAAGTATAACAGAAAGAAAATGTCACAAAAATCAAACTAATTGTCATTAACATATTGCCAATATTGTGAAGATAATGTCCTCTATTTATATCAGCCAAACCAGAATTTGACATGCTTTGTACATGTTGCCAAATTTGGCTTCATAGTCCCTATAACAGATAAGTACTCATATATTTGCTTCAAATGTAAAATCAGTACAAATTGCTTATATGAAGAAGCTATTTGTTAAAACTGTTTATGATGAGATGCTTTTGAAATAATTTTCTCACATTTTCTTTTGGTTTCCTTTAAATTCAATGTTGATTGGATTTTTTGTCATATGGCATCACACGATTTAATTTTGCTTCTGACAATTTGTTCTTTGTGTAGTTTTATGGAGAGAATATATATATATGCATCGTTTACATATTTTATATGTATTGCACATGTTTTGTTTTGTTTTGTATGTTTTTTTTTTATTCTATTTTTGAAGTTATACTTCTTTTGGGGGTTAGAGAAATAGGAGAGATGAGGGTAAATTTTTACAATGCGCGCACACCGTCAAGGATGTGAAAATCCCTTGTCTAGAAATATACAGAACGGGACAAATCATTCCCGCCTTCGAAATTCTCAGAAAAATGTTTCTCTTCACTTCTCTGAAGAAGGGGACACCCGGGTTCCAACCGGAGACCTCTCGACTTGCAGCCGAATGCTCTACCACTGAGCTATACACCCGCGTCAGCGAACCTTTGCTTTGTGTTCCGTAGGAACGTATACGCAAATGCTTTATCTAGAAATATGCAGAGCGGGACAGATCATTCCTGCCTTCGACCCCTTCCCCATATTATTGGTCCTATTGTCCCTGTGCGGGGGTGTTTAAATTTATTTAAATCGTGATTATCTCGGGTTTTGCTGGTCCGATTGACTGAAGGTTAGTATCTTTCAACTCTGCTTGTGACCACCTTTCGTCCTTGGCCCAGCTTGCCCTGCTAAAGATTTTTAGAAAGATTTTAATCTTGTTACGCCAAAGAAGTATAACTTCTTACGTGCGTACATAAGTACACACACACTTTTTTTTTATTGTTACTATTGTTAACCACAGTTCAACATAGTTCTAATATTATGTTATTTTTGTTGGTATTTTGTGAAATATCTTAATACACAAATTTTTTTTCTATTAGTTTAAATATTTCTGATTGTTTGTCCCCGAGTCAGCAGAGTAGAAACTTATACTACTTTTACTTTTCTGTAATAATTTGTATTCATGTTTTCATTAATTAATTTATGAGTTAATATTCATAAACGATTCTCATTGAGAGAGCCGAGTCATCCCAACCGGAAGTCCCCTTGACTCTCAGAAGACCAAAGAGAATTATTTTCACATTCATTGACAAATGTATTGCCATGACCCCAAAAACGAAGCGTTTTGGAAAGCCATGGAAACTGGCCACTGTAAGCCCAATCCCGAGGCACCTGGAGAGAGCCGAGGCTGTTCCCCGCTTTCGCCTAACCACTGGATAAGACTTTTTGGGAGTATACTTCCACTGGCTTGGTCTGGCTGCTAACGAGGCGTGCCCACTCTGCGACTATGCCAGGATGGATGGTGACCACCTGCTCCAATGCACTGGACTCAATGAGTACCCGACTGACGACATCGTCAGTTGGTATTGGGATTCTCCACGTCAAATGATTAAGAAACCAAGCATAGTCGTTGGATAAATAAAAATAAAGGATTCAATTCATAAATTAAAATATTCTCTTTTTGATTCAAATGTATGTTTTTGTTGAATATATTCTTTACTGAGAGGCCAAATTGCAGTTCGCTTAAAATTATTTATATGAACACATTTTAAATTTTTAGACAAACTATCTTGAATTGGATTTTATCCTCCTTTAAAAATATTTTACTGCTATAAAGCTTATTTTTTTTTTCACTTTAACCCGTGCGAAGAACGGGTACTTCAGCTAATTGTGTTGGCTTGGTGTAGTAGTTTAGAGAGTTGGGTGCCAGTTCAGGTTTCCTACTCGTCACTTGACTAAGGCTCAATTTTACGAGGTCCGTAGCCAATAGCCTTCATGTTTCTCCATAGTGGGACGTTAATTTAACTATCACTCTTACTTTCAGCTAATAGTGTGATCTTAATGTGACTGATTTTCAAACCAAACTTACTTGAACAATCAAACAATCAAATTTCGATTTTTCTAGATAAAGCAAAATCAAAGCTTTCATCCCAAGAAATTCGCCCAATCAATCAATCAACTATTAGGATAGTGTTTTAACCTTTGTTTACTTTTGAAAACGCGAGAAAGGGAAAATGTTTATAACACGATCATTGGTAAGTATTTAAAAGCCAAATGAGACTTGAACGAAAGAAACAAAAAAAATTTCATAGTTATGGCTAACCTATTGTTTGGGTTACGTGAGTTTGTATTTTGTGAATTAAATTATTTGAGTGAAAATTGTGTATATCTCTTTTTCTATAATTTTCAAATACTAGAATTTAATTAGCCGGATGAAAAACATTATGGGTAGAGCATGAACCTATTCGTTTATTTTAGGTTCATGTTGAATTTTAAAGTCTTGAATTTTTTGTATGAATTTCTTTTTAATGTTCATCAAAACTGCTTTATAGATATAAATTATCTCAAAAAGTAGTAAATACTTTTATTTGTACAACTGAACTTTATAACATAATCATATATTGAAATAAGTTAAAATTTCATGTGTGGTTTGGATTACTCAAATGTAGTATTTATATACAAGTAAAACGGAATAACTACATGTAAATATAAGTTATTAATTCAATAGAGACAGATGGAAATATTTTAATTTAAGTGCTTTTAGAAATGTATCTTTTTTTTTCAGCTTTTGTACATTTTATAGCAAAATTAAATCTGTGATTGTCTTAGAATTTTATATATTAACAATTTTTAAATGAGAAAAATATTTTATGTATGCACATATAATTTATATTAAATCAAACTCAGTAGCGCAACAGCCCATGAGGTCCAAGACCTGCTGTGACCATTGGGCACTGAGGTGCATGAGCAGATGTCTTGATCAGGTGATCAATCTGAAGCAAAACCCCCATTATTTTTGTCCCCAAGCAAGCTTGGTACTGATTCATCGACCCACCGAATGGATGAAGGGTTGAGTCGATCTTGCCCAGCCTGAGGATAGAACCCCGAACCTGTGATGTGGAAGGGCAATATGCCACCACTCGGCCTATAATTGATGTTACAAATAATTTTAAAGAACTTTCTCCAAAATTTTTAAAAATTTTACCCTTACTATTTACATTTAAATTGTCAATAAAATAAGCATTTCTAATAATAAGTATTTGTTTTTACTAACAACTCAATATTGATATTTGGTTGTGAATGTATTTTAAACTCAAAAAGGATTTTACATTATTAACTTATTTTGTAAATGCCTAAAATTAAACTAAGCCTTGTATGCCTCAATAAATGCATTAAAACAAAAGTGAGTAAACTCATTCAAGTAATAACAAAGAGGGAGTAAGCAAAATTGAAATGTAATAGTTATGAAATACTACCAGTGGCAGCATATATAGGGTCTGGACCCCCAAAGCCCTTGATTTTTTTCTGATTGATTATAATTTTAAGTATATAGTACGTAAAATTTAATTAAGTATTTGCTATTAATGATTAATTTTATTAATTAATGCTGATTATTTACTCAATAATTAGTTTTTACTGTGTTTTGTTCGCGAAAATCGACAAAATCAAAAGAAGCATGATACAAGAATGGTGAACTTTTGACCCCGACCCCCTTGAAAAATTTCTGTGTGCGCTACTGAATACTACTAATGTAGAACATTTGTTACATTTTACAGTATTGCTTTATTATGGAATAACAACATTTATTTATTGTTGTATGACTATTATCTAATTGATTAATATCTGCAAACAGGAATATCAGTGTGTTGTCAAAGATTTCTTAGAAAGCATTGTGTGTGTGTGTGTTTTAAATTTTAATCAAGTTTTAAGAAGTTATAACAATACTGTATTAATTGTAAAATGTTACTAAAGGTTATGTTAATATACCTTAACTCTCATAGAAAAAAATTAAAAACTATATTTTTGTGATGAGCAATTGGGTAGTTGAATATTAACACATATTAAACCAAGTTTTTGTTTAGAATGACTAGGAACTTGATGGTTGTGAATATATATAGTCATTTTGTAGAACAAATCATGTCTCTATGACTATTCAATGAATAAACATAAGTTGGAAAATATGGATAAATATAATAAATTTAGCGTACTATGTACAAAATTATCTTGTGAGGAGTCAGAAGTTAAAACTTATTTTTCATTTTTTAAATAAATTGTACTTCATGACAATAAATATTGGTTCTTAATGAGGTTTTAAAATAATTTGGAATGTGTATGCATATTATATACATCCATATTGCTCAAATTATGAGTGGTGGTATATGGGTTTTAATGTCAGTATGGGGTAAAGAATTATTTTAGTTTAACATAACCTTGTTTTTTTTTTATTATGAAACAAGTCATGAAGTATGATTTATTAATGTAATTGCAGAAAAATTTGTCATCCTTTTCCAAAACAAAATTTCAGTTTTAATACTATTCAAAGAAAATTAAATATTGACCATGAGTTTGTAATAAAATCTCTAGATTTATCTTTTGTCACTCTAATTTCAGAAACTCAAGTATAACATTTTGATAGATTAGCAGCTATTATTGTGATAAACACCATGAAAAAAAATTTTTATAAGAAAATCAGAATATAAAGTTAACTTGAAACACATAGTTAGATAATCTTGAATTAATATTTACTTATCTTTAGGAAACTATATCTTTTAATGATATCTGAATGCAATAATTTTTACAAAGTAAATTCAGCATTTTTTTTTTTTTTTTTCTTTCAGGGTTTGAAAAGCTGTGAAATAATTTCAAAATTTTTCAAAAGCAAGAAAATCACTTCAATTAGATGTATCAGCTGTGCAGTACAAAATAAAACCCATCAAGAAAGAAAATTAAGTAATAATGGTTCATGGATAAAAATATATTATTTTCCCTACATTAGGATAGCTGCAGTTTTAAATCGGCTTAAACTTTATCAAACTGCTTTTACTGTAGCAAACTTTCCTCTTTCAGTAATAATGTATAATAATGGTTTGATGGAACTACAAAGTGTACAAATTGTGTCAGGATGTGCTGCACTTGCTTGTGGAACTTTGTACTTCATAACATCATTTTTCAGGAGACTGGTTGGTATTATTAGTATATCCAAAGACCAAAAGTTAATAAAGATATCACATTTAACATTTTGGGGACGCAAAAGAGATCTTATAGTTCCACTTGAAGACATTGTCCCTTTAACTGATGGTGATTGTAATCCAAATGAAGTTTATATTAAACTGCTAAGATTTAGTACTGAAGATATTTTGTACTTCACACTTAAATTTGGAAATATTTTGGATAAATCTAAATTTGAACTTGTATTTGGAAATTTAGAAGTATTTGGTTTGAAAAAATAAGTTTTAGAAATTAAAGATGTGGATATAAATTATTACAGAACATTAGGAAATTTGGACCACTATGACTTGGTCATGGCAAGACAAAGTTACAATTTGAACCCCATGGAAAACCACGAAAAGGCAGAACTTAGACATGTGTTTGATACTTCAAAGAAAGTTGATGATGTTTGTTGTTTCCTTTTTCCAAATCCCTATATTTTTTTAATGCAAATTTGCAATTAATAACATTAGACATCTAAATTAAATTAACTCTTCTTTTAATTTCACATATTAACTATCTTCCTCAGTACATTACAGTTTCTGTTTCGTTGACTTCAAGACACTGTGCAGTCCGAAGGTTGGCAAAATGATTAGAGTATGCAATTTACTGAGTGTGACATCTGGTGTGTTTTGGTAAGGATGAAAAGAGGCACTTAAAAAATTCCATTTGTTTGTGAGAGATTATTGTATAGATGAAGTGGGATTGTGTGTGTGCGATGGTATATAGCTCAGCTTGTGCAGAACATGTTTGAAGCTGGAACAATACAGCATATGGAGTGGTCAGTGTGCTCAGGATACACTGATGCCAAACTATTGCTTTCGATTACTGACTGGGACTTGGAGATAGCAAATCTTGAAGAAATGAACAATATTCTCCCAAGTCTTATTGATAAACTCATAGGCATTTAAAATAGGCACATAGCAGTCCAAGAGGGCCACACATCTGAATCCTTTTCAAACAGTACTTTCTTTTTTATCATTTACATGAAACCAAAATTACTACCAAAAAGCATCTTATCATATTCTTTCAATCATTTTAAAAGAATTATACTCCCATACAATTTTTTTTTTAAATTTTTTTCTGGTTTGCATTTTAATATGTATTTTTTTATTTTGTACCTAAGCAAGATTCTCTCAATTCCTTTGAGTTGTGTATGCTATAAAATTTATTCTAAACATTTTTTATCTGCCAGTGAATTGATAAACATTTCTGAAACTAAATTTTACTAACTGGCCATTTCAATTAAAAATAGTGTTTCAGGTTATCCAAAAAATGGAGAATGGAATAATTTTCACATTTTTTTAAACATGGTTTTATAATTTGATAACAAAAAGTTTCATTTATAATATTTTTAACGTAATCATTGCTTGCATTATTTGAAATCATTGAAACTACTTATAATAAATATGTCACAATATATTTCATGTGTTTAGTCTGTATTTCGTGGTTTAATTAATTCATAAAGAAGGGGGGATAATAGTATAGCTTCATCTCCAAAAATATTTTTTAATCTTTAACACAAAATATAAAATGAAAAATATATCAAAAACATCCTATTTTCTTCGACAAATTCGTTATCGTAACAAATATCTATGCAATGCAATTTTATTTCACTGAAAAATATAGATATTAGCATGTGTAATGTAATATAAATAGAAATTTATTTTTTTTCAGATAAGCCAAAATGTTGAGAAATATCTTCAAAATTTCTGAAAAAGTCAATGTTTTTGTAACAATTAAATTATTACACTAGAAACTTTTTTTGTGAAAAGTATTTTTAATTAGTTTGCAAAAAATTATTTAGTTTACACAACACCCTCTTTCTTTCCAAGATAATCACTGAAAAATGAAAAATAAGAAATGTATCAAGCTAGATAGAATATATTTTTTTATTTTGATCGAGGTAAGAGACGTACGTTTGAATTGATTTGTGAGATAAACATAACTTTGGAACACTACTCAGTAACATCTAATGACCACTCTTACGAACTTTTTAGCTATGCCACAAGAACTCTGAGATCTAGTATCATTTATAAGCATGAAGTGTACATTACTTTAAAATTTCAGCTGGTATGGAGTATTTTGATTTCTCATATTTAATTGAATATTTCTAGCTAAATATCTTTTCACTATAAGATTAATCACAACTTATTTTGGCTGCATGAGTTTCTAAACATCCTACCGAATTTAAACGAAATGATGAAATGTTTTCCTTCCTTATGAAGCATAAAATTAGACAGAAGTTGGGGAAGGAAAAAAAGTAAATCACCATTACACTGTCACGTTTGGTCTTATTACAAAAAAATATGGGGATAATAATTCTGAATTAATAGTACAGCAATAAGAATATGCGAAATATCTTTTCTCAAGTTCCAGACCTCTCCTACTAGGTCCATGCATTTTCTGAAAATTGTATTTGGGCATATATCTTTTATGTTATACAGTATTATAGGTAAGCATTAAGTTATATTTTCTAACTTTAAATGATCAAAATGGGAAAAGGTATTTCACAGAAATATTTAAAACCTGACATTTCTTCTCACATTAACAGATTTTTTAAAAATACATATAAAGAAATAAATATATTAAATGTTTCTTCAGCATATTTATATGTAAAAGTTATTCTTTCAAATATTTGAAATAGATTCTTACTTAAAATGAAAATCTCTTTATATTACTAGATCTCAACATTTAACCTCTTGACAAATATAACTGTTCATTTCATGTGCCATAATAGACTTTGATGTCTCAAGCAAAGCTGTTTCTTCCGAGAACAGTGTATCTTTGTTTTGAATGGGAAGTCCTCTTCTGAATGGTATCAGAAATCCACACACCCAGTGAGTGCATTTTATAAAAAGCAAAATAGAACTTCTTAAGGCAAACTTAAATTATCTACATATGCATACTTAAATCTCTCTACCTCTGCACTTCGAAGTATGAAATAAAACAGAACAAATACTGCATCAGTTCTTTTAAATGTATATTTTCATTAGGAAAAACCTACACATAGATAATTATGTTCTAAAAGAATCAACCAGACTTTTTTACTAAGACACTGAACTTAGTAATTTACTTGAAGAAATAAAAAATTACGTAGATCAAATTTCCTTTAAAAAATTAATATACAATTATGCACTAAATCTATTAATGTTTCCACATAATTGTTGTGCTTTTTACTACTGTTATTAAAAAATTCCAGTGACTACAAAATTTTGATATCACTCGTACTGTGAACAGTTAATGATTAATAAATAGATAGATAAAATCAGAATAAAAAGCAATTTATTATAAACATATTCCTAATGAAATTTTTTTTGGAGCATGTTAAAATAAAAACAATTTCATACATAAATTACACCATATTAACAGGTTACAGCAATTTATAAACAAATTATAAATATCAGTATCAAAAAAATAATTCATTCTATTATTGTATAGCTGTATTCAGATAACAAAATGTATGATTTGAATAATGACAAATTAAATGTCAGGTACTGTATGTGTTAACAGTGCATTAATTTCACTATACATTTCAGCAGCAAACTGGCATTTTTTTTGTTACAAAATCATCACTTAAAGCATTAATTAACTCCTTGGCAATGAAAACAAATTTAGTTTTAGTTCTATATGACCATATCTATAGTCTAAAAGAAAGCAAAGTCTGCTATATATAAAATTTTAATTCAAATAAACTTAATCAGAGCTATAACATCTCTGGGGGGGGGGGGGGTGTTCTTCTCCACAACATTTTTAAATACACTGGTCAAACATTTACACATTAGCTACCAAAAGCATACATTTCTTAGCATACAACTGAGAAATAACTCAAATTATTTTTTAAAAAAATTATGTTTGGAAAACAGTTACACATAAATAAGAATTATTTATTAAGGTAAATATTCATAGTATAGATTGATATTCTTGAAAATGACTCGTACCCAGAAGCACATAACTAAGGGCCAATAAAACAAGGAAGCATGCCTATATTTCAAGATTAAGGCAAAGAGATTCAAATGTAAGAACAACCATTTTTTAAAAAATCTTCCTGAAATGTGAAAAGAGTACTATATACAAGTGTAAAATATTTTACCTTAAATATGAAAAATAAAGTTCTCTTTTAACTCCCGTTTTTTAATTTATTCACACGTGGTCTCTAATGCAGTCTAATATCTGCACATACAATACTATAAAAACACATTTGAGAAATATTTATAAGGTAAAAATGAATAGTTCTTTTGAATTTTGTTATCTACTATAAAATAATCAGTTCGCCACCCCATTCTTATATTATTTAAAGTACATTTAGAATATTTCTATAAAACATTGACTTTCGCAAAGTAATCTAAAAATCACAAATTCTTTAAATTACAGCAGAATGAAATATTCATCAAAAGATACATAATTTTATTTGTCTAGTAAAGAATTTAATCTAACTCTTCTTGTTGTATCTTAAAAGAAGATTCCTTTGAAGATCCAGCTACAGGTTCAGCTTCTTCATTGAATGTTTCATCAAAAGTTTCATATAATGACTGAAGTAAATTTCCTAAAGAAAATAAGGAAAACAAAATTTATAAATAATTCCAAACAAGAAAAACGTAACATAAATTGCATTTTCTATTTCAAAAAAAGATGGAGGGGGGGGGGCAAAGAAAGTCCTTAACTTCAAAAAAAAAGAAATTTTGGATAATTGAAGTAATGCACAGATTTGTAAGAAATTCTCTAATAAATATGATTAGATTTCAACTAACAACTGGTTACCTTATTAATATGCATTTCGCTCAGTTTACAAACAGTCCAATTTCATTTCATAAATACAATTATAGATTTTCAAAAATTAACTACACTAAAGATTGCAGTCAAAACAATTTATTACCATCACAAAACTGAAATGAAAATTTAGAACATTGAATTTGCAGAGAGCCGAAACTAAGGTATACTTACTAAATTCCATTAATTAAATAATAATTAAAGTTAATCAGAATAACCTAGGAATAATTCCGTTTTGCCCAAATACGAAGTTCACAATGCATAATTTTAAAAAAATCACACTTTTAAATTTAAGAAATTATTATTTATTAATGTTACACTAAGAAGCAACATGAGAGCTATTGCCAATGAATCTCCCAATCCTGAATAATGGCTAATTGAAAGTAAAACACATAACCAAGCATTCAATTATAATTAAATTTCCAGTTCACTACAATTATGTGGACTTTGAGCCTTGACAGACGATGCAAGCCTCTAGGCAAAGTAAATTTTACAAAAAGTGAAAGGAGCACAGAATATTTTACAAAATCATTCATTTTTATACTTTCAAAAAAATATCTATCAAATATTCTACTTAGGTTTAATGACATTAAACTAATTTTTAATTCATACATTATGTATATTATCATAATATATGTGATAAAGATTCAAGAAACAAATATATATAGCAATTATTCCTTAAAAACATATTACAAGAAAGAATACATACCAATTAGTCCTTGCTGTTTAGGTGGTGGAGACAGACCGAAAAACAACTGTCCAATACGTTCCACATACTATTAATGAGAGTAAAAAAGAACATTAAGATAAAAGTTAATAGTAATTTTTAATATTATCAGGGGTGTCCAGCCAATTTGCTTGCCAGGTCTACATTGGAGAAACCACAAAAAATGAATTAACTCTTAAAAACATTAATAATAGCTCCTGAGGGGGAGGGAGAAAACATGCAAAATAGAATCAACATGCTTAACTGTAAATGGAACCAGTCGCTGATATTTTTCATTTATAGAATTATGTTAATCTAACTTATTGAAACATAAAGGAAAAAAATCTTTGCATTTATATAAGTTTTACTTGGAATATGCGTGTTATTTAAATGAGCAGCAAAATCTTTCAAAAATGGTATATCTTCAAGCCTGTTGGAATAATCAAGAGTTCTGGTACACATTTTTCTTTCAATGCCCTAAACTATTCGATTTCTTTAAGCATTTTATAAAATCTTTTTAACATTTTGCCTTATATAACTGAGTTGTTTCACTTCTGCTAAGTATATATTACCATACTCATCACCTAAGCTTTTAAAAAACTTTTGGAACTGGTGATGACTAAGACTTAAAAAACCCACATGGCCTTGATAACAATGTGCATTACATGGTTTATTTTTAAAGATTTTCTGCATAAACTTTCTTGATATATTATGCAATGATACTCTATCAAATGAGTGTTGGTAATGGCATCATTTATTAATTTTACAATCTCCTCTTTTTTATTCATCATAACTCCAGCATCCATTCCTAACTGCATCAGGGATGTGTTGGTATGAATTGAAGAAATTATACATAAATATTTTTTTCCCCTGTAAACTCGAATCTGAAAATGGTTTTGAGCTTTAATAATTAAGTTTATGACTGCATACACTTCGCAACAGTAGAATTACATCATGAAGAAATGTGAAGAGCTAGATACAAATTATAGAATAAGAAAAAGTATAGGCAATTGATAAAATCTGCATACACATCTGATCATTATACTTAGTTTTTGGCTATAAAAGTCAACAACTTGCTTGCTATATATGTACCATCAGTGATGGAATGTAGCATCAAACCATGTAGGAATGTAGCCATGTCCTCAACAGGTTGCATGAGAGACAGCTGTGCAAACAGCAAGCTAATGGAGTTCTTTAAACATTCAACACTGGGTTGCATGCCTGACTTGGTGTCAATGTTATTCCCAGTAGGCTAATGAATAGCATCAGATATTGTTTTCAGATGATTACTGATTTTGTTCACGGAGGAATAATGGTTATAAATGAATGGCTTCTCAAGAAACATCACTTACCATCCTTTATCATCAGGCATCACACCAGTCCTACATCAGACTTCATGGTTTGGAATGGCATGTTCAGACAGCAGACATCTCTTGTGCATATTACTGAGACTGATAAGCAACACACACTGTTTTGCCTAGAACATGGTGGTGTTTGTGCAGGCGACTTCTGGTATATTATTCGGGGTGAAAAATGCTTGACCATATGTAGCTCAATAATCTGAATTGAGTAGGCATACTTCCTTGCAGCTAACAGCTTCACTTGATTTATTTCCCATCAAATACATGTGCACCTTAATAAGACGTGCAATTCACTCGGCTAATAAGACGTGCAATCCACTCGGCACCACATACACATACTACAAAAGAATTGAGACAAGCAGTGGATTCAACATAGAAAGGAATATTTTAGGATACACAAATGGCCTCATAGACAGTGTACTTCAACATTTGAGACCATTATAACTTCTCTTGTGGGCCCCAATAAATACTGAATAAACAGTTCACTAACATACATTTTTGTTTACTTCTATAATTATTTCCACATAATCTCCACTCTTCTTATCATTTTACATGACTATGTGCATTCCTTGTTGGAATTTCACTTTTGAGAAGGGTAATTTGTCTTCTCAAGATTAAGTTGAATTGTACAGTTGTCAAAAAAAAAAACCTTTTGCAGCAATATAAGGTTAGTTTTTAGTACAACTATTTTGTTGCTCCAAGATATTCACTGAATTTGGAGGCATGTTTTTGAATATAATGCATTTTCAAATTATATCTTGTGAGGATAAGTATAAACACAACAAACTAAACAGAGTGGTTCAATGTTCCTCTCAATAGACAATTTTTTTTCCAATTATTTTTAATTTTAATAATCATCTTTCATATTGATATTTCCCCCTTTTTTTTAATTATGAGATGCCATGATAAAATTTCAAAAATGATTAATAAAAACTTATGAGTCAATAACTCTATTTCATTTTCTTCACTCAATTTACTGAAATACTCCCTATATCAATCCAATAGTCATTCTGTACAACTATTCACTAATTATGCAGAAATAATGAGGTACGTAATGTATTGTGTGATGCAATCATAGTGCATTAATGAAACAGCAAATTTCTATTAACATGAAACAGTAAAATTAATAATAGGTGAAGCTCTTGCCTAGATTATGCTAGTTTGTCGATAATAGAGTTAACAGAGTAGATGACAGGAAATGCAACTTTAATTTTAAATAGGAATCTACATGTCTCTTTTCAGACTCAGTCAATTAACATCCTCAGGTTACTATACACCAGGCACACAAGGGTCACGCACATTCTCAACCTCGCAAGTTAAATCAGCACAAAGGAAATTATCTGATGTTAAGGATTTCAGACCTGTCAATTAAAAGAAAGACAACTGAATTTAATCGATACATTACCATTGTTGGACTCGCTTATCGCTCAAGATGATATTACAAACTTCAACTAGGCAAAAGAATTTGCATAATGTTTAAACATGGCAAAAGGGAGGGTTGATTGAAATGAGGTAATTTGGCACAATGGCTCAATTTTAATAAGTTTGTAATAAGTAATTTTCTTGTAGTCATTATTGGTATTTTATTCACTTTGCACCCAATTCTTAGGAAGCATGTGGCTAACAGGTTGGACACCCCAGTTCATATGGCAATTGTATAGTTTAAAAGTATTTGTTTGAAAAATTCTAGTCCAAAACTCTAAAAGTACATAAATTATGCATTTTCTTCTACCAATAAACTATGAATACATACTGATGAAGTATACTAACTTATTACAAAATTTTTTAATCATACTTATATAAAGTTAAAAGCTTAAGAAGAAAAAAAAAGCCAATAATGAAAAAAATTCACTTTTGTATAAAGACAATAGAATAAAAATTTTCAGATTATAATTTAGCATATTTTATACATAAAGTCAAAAGGAATTAGAGATGATTTTTTTTCTAAGAATGTTTTGGCATATGTTACAATGAAAAAAATATAATTAACTTTTGTTGTGTATACTCTAATATTTATATTTTACTATCCTTTTATTTACAACACTTGTGCTGTATAATTACTTGCATATAAATTGTGTTTTCTTAAAATACATTTTAAATACCTAAATATAAAAATAAAGATTTATTGTGAATACATTTTTTCAACTTATTCTTTAGCAATACTTCAGTCTCACCTCTGAATATGTGGGATCTCTTTTCAATGATGGTTGGTACTTCTCACATAATATGCGAAAGTAAGCTAATTTCTCCCTAAAATAAAAAATAAATTCTTATTACACATTTTATTTTCTTAAGAAAACTAATAAGTTTTTCAGAAAAATTTTCCCAATTGAAGGCTATGTAATGTGCAATCCATTTTACAATATTCATTCATACACACCCAAATTGTACATTTTTTTAAAGAAATATCTTTAATTTTATTGATATTGCTCCTATCTTCTCTCCTTTTCCATTTAATGCAGAAGTAACAAATAAATAATAATAATTAATGGAACTCTACATAAAGTACATAAGACCTTTATTGTACACCACTAATGTTTGTTTCATTCTCTCTTTTTTGGCGTAATTTGGAATCAAGTAAACAATTGTTTGACATAATATTTACCACAATCACAGAGTTAATTGATGTCCATGAAAAACAAAATCTGCTTAGAAACACTGGCCTGTCTCTTCCTAATACAAACAAAATTATCTGTCATAAAACTGAAAAGGGAACTCCTAACTATGCATGATGCAAGTTTGCTAGAATATAATTATAATGATCAAGCACAATATCATTCAAGAGCATGATATATCTCTAAAAAGCCAAGCATTTAGAAACAGAACAAATGATAGGGAAGATGACACTGTCCATTGTTTTTTGGATGAGGCTGACACTGCAGTAATTTGTCTGTACAAAATAATACAAGGTTGTTCTGTGTTTGAGCATTTCAGTCTTCCAGCATCTTTTAGCTTATGTTTATATTGCAAACGTTGCTCCAAGCATTTTTCCACAGTGCACTGTTCAAAATTAACTCAATTATTCAAAGTAATCCTATTTAGAAGTTCCTCAAGTGTTTCTTATTATTAATTATGTGTCAAAGAAATTGAATATATTACTTTGCAAAATTGAAACATGTAACTTAGTAAAGCATTTCCTTAGATGTTACCAACATAACTGAAGCAGCACAATGAATAAAGTTAAATGTTACTACTGAAAATTTAATCATTGATAAAGAAATTTGCACCTCAAATTCTGAGGCAGTTGGATTATTTTTCAATGATTTTTTTTTTGAAAAGATTGCATTATGCTTACATATATTTAATAACATTTTACAAATAATTGGGTAATTTAAGGTGCTTGTACCTTACACTACATCATAAGGTGGCACTTTCCTTCATGCGCGTGTCCTATTATCCTCTTGAATAACTTATTTGAATTTCGAAACTTCATGAGGAAATACCAATATCATAATATTTTTCTCTTTGCACATATTGCAGAAAAATCTGTTGTACTATTGAACATAGCGAAAGTAAATATTTAAGATTCACTTTTAAGGCTATTCATACACACATACATAGCAACATTCACCACATCTTGAAAAAAATATAAACTATCTATTTATGCATTTCTTACAATTCCATTCATATCCAAACCTTGAAAGAAAGGAATTTATGTAGTTAATATGAAATAAAAACTTATATATACTGTAGGAAAGTTTTATGTAAGATTATAGTTTGAAATGTTCATTGGACATTTTTAAAAGTTTGAAATTTTTTTAAATAATAGCACTTTTATAGATAAGATAAATGACCATTTGAATAATCTTATATAATAAAATTGCTGAATAATTTGGAAGCAGTATTAGGTCTTAATTTAGAAAGCTCTATTGCCAAAAAGAATTACTAGAGTTAAATTCTCTCTACAAAAAAGACAAATAACCAGAAAACTAAATTCACCAACTGAAATACAATGATGTGTTTAAAAAGGATTAAGAAAGTTATTAATGTTCATAATTATTTTCCACCCGAAAATTATTTTAATTCTTCTAACTAATCTACAAATGCTACATATATAATTTCCCCAGACATATAAATTCAATAAAATAAGTCTTTATTTGCGACTCAAGTTATTTTTTGGAAGATAGTTATTAATATCTAGACATCTATTGAATAGAATAAATCACTTACTAAATTCTAAAAAATTATGTATTCAAAATCTTTGTGCGATGCTTTATAAGCTTATTCTGAAGATTTATATATAGAGAGAGAATTATGATGCTTTTATTAAATTGCTTCAGAAAAAGATTTGAAAAT
>BMAV01014806.1:126880-153075 GCA_019973955.1 Trichonephila inaurata madagascariensis
TTTTAAAACATAAACAACAATACACTTCTGTGAAAATGATAAAGAATATCAAATTTGTCTTCCTGAAAAAGATGAAATTCAATGCAGAGAAGTAGAGAAAATGTGCTATCTATCTCAGCAATACAATAAAAATAATTTTTCATATATAAAGGGAAGGATATAACAAATGATTTCACAAAAGATTTTCCCAGATAATTATTCTAGCAATGCTTTAAATATGAATATTGTGAAAACTATTTTGTGTAAGTGTCAAATTAATGACCATTTGCTCACAAAATACAAAACTTAAAGGTATTTTCAAAAAATATAAATGCTGAAAAATCTAATTGCTACCATTGTTTTTTTCAATACTCCACAGAACAAAGGAATGCAAGCTAAAATTGCAACAAAGAATAAAATTTGGTTCCCAAAGCCAGTAAAATCAGAAGTATTAAAAGATCAGCAATGCCACACATGAACTGTACAAGTAAGGTAAATGTAGAACCTAAAGTAAAATCTAAATTAATCCATTCTGTGAATGAAGGATGTTTTATTATTAAAAAATTAACTTTTACTTTTTCTAACTATTACAGATTGAAACATTAATTTTGATTAAAATGACTAGTGAAAAAGAAAAACAGAGTTTGAGATTTACTAGATTCAATTGTGTAACATAGGTTTAAATTTAATTGTGGCTCCAAAGCAGAGATTACAACACAGATTTCCTCTCCATATTTTATTAATTATGTTTCAAATGATGATACAAGTATAAATACCTGTACATTTTTTTTTTACTGATTTCTTACTGTAAACATAGAATGGACTCTTAAATTGATTTACTAAGTAGCAGATCATTAAGTTTATGTCAGAAGATTGAAAGGAATACTTTTATAGAAATAATCAGTTATCTGTGTATGAATAAATGTGAATTAAGAAGTTGAAAACAATTTCTTCAGGAGGATGTTATAAGTTCCTTAAATTTTATAGGATTATTTTCGACAACATCCCTATTTCTACAACTGAAAAAAAAGATGAATGACAGATTGCAGGTGCTGATGTGATGTTGGATGCACTGAAGCAAAATAGTTGAGCAGAGGTGTCATTTTTTTTTTTGGTATGACCATTCATTATTTTCTAGATTATAGAAACATTTCCCAATAAATCCATCAGTTCTTTCAAGACCTGTGTCTGTTCAGAGACATTAATCTTGTCCTTGAGGACATTTGGAATTTCGCTCTAGACCAAAAATTGACTTTTAACCCTACCAAGTCTATGGTTAGCTTCTTTACAACCAATAGAAAGCTTTATAATTTCCAACCTAATATCTTTTTGTATAATCAACCACTGACCATCGATAATCATCCAAAATATTTGGGTTTCATATTGAACCCTGAAATTCTGGAAAACAGCATATTGACAATATTGTATTTAAGGCAAGAAAACGGCTCAACATCTTGAGATATATCTCTGGACGTGATTGGGGAGCAGATGCTGGCCCTCTGAGAAACACGTACATCTCACTAATCAGGCCCATCTTGGAGTACGGCGTTCCAGTTTACTGTAGCGCCTCCGTTACAAATCTTCAGAAACTTGAAAAGGCCCTGCTCAGTGCTGCTCAGATCATCACTGGGCTAAAAAATACTTGTCCCAGAGATATAGTACTTTTCGAAGCAGACATACAGCCCCTTAAGACTTAGGAGACGTGCTTGTCTAACAAAATACTACAACAAACTCAGAAGTCTGGATTCTTGAAATCATACTTCAGCCTAATTCAAAGATTGGTGTAATAACCAGAGACTCTGGAGAAACTGTCCCTTCAGCCAAATGGTCTCTTTTAACCTTACTATTGGTGCTGTGGAACCTCATCACCTGTCACAATGTCTTGACCTAGCGGATGATCTTGACGGGGTCTTTTTCCATCCAGAATTATACCAGTACACGTGAATAAACAAACAGACCTTCCTGCCTAAACAAACAGACCTTCCTGCCTATCTAAAGCAACTAGTTCTAGAGAGAATTGGAGATATACCAATTGACGCCGTTCAGGTTTTTATGGATGGCAGTAGAGACGATTATCGACCTGTCAGCAGAATTTACATCAAATCGCAAGACCATATCTTAAGAATCTAGAGGAGAAATCCAAACGGTTGCTCAGTTTTTTGCAGTGAGCTAATAACCATTGATAAGGCCCTTGGTTCTCTTACATCTCTTCCAAATGGAAAAGAGATTTGGACACTGTCGGATAGTAGAAGTGCAATACAATGCTCGTCCAATTGACAAAGTGTGAGAGATAATGTTGGAGTGTCAATACTCACCAAGTTAAAGCGACTTTCCACGTCGCCTCAATTTCATCTGCAGTGGATGCCCTCTCACATAGATCTAGAGGGAAATGAGATTGTGGACACTTTGACCAAGGCTGGTGCTTGCGAGGTACCAGAGCCATCAGCACCCCTCACCTTTTTGGAGATTTTCTCTAGAACTAAACACCAGAATAAGACCGCTTGGATTACCCCCCTCCAGAGCACCACTGGTATCAGTGTTCTCGTCCTGGAGACTCTCTGGCTCACGGTTTTACAAGACAGGATCTAACTCTTCTAGCCCACTTTCGAAGTGGCCATATCAAAACAATGAAATTTTCCGAAGGATCCAAGAGCTTTGAAATGTGCACGAACTGTTCTTCTGAGCTGGCCTCGCCTGCTCACATCCTTGAATGCCTAGGGCTCACCAAGCAGGATTTAACAGACAATCCCTTGCTGGTGTTGGATTTTTTGAAAGTGTACGATGTCATGGACTTGGTCTAGCACTCTGACCAATGGGGATGTGCAACAACAACAGATCTGTGTCTTATTGTACAAAGGTTATCACGTCAGTTGATGGGTATATTGCTACAACAGCCAAGCAACCTTCATAAATGTTGTATCTAGGATTGAAGCATCTCTGCAATATCTACTAGTAGTGTAAACTGTACATTTGAATTGGTATTCTATTAAACATCCCATCTAAAGAAACAAAACTAAGGTGTGTTGTGCAAGTGTAATTTAGATTTCCTCAGATTGATGCAATGTCCTGTTCACGGATAAATCTAGATTTGCTTTTGAATCACTTAATAAATATGCAAGGGTTTGGACAGGACAAAAGTTATCAGACCAAGAACATTACACATTCAGAATTGGAATTTTAATGGGTAATAACATCGAGTTCTAAACATTAGAGCAGTTCTGTGATGAAGTGGTATTAGGATGAAGTCCTTAACCCCCAATGTGACTGCAGTGAAACAATTAGGTCTCCATTTCCTCCTTACAGAAGATAATTTCTGTCCACATTAAGCTAATATTAACAAATACATGGAATCTATTTCTTATGTGGAGTGGCCAGTGTATTTCTACAACTCTAATTGAAAGCATGAACAAGTTATGTGAGAGAAAATTTTGAACAATTGCATACCCTATTAATGTAAATTTTTGGCTTTAATTAGCACTCATTACCAAAATGTTAACAAAAATTAAATCTTTTTTTTTATTCATCTTGCTTCATAAAATTTGCTTTGAAAGTATGATTATATTTTCCACCTTCATGTGTAATTTGGTGCTAATTAAGACCTTACTTTTTTTGACAACAATGTGTACTTCAGATTTAGGAACTAGTTATGTTATTTACATGTTGCCCTTTCCCTCACCTTTTTTTCAGTTACAGTTCTAAAATTTTAGAGAATAATTCAAAACAGTATAAAGACTATACATGTAAAATTGTATAATAATAATTTTTTAGTTTTCCTTTTTATTATATGTAATTAGGAATTCTATTGTGCACATATTAAGATTCTAATTTGTATCTTGATTGACACAGTAATTCTTGATCTTCTTCAGGATGTATCAATG
Organism: Trichonephila inaurata madagascariensis; assembly: GCA_019973955.1. Lineage (NCBI taxonomy): Eukaryota > Metazoa > Arthropoda > Arachnida > Araneae > Nephilidae > Trichonephila > Trichonephila inaurata. The sequence goes on from BMAV01014806.1 coordinate 130,738, forward strand.
TACTATTGAATCTCGCATCTTATGGTGATGTTTGCACTTTTGAGCATCATATGATCCTCTTGGATAACTTACTTGCATCTCGATGTGAAAATAGAATGCCACAGGATATATCCCTACAGGATTTGTTTACTTGAAATTACACAATGCACATAAATAGTGCTTCCAAGGTGAAATTAAACATCAAAGCTTCACTAAAGGAATACTATATATATTTCAGTACATAGTTCAAATAACATTAACTTGGGTATATATGTGTGTGTGTGAGTGTGTGCACAAAATAGTTTAATCAGAAACATTTCCTTTAGATTAAATAAATATGAGTCCATAACTTCCAGATGAAAAATATATATTTGATATACTTACAAGTACCATATTTTCCTGTATATAATCCACAGTGGCGTATTATATGCAAAGCCTCTTTTTCGAGTAAAATAACATTGTATAATCCGCAGCAGTTTTTATGGCGAACAATCCAAAATATAAACTGCCGATAATGAGTGTCATATAAGATAAAGAATACACAATATAATTAAAAATAGAAGTAAGAAATTGTGAAAAGTCTTTTTAAACAAGTACGATAATATTTTTTACGATAATCCCAATAAAACAAAAAAATTCTTTGCTACTGCCATCTATGTTTTGAGTTGTTAAACAAAACATTCTACGCGGAAAAAAATCTTTTTTTTTTAATTTAGCAAGTTAACGGCAAAAAAATTAAGATGGATACTGCTTTCCCATTGTCTCTTTCTTTTAAAATCCATTTATTTATTTCTTCCTTTAATTCTGGCCAGTGAGGTTTTCCACGACAATTGGCTCTTTAACATCAATCACAATTTTCGAAGTTGGTCTTGTTTTTTCTCCATAAATGAATATTCAATTCATCAACAATGAAAACCCTTGCAGCTTCTTGATTTCCAACTTCAGTAGCATTCTCTATAACTTTTAACTTGAAGTTTGTAGTGTAACTTAAAGCTTTCGCTTCAACATGATGAAAACTTTCAAAGGACGTAATAGCTCTAGTCAAGAGAAAATTGGAAATGGCACCAGTGACTAGTAACTGTTTTTTCCTTCAGAGGAACCGAATTCGTTTTTGAATGTAATTGGACAAAAACGAGTTATGGCTGAAATACGTCATCCGAGTCATGAAAGCACCATCTATTATTTATTTTATAAAACATAAACAGCATTTCTTTCAAAACTTTATTGTTAGCTTTTCTAATGGAGAATGTTTTTTCTCAGATAATCCGCGGCGGCGTATAATATGCACAACAAAATTTGAAACTTTTTTAACGCATAATCCGCAGATTATACACAGGAAAATACGGTACATTGCATACAAAACTCAATATATGCAAAAATTCATACAAACCTTTCAATGGCTTGCAGTAAAAACTGGAGGAAATTAAGAAGGGGAAGAAGGTATGGAAAACCAGAAGTAACAGCAGGATGTTTTTCTGTGTAAGTATAAAATGCAGTAGATGCTGTAGATTTATTTTTAAGGCACAGATATCTGAAATAATAAAAATATGTTGTAGTAAAATAAAATACAATTTCACAGAAAACCTTTAGTTATATCTGTTTCACACAGCATGATTCATAACATTGGAAAGTAACTTTCGCAAGGGCAAAAAATATCAAATTTTCTTTTTGATATTTTTGTATTATCAATTACTTTTCACTTACAATTAAAACTGACACTTAAACTTTCAAAAAAATAATTACTGCACATACTCCATGTAACATTTATTTGTATTTTATGCTATAAATTCATTTCAGTTTATAAATATAAATTTAAATTGTATATTAACATGTTGACTGCCACTCACATAAAGTTGTGTTGATAATTAATTCCATGACATAAAAGTAGATGTCATCTTCACACAATCTAAGCCATAGCTGCAAGATTCTTCATAAGCTTTGTAGATATAAGAAGCTTTATATTTTCCTTGAATATAGTTACTTTTGAAATGTTTTCTCAGAATTTTTCCTGCTCTTTTTTTTCCCTGCAATTTTAGCATATCATCTGATTGGATTTTTATTTGAAGCAGGATTTTAGCACTCTGATTTTGAAAAGTAAAATTGTTCCACAGAGTTTCAATAATTTTCCCAAATTGTTTCTCACCATTCTGTTGATATGGTCTACAATATTGCAGGAGAAATGAAATCCTCCTTACAGCCATAACATAATCACTCTGATACTCAAACCAATAACTCATCCAATAAATTTGCACTTTCAGCACCCATTAAGAAGCATTTATTAGATAGCACTTTTCTTTGGACATGAAGATAATACAGATTGTCTACTATTGTCTGTACTATAAGATTTTTTTTTCAGTAATACAGCAATAAATTGAGGATTACATAACTTTATAATTATATATCTTCTAACTTATACTTCACAACCAATACCAACATACATACTCAACAGGTAATGCAACCGAACTGGAGAATAAATATTGATGTGTAGCTTTCTTAGATCCAGAGCATGATAGGCATCTGAAATATCATCTCACACCACATGTTTGGCTTTCAGCAATAATACATCAATTACTAACACAAGATTGGCAGTCAATGTGTTAAAACACAATATATAACTATAAATATAATATTTATGTAAATTATAAAAAATTACTGAAGACAAACATTTAATTTTAAAATATAAGTGGTTATCAAAATAACAAAAATGACTTCAACAAGAATGATATTTATGAATGGGTTTCATATTAATGGCACACAAGTGTAATTACCACATTTCTTTTAGCATCACATTTAGATGTTCTATATTTAGTTATATATATATATATAATGTTAAGTGTATGGTTTATTTATTTATTTATCTTTTGCATAGTGCAGAATGTTTAACCTGAGATTATGATACAGGAAAACATTTAGAGTGTGTCTAGATGAAACATCTGTAAATGGCATTCTGAGTATTTCTCAAATTATTCATTCCATATTAAGCAAAACTGTGAATATAAGTAAAAGTACACTGAAAGAGATCATTGGAAAAAAGACTACAGTCCGAGTAACTGCATAACTCAATATTCATTTGCAGATTACCATATCAACAAATATTGTTAAAGAGGAATTGTCATAACAAATGTATGGGCTGAGTAGCAAAACCACTTAAGACTAAAATGAATGTTAAATGTCTTAATTGATGCCATGAACATAAAGTTTATCAAATGATGAGTGAAAAAGTAATGTGATCCGAGAGAAATAGTTTTTCACATTGCTCCCAACAAGACAAGCATAATCAAGAAAATGCTACCACAAATACTTTATCCAGATTGCTTTCTTTGAAATGTGAAGTAAAGAGGAGGCTCTGGCACAATTTGGACAATGATCATATGTGTGTGTGGTTTCAACATCCTAAAACAATGAGTAACTAACTACAAGTGGCTATGAAGGAAATCAAGAGCATCCCATAGCATATAGATTATTTCTTTTAGGACATGTTTTCCAAAATGAAAAGCTGCAATCTCTTCAACTAATCCTATTCAGGTGTAATTAAAAGAGCATGCAAAAGAAATTGTACATTTCTGCTAGTCACCCCAGTCCCTGGATAAATCTTTATTAGAAATGGTTTAACATTTCACTAAAAACCATATACCGTAAAATCCGGTGTAGAATGTGTGCCCCCTTTTTAATGAAGAAACCTTAAATGTACATGTGTAATTCTATTATGTTTTGAAATCATTTATTTGAAGTATTATCCCAAGCTTTTGAATAAATAGTTTATGTTTAGAACCACAACCCATTGAGTTCACGAAGAATGTAATTTGTTTTAAATAAACAGAATTTCGATATTTGTGAGAAGTCTAATTTTTTTCCTATATTCATGTTTTAGTCATATACATAAACCTTATTTTCAACACTTTTTTGGATTCTTCTAAGGTAACTTCATTATTCTCTGATAACCACCTATACTTATATTATTTTTACTTCCTTTATGCTGAGCAAATGTTACTATTTAAAACACATACTAACTTTAAAAACTTTTAGAAATTTATGTTTTTTTTTCAGCTCATTCTGTATATCTGAAATAAAAACAAAACATGTAATACCAAATTAAAAGACAGAAAAGTTTACCAAAATAGTTCTTCCATAGTTCTTCCTTTCATAACTCTTAAGCAAGTATTTGATATGAATCAGAATAAAATGAATTTTAAAAGTAATGCTCAGATTAATCTTAGAACACATGAAATCTCTAATACTAACTATTAATTTAATATCATAATATAATGAGTCAAGTATCAACAATTATTAGCTCTAAGAGAATTTTTGATGCATTTGAAAACTCAGAAAATATTAAAAAAAAAAAATCAGGATGTATATTAATACGCAAAATTTATTATCCACTCACAAAAGGATTTACATCACAAGAGAATATGTAGCTAATATAAGATGTTTATTAAGATGAGGAACAACACAAAATAACAATACAAGAAAACGAAAGAAAATTCACAAACAAAATTACAGTATGAATTTTACAAAATATACTAAATATTAAAACACCAGATGTAAGCTTTGCAATAAAAGATTAATATAAGAAACAGATGATTATCAATATTTATTCCTGAAAATATTAGTGTAAAGAATGAGTATTTATGAAGCTACACAAGGGTCATTGGCAAGAAACTTCATAATTCTGAACCATGGTGATGACAAGGATGACACCTGAGCAGGTACTACTTCCTCCTCATAATAATATAATAATTCTCACTGCCCTAATAACTTGAATATAAAATTATATTGCAAAAACACCATTTCACTCCAATTTTTGTTAAACTCATTAAATCACATAGGTAGATAGCATCTATTTGTTTTTATAAGTAATCACTTAAGGTTTGATGTATTTGAATTTAATCTCTCTAAAATATACTTTGAATAAGAGAACTCATTTTAATGTTAGATTATGACACATTTAACTTTACCAATAAGTCATATAGTTATATATGTTTTCAAAAATTAAAATATGAAACATACATACAGTGAGTAAAAGGAAAAATCCTTTAGAAAATTTTAAAAAGGCAATTTCAAGTAAATTGTGAAAATTTTCTAGGAGCTGATATTTTTTACTTGGATGGTCAAACATAGAATACTTATATATTTTTTCAGATATGTATATAAAACAATGGTTTTATTCAGAATAAAAAACAGCACATGTTATAAATAAAATACCTATCTATTAAATAGTTTTTATTTCAAAAATATGTTCAATAATCTTAAAGACACTTATTTTTTAAATAAAAGACAGAAAAAAGAATTCCTTACTGTAAAACAGTCTGAGCTATAAATAAATCAACTTCACTAGGATAACCTTTTGTTGAATGATATTCAATAAGCATTGTTGCACAGCCATGGCCATCAGTAGAATGGATGAAATGATACCTCGACTGCTGATAGTTTTTCTCTGGAATAAAAATACATTAAATTAAATATTTGACTGGAACACATTTTTAATACATTATCACAATAATAAATGGTACTGTTTTTCTTTTAAAAAACTACACATACAAAATATTAAAACTTATATATGAAAAAAAGTTAAACCAAGAAATTTGTATTCAAGTTTGAGAAAGAAATTTAAATATATTATCGCACAACAGTAAATTATAAAACATTTTCATGTGCCATACATAAACGATCTTAATTGATCCAGCATTCACTCAATTTACTTAATTTTTATTTCTGTTATTCAAATTCTTAAAAAAAATTATTTTCAATTTGCAGTTTAATTTGCTTGAACTGCCATCAACTACATGATTAGCTGAATTTAGCTCAACAACTCCGATACTAAAATAGCAGACTCTTCAGTCGACCACAGAAACTCCTTTTGACACTTCACAAGATTCATTCTTCTATCAAAAATTCTGCTGCATTTATATTGGATAACAATTTAGCTCTACTAACTTTACAGATTCCAAAAACCACAAGTTTCTGCAACTTTTCAAGGATATTAATAATTCTCATTTTTAATTTTCTCTATTCTACTGAAATTGATCTTTATTTAATTACTATAAATTTAACTCTAAACAAATTACAGTCACTTAAAATTCTGAATGACAGGAGATTAAGGTTTGAAAGAACCAAGTGCTTCTTACCCATAACACACACACTTTTTTATCATTTCACTTACCTTTAAAATATATATGTTCATATACTTATAAAAAAACACACTCTGTTTATATTATACTTAAAGCTTATTCAGCTCATGCTTTATGCTACAAAAACTTATGAAATTTTTAAAACACAATGAAATTCACATATTTCAACTTTAGTTACCATAATCTCCCCAGATGGTGTTAAGTTTAAAAAAGAAATAAAAAAATTTTTTTGTTCAATTTTTTGTTGTCGTTAAGTTGATGGTAGAAGGAATCCTTCAGCAACTGGGAAATATACCTAATTTGTTTAACTGGGGTTTTGTTCAACTTTTATATTGTGATAAACTTAACAGATCATTTTCGCTCACTCCCATGTATTAAAAGATAAAACAAGAGCTAGTCTCACTGAACAGTTACTATTTTTAACAATTTTTCCTATATCTATACTCCAGCATTTCAATATTAATTTAAATAACAAATATGTTTCACATTTTATATTCCACTTTTGAAAGTGATTATATAAAAGTGAAAGAATCACCAATAGACCAACCCTCACTCTTCTTCAAAAATTTTATTTCATTTTCATAAAAGGCACAATATTAGAAAACCTAAATTAAATCCCTTAAACTGTATTTAAAATGTTTGAAATTATCCTTGTGGCCAATTTCATGTGAATACTGTTTAGATGTAGCTTTTTATTGAAATACAGACCAGCTACAACAGGGTTTTAGATAATGATTTTCAATTTTTTTTTAAACAAAAAACTATAATCTTTTAGGCAAGTTTCTTTTTCTAAGAGAAAGATATTTCATTACCATAAATATAAGAATAATTTTAAAGCTACTATTTTTGTTTCTTGATATCACAAGAGGGCATGACTAAGAAAATTCATTTTGGGACGAGACTTGGTGTAACAGTAATACTCCTTTCGGAAGTTCAACCCTCAATGTAATTCCACCGAATGGTCAGTCAATTCAGAGAAAACAACCTTCAAAATTCATGCTTAGCTCTTATACAATTAAGTTTTAATTACCTCCAGCGACTCAGTGGTATAGTTGGTACAACGCTTGCTTTCTACGCTGAATCAACTTTTTTTTTTCAATTCATTTCACTTTTTTTAAAAAAATTACAAAATAATTAAAGTAATAATGTATAAAAAAGACATATGTTATTTTTATTATATTAAAAAACATATGTTATTTTATTATATAATTAAATGAATTGAAAAAAAGCTGAGTTTTTTTTCAATTCATTTAATTTTTTTTTTCAAAATTAAATAAACTTATTTACAAAATTTTTATTAAATATTAAATGATATTTTATGTAATTATTTTGTATTTTATAAAGTAAAAAAATTACTGTAATTAAATATTTATAATAAAATATATAATGCATATTAAATGATATTTTTAATAAAAATTAGTTAAAAATAGTTTTATAATGTAAAATACAATACACTATAAATAAAATATTACATACAATATAAAATATTTAATAAGTCCTTTTTAAAGAAATTTATTTAATTTTTAAAAGAATTTATCGCGTGATTCGAACTCTAGCCGCCAGCGTAGAAAGCAAGCGTTCTACCAATTATACCACTGAGTCACTGGAGGTAATTAAAACTTAATTGTGTAAAAGCTAAGCATGAATTTCGAAGGCTATTTTCTCTGAATTGACTGGCCATTCGGCGGAATTACATTGAGGGTTGAACCTAAAAGAGTACTACTATTACACCAAGTCTCGACCCCAAATGAATTTCCTTAGTCATGCCCTCCCCTTATTAGTATAAGATAAATTCAATTATGATATAATTCAAGATAGTCGCAGGTTATTCCTTTATGCTTTTTATTACATCATTTTGAGAATTTCTAAACTTTTTGTATGTATTTTGTATGAAGACAACCTCTACGTTAATGAAGTTACACAAGTGACTGACATTTCCACGCTACAAGTGAGTCTTTTCAAGGTCTTACTTTTAATAGAACACCAGTAAGGAGAATATACTTCCTTACTTTAGTGGGTGCTTTTCAAATGTCCCATTTTTAGGAATTTAAATTATTTACAAACTCAAAAAAAAAGTAAAACGAAAAATAGATATTTACAAATACAGCACCAAATGACAAAATAAATTAAATCAAGTGAGTGGTTAGCAAGCACAGTCATCATGCTATTAGAATTTGGTGATTTCCACAAAAATCCTTGTTTGGATGGAATTCTACCTTTCTATTATTCAAATTGTATTTTCGTTATTATTCAAATTATATTTTCATTATTCAAAATGTATGTTTATTATTATTCAAATTGTATTTTTATTATTAATGTACTTGGCATGTTCATTTATATGCTATACTTAATTTCTATTCAATTGTTATTATTTACAATTTCTATTTTATATGTATTTTGTGTAAAATATTTAGTTTTACTGCCATGTCTAGATATCGTATTTATCTTTCATGTGATGGCAACAAGTTGTTTGCTTCGACTCAAAGCTGCTGGCATTTATCTATATCTTTTATATCCTAAATTAAAGTTAAGTTTTTAAAAGCCAGATTCATCTTTATTAGTCCCGTGTGGGGGACAATCCTTTTAATTGTACACAGATGCTAAAAAGGTAATATTTTTGAAAAAGTTACTTGAAATTATAATCAGTATTCTTAAGAGTTAAAAATTTATAAAGAATTACCTTTCCACAGTGTTAGAGCAACAGACTGATGTAAACGAGGATGTCCAAAGGTTATACTATCAGGCATATATTTATTTGACCATTTCAAGGCAGTAGTAAGAAAATTCGTTCGTTCAGGAGAATCTGGTATCATCATTGAAAATAGATTTCCTAATTTATCTATAAAAAATATTTTTTAAGTGCATAAAAAATATTTATTTCATAAACAGTGAGTTATAGATCAAACAATAATAGAACTAAATCAAACAATTTCATATTTTATAAGTTAAAATAATTATAAATAATCTTGAATAAAAAAAATAGATTAACTTAATTTTAAAAATGACAATATACATAACTGATACTTATTAAATAGGGTATTCAGAAATTAAATACAGAATTTTTATAATAAAGGAAACACATTGAGCTGTGGAAAATACCTAAAAAAATATAAATTTAACTAATGTATGTCTAACATAATAATTTTGAAAAATGCATTTGAAGAGCAAATATAGGAGAAAGTATAATTATGAAATATTTAATTATAAGACAAAACATATAAAAAATACACCAGATGAAATGTAACTTTAATACCAATAATGATTATTGTGCACACACATTAATAAGAAAGTTAATTTAATGCAATATTTTTATTTAAAAATTTTTTCAAATTTTGAATAAAAAATTATACATATATATATATACATAGTTGTACATACTACTAAAACCCACAACACACTTACAGCTTATTTTATTAAATTAAGATTAACAACAAAAATTATGTATTGTCTGAAAAAAACAAAAAGGATCGAATTTAGTTTCAAAATAAAAAAATAAAACAATGTCATATTGATTAGTTATATGGATAAGTTGATCCCGTAGCTCCAAAAATTTTATAAGGTATAAATTTTATTTTTGTACTACTTTAAGAATGTATTTCTTTTACAACCTCAATTCTCTTTTTACAAAATTCATACAAACTTTTAAAAGGATTTACAAAAAATAATTAAAAATTACTTATATATTTGAATGACAATCATTAAAATGAAATATGTTAGACGATCAGTGATTTATATTAAATGTAATCTTACTTATCTAATTTTTCACATTTTTTGCACAATTAAGAAAATCATTTTTTTACAAAACTAAAAATTATGCTAAGAAAATATTAAATTTTATTAGAAATGTTCTTTTAAAAAAAAAATTATATTCTAACTATAATAGATGGTCTGCACATGACAATATACAGTGAAATACGCTTAAGGCAAAAAAGCTTAAAATGAAATAATACAACGGTTCTGACAAACTACTATGCATTTTCATTAATTTTTTTTTCTTAAAACACAAAACGAAAATCGCGATCAACAGGAAAATATCTCCCTTCTAGGAATGGACAATATTTGGAGAACACTAGCTGTGCATGCAGGTGAGATTTAAGAGGGGTGTGAAATGAAATAGAGGTAGTTTCACATGTTTCGTAGAAAGGAGGATAACTTGGCTTTGAAATACCCTTGCAATAACCTGTAACAAGCCACTTTTGTTTAACTAAGCTACTTTCACCCTACAAACACAACACAAAAACATCTAAATCTCATATCAGTTGACTTTAGAATTTGGTAATGAGTACATCATAGAGTGAGTAAAAATCTGTGGGGTTTTTTTTCTACTTTAGAAGGATTTTTTTATGAGCACAATGGCAAAAAGCTCAGGAGGAAAGCAAACTGCTATTTTGCTTAAAATGAAGATGAAATCTTGTAATAAATTTCATTAAGTTCTTGTGAATGTTTTTGCTTCATTGATTTTTATTTACTACATTATGAATATGTATCTATGTAAATAAAATATAAACACTAATAAACTTAATTTTGCTGAATATATATATAATGCAATATCCTATAACACAAAAAAATATTTCAGTCCCCTCAGTTTTGTGTTAAACAACTTTCACAGTATATTATGTTCCTTCCTTACTGGTTTTCAAATAATTTTACAAAAAAATAAATAAATAAAAATATTACTATATATAATTGATTTTAATGAATAATAATAAATACAGAGTTGTGTGTGCCTTAAAAAAAACTAGCATTTTACAGATTGTACTACTTTTAATTTGAACACAAATTCAAAATTCTGGAATTCCCCAAGAGGAAGAAGAGAGATTTCTTTCAAATTAGAAACAGCAAGACTAAATTAACTGTAAATATAACACTTTTAAAAAAAATTATTTGTAAGGGATATAATGCAAAAATAACACAGGAAAGAAATAAATTTTAGAAAATGTTTAATACTTTTAGAAATTTTTAACCATGATTCATACAGTATATCAAAAGTGAATTCGCATATAAAACTGCAATTATACTGAATTTGATAAAATAAACATAATTATTTTATTATTATAAAAATTGACAGATTACTTGCTAACAAACTCATCATTTGGTTTAAATTTATTTTACAATTCACATAAATTTAAATATTTTACAAATTTAATCCTAAAAGAACATACTTGCAATTAACTGAACTGGAACAATATTTTCTTAAGTTTATGTATTTTACTTCATAATCCTTAAATTATTACTAGCTGCATGGGCTATCTTTACTTATATAAATTTTCCCTTTCCTTCACAAAATCAGCACTTCTAATATTCTTTTTCAAAATGACCCCCCTCCTCCGCTTAGCCCGGCATTGCTCAGGCTTTTACCGAGTGTATAACTTAAAATTCCCTGTTTCGAAATTTTTTCCCTTTTTTTTTTTTTGTCAGACAGGTTTATTTCATATATCGATTGCAGTAATACTTTATATAACGGTAATTTTTAAACAAAAATAATTCTTAAATATTTCTCGCAAAAAGGGAAAAAATTGAAAAACACAATTTTTTTTTAAAAAAAACGTAATTTTTAAGATATTTTATCATTCTTTGTACAGATTCTCTCGTTCTACACACAGGAAAAAAGTTTTGTGAGATTATTTTTATAAATAAAGAAGTTATTAGGTATTTAAATAAAATTGAGTATTCTTTGAAAAATAAAAAAAGTTTTTGACATTTGATTTTTTAAATGACTGATTCTAAAAGAGAAAAGCATGAACTTTTTTTAGTGTAAAATATCTTTTCATTAATGCAAAAGAAAATGCAAGTGGAACAATTTAGAAATCATAATCATAAAAACATATAAATTTTGACTCATTTTTAAAAAATTGTAAAAAATAGAAAATATCATTATTTTGTAAAATAATAAATTATACCGTATCGTGGCATAGTAAATGATCTGTCCGATTCTGTAATTATTTTTTGTCTGAGTCTCATGAAAAAAATTAGATTGTGTTTTAAAAACGTCTGGAAAAAAAAAGAAATTCCGAGATTTTGAATTTGGCCCCTGGCGGGGGAAAATGGCACTAATTATGCGTTTTAAGGTTTTTAATTAATATCTTTTTAACTAATTGGAATATCGGAATATAAATCGTCAAAACGGATTCCTCGGATCAGTCCCGATCTTTTGGTACCTTCGGCGAGTTTCTGCGTCGTGCGGTTCGGGAGAAGATATAGTCCCATGCCGCATAGAGACGTTTGTTTACCTACGAATTTTAATAGTGTAGATAAAATAGTCTACAATGTTTTTTCAAAGTTCTGCATCACTTTAGACTTTCAAGCTGTTATTTGTATTTAAGTATGGACTACCAAAATATGGCTAAATATTATAACATATATCATATCAGTAGATGCAATTTATATGAATAGCTCCAACTTTACACATGTGAGAAATTTAATGTTGACTGTATGTGTATGTTTAAGTGAAAATCAACAATTTGTTTATTTATAAAACAACTTGAACACCAATTCGCAATGAAAAAAGGCAGCTCATGATACAAGAATTTCAAATACCTCTAAGAAGCAACAAGAACAACCACACTAGTTGAATCACCACATCATTTCACTAGTTGAATTACAAAACCCAGTAAGGAGAAACAAACACTGCTTGGCCTGCCAAGAGCAGAATTATGCCAATGCAAAATGTTCCAAACAATATAAGTCAACAATATTACAAGAAAAAAAAAATACAGAATAGTATTAAAAAAATTTCTAATAATGTTACAAATCACCCATTTGGGGGGGGGGGGGGTAAAACTATTAAATAAAAATCAGAAGCATAAATATTATGTTTTTATTAACTCAGTGGTGCAACAGCCCATGAGGGGAAAGGCCTACTGTGCCCAACTCAGTAAATGTTTTTATTACTAATATTTAATTGGTGACCCTTTGTTCTTGATCTCTCTCTCTCATCAGTTTGTATTTATTCAGTAGAGAACAAACAATTTTTTTATATGATCAATCAATTGAAATTATGTTGAAGTCTGGTTGATGTTATCCTTAATCACAGTTCTCTTTACTTACTTGAATATCTTTTTCATATTTTTGAGGAAAATTTTTATCACATGCTCTCAACTGGATTTAAATTTGGTGACTAGGTTGGCTAATCATTGTGTTGGATGTCATTATTTTGAAATCACTTCACAAGATAGGACTATGAAAAGAGGTATAATTCAAAAAGGAGAAATTCCATAATGGAAACAAATTTTGTACATTTAATATTTCTTTTTAATAATTTCCTAATACTGTTTGTAATCAAATATGATCAAATCATGACTGATGGGAGGAGATTGAATTGTAGGCAGTATGCATCATGTGTGATTTGAACTTTCTCTGAATATCTTCTACTGTAATGTTGACCCAAAGTATGGCCTGGTTTGAAAGTTACTTGTCACAGAAAAGCATTTCTTCCTACTAATAAGGACAATAGTGGCAGCACTTTTTCATGCAAACTAACCCTTGTTTCCTTTACATTTCTTATAACAGGTTATTTTTAAATTTTCATACATACAATTTCTTCAAGCAATCTGCATTGTACTGCAAATGATAAGCACTTCAATCCAGGAAATTCACTTCATTGAAGGAGCAGTTTGGACAAATTCACCTTCTAGTATTTTAAGAATATTCTCTTCAAAACTTTATTCCTTGCTGATGAACCCATTGGGTAGTTAGATTATGCTTAGTGAGAGATGCTTCATACTGTATCATATCTTTGAAAAGCTTTAATAATAGAGTGATTACATCCAACTCTGTTCGATATTTTTCAAAACAAAATCCTTGCAGACAGAGTAACAAAATGCATGTATAATCACTTTCAACCAGATGATTTTCCTTTATACATTTCACAAAATTCTTTTTCAAAAAATAAGCAGAATGATGTCCAATTGGGCTAATATAAAGTTACATATAGCAGGTTACTTGGTTTTTTTAATCTCATTCTAGCCACTTATTCTTCCTCTTTGTTTAGTCAAGGTTTTAATTGAATAACCTTTTGAGTTTTAAAAGACATTGAGCAGTCTATATATCTTCAGTCTTTTGTAACAGAAATCTTATGAATAGCAAGAGTAAAAGATTGTTCAAATTTTAACTTAATCATACAGATAAATTCTGTTACTTGAATACTTTTTCCAAGCTTTTTACTTTCCTCTTAATTTAGCTTAAAGTGTTTATCTGAAACCTTTTCTGTAAGACAAAAAATAATATTGTTATACTAACAGAAAATGACATATCAATGTTAGAAATGAACTACAATTTAATTTTAAATTCAACACTATATATCTGTTATGACTGAACTCTTTCATTTTCAACCATTCTATTTATTTTTATACCATAGTACAAACAGAGATTAATGAGGCTGTATACAGGAATAATAGAATTATACATATATGTATATCTTATAAAGATGAATACCAATTTAGTTTTCATTTTACCATATTTAAAGGTAATATTGTTTTAGTAAACAATACTTTCTCCACACAATCTCAGAATTTTAAAACATAGCTTAACTGAGTTACCATATTTCAAGCCAAAAAAAATACAAATATTAAATAAAAACAAATGGGAAATGTTAAACTTAATATGAATAGCTCTAATTTATAAAATTTATTTCAGGGAGGGACGTAATTAAATCTGAACCTTTTCAAGAAATAAAGTATAGAAAAATGAGACATTTTATATAGATTAATTATTAAATTTGATAATCTAAAGATGAAAACTGAAGAAAATCTCATTACTGTACATCATTTGCAATATATATCTATGAATCTAAATTTTAAGCTGTTATGTGGGTGAAAAATTATGTTATTTATACTTACCAATATATTCATCTGTGACACTTGCATCTGATTCATTTAAAACATTTACTAACAGTACAGCTAAATCTGATCCACTATTGTGCTAAAAAAATAAACACATAAATTGTGTGAATATGTATATATATATGAAACATTTTAAGTAACTAAATTAAATTTCCCCTAATATAAAATTGTAGTGAGTTTTAGGACAAAAGACAAAAAAACAATGCCAAAATTCTGATTAAAAGATGTATGTCAGATACATTAAAAATAAAATTATTTTCAACTTGCCAGAATTATTGCAAAAATGATACAAAATTCATAACTTTAACTATAATTTATCCATCATAATTTCTGAAAAATTCTCAACAATACTACATGCAAAATATACACTAAATAACTAAGGAAAATTTCAAAAATTTTAAAAAGAACTTGACAATATTATAATTTAATTATTTTTAAGGAGTACATCCCAGTATTTAAATATATATACAAAATTTACTATTATTTTAATTATTTAATACACTAGCTCTATATTAATAACAAAGGGAAAGAAATTAAATGGCTATAACTTTTTCAAGAAATCTGTTATACTTTCTAAAATTTTATTCTAATTCAATTTTTAGATTAAATGACTTTTAATTATTTAACTAACAGTCATGAATTTGACATGGTTCCATAATAAATGGATTCTTAAAACCATTACATAAATATATTTATGTTATAACATTGTTTCAAACAAACTGCTGTTCTTCAAAAAACACACAATGAATTGTGTTAGTATACTTTTTTTATGATAGTTCTCGCATAGTTAAATATATAAATTTTTGCAACCAATAGCATAATGGAAATGATTTTAGCAACGGCTACGCTATCATACACACAAGGGTAGATCAAATATAAACAAGACTTTTAAAAGATATTTTCAGAAATATTACTTAGTAAAATTACACACACCAATACCATTTTTTATATATTTTCCTTTTAAATCTACAAAAAATTTTTTCATAGTATTGGATGTGTGTTTTTAAAATTTCTGAAGGATACAAAAAGCAACACAAACAAAACCAGGGGTGGGCAGACTTTTCCAGGGTACGGGATACTTTTAACTTTTTCAAGGCATTGCGATCCACCTTGTGGCGTAGATGTAGTGAGCTAAAAGAAAGTATACACGGCAGTCGAACCTCCATTTTACAAACCTCTGTTTTACGAATTTCTCTACTTAGTGACCTTTTTCTGGAACCAAAAACATTTTATGATTTTCGTCGCAAAATAACCTCCAAATAGAGAAGCGCATTTCCTATTCTCTTAGAATTTGATTTCCATCCTCCGTATTTTTTAAAATACCGTATTTACTCGAATCTAAGCTGCAGTTTTTCTCCAATGTTAATACAACTGAAAATCGGGCGCTAAGGGAAACAAAATTTGTTGGATGGGGTATTTAGAGCAATTACAGCTTCATGCATGTATTTAAAAGTTTATAATACTGATAAAATAACTAATTATTCACTTCTTATTAGTTTTCCTTTTAAATTTATTTCATAAAATTGGATATCGATAAACCATTTTACACTATTTTTCAATTTTCACAAACTCTTGCTGAGAATTTGGGGCACTACATAGAATCGATGGTGGCTTAGATTCGAAAAAATACTGTTTTTCTAGACCTTCGTATGATGAAATGATTATTAGGTCTTGGTGATAGTGGTCACCCCAAAATGTCATGGCGGTCCACCGGTCGATCGCAATCGACTTAATGCCCACCCTGGAACAAAACCAAACAAATACAAATATTACTACTTCTTTTCATGAAAGTCTTTCTCTCTCATCTTCATACAACTTTGAGGGATCTAAGCAAATGATAGATTTATAGAAAGGATATTTGAGTGTTGCCCAGTGAAGTTTCTTTAATTTTTCTTCTTATCCCAGCTATATGGTGTCTTGCATGTATCCTGGAGGAGAATACTGCACATTGTAATAGAATTTGACTAGAATGCTGCTTTAAACTTTCCAAAAATTCACAATAGTTCACTGTGTAAGTTGTAAATCAGTCAAGAAAAACAATGCACACAATACCTCAAAATCCCACAAAATAACAAAAACTTTTAACAGATGAGCATAGTTTTTAATGGAGCAGTTTCACCTTTCATAAACATATTCAGCATTGGACTTCTTTTATTATAAGTTAAAATTCGCATAAAAAATTTGCAATTCCAATATCACTATGATTCTGTAAAACTAATATTAAATCTGAATTATGAACTATGCAATTCCATAACTTATATTCTTTTTTGTCACCAATTTTGTGAATTATTTTTCAGTCAACAAGAACATGACTGTCAAATTTTTTCTTCAACTCAACTTGTTCTCAAATGACAATTATAAGCCTAATTTTCACACACACACACAACTTCTTTTTCCATCCATTTTAAACACAGCACCACATTTGCATTCTTGAGATCTCAATAAGATGTCATCACTGAACAGAGCATTCAATCTGGCAAATTTAATATTTTCATTTGTTTCTAATTTAACAAATATTTGCTGATCCAATAAGTAAATATTTTGTACTACTGACTACAAATGTACAAAAATAAAATGATGCCAATCACCTACTTAAACTTTAAATCACTTATCATGGTTAACACAAGAGTCATAAAAATTACTAGTCAGTTATTAAAATAATTTTGTTTATATTTGATCCATCCTTGCAGGGCAATTTATGTTTTCTTTATACGTAGATTTATGTATTAATTTTCTCTTCTTAAAAACTAAAACAATGATGTAAAGAGTTTAAATACCTGATTATGTGTAAAAAAGAGAACTGATCCTTCATATAATAATGTTATTAAATCTCCATATTTCTTTTGAGAAAGATGCCTGTTAAAATGGAAAACAAAAAAAAAAATATCACAATAATATTCAAAAAAATTTTTAAAAAAAGAGGGAGAGAATATTAAGAGTTAAAAAACAAAACATTTAGTTTTTCATTTGAAACAAATATAATTTATAAAATGTGTGAGTAATGTATGTATGATTTAATTATTCTGAAACAAGCAGTTCAAACATTGATTTACACAAAACAGTAATTTTAAATTAGGGCAATCTAGCATTAAAGAATAGGAACGGAAATCAAAATAATCCAGAAAAGAAATATTTTATTCTAATTTTGCTATTTTATAGAGAACAGTACATTTCATGACACTATTCATTTTTATCAAAGTTAATGGATTAAATTCATGATGGTCACATGATAACGTCAATCACCCATTGATTCCCATTGATTAAAAATGACATACTAAGTTGTTCAACTTATAAAGTTTAGATAACATTTAAAATTCCATGATTGGGTAAAAAGTTCACGTGCTAAAATTCTTCAAACAGTTTTCAAATTAAGAACATTTTGTTTAACTATGTGCATTATTATATC
This sequence comes from Trichonephila inaurata madagascariensis, assembly GCA_019973955.1. Taxonomy (NCBI): domain Eukaryota; kingdom Metazoa; phylum Arthropoda; class Arachnida; order Araneae; family Nephilidae; genus Trichonephila; species Trichonephila inaurata. Next base: position 149,094 of record BMAV01014806.1, read on the forward strand.
TTTGACAAATATGTACTTTCTAAAAGAAAGTTCCTGCAAAAAGCAAAAGTTGGCAACAGTGAAGCACATGAACTAATTGGTTGGAAACGCGTGATTATATTTATGTTATAATTATGACGTCGCATTAATTTATGAACAGATTGGCTGAAAACATGTGGTTCAGTTATCATGCGACTATGACGCGTCACATGAATTTAGTCCATTCATTTTATCTGCTATAAAATGTGTTCAACATTTCATCCCCTAAACCCTAATACTAAATGAATTTTCACTTTATATCTTAAACAGAAAAATTGCTTAGTTACAAAATATCTTTAAATCTTAAAAATGTACTATTATATAGATGTGTGAATTTGAATTTTGTTAATTTTCTAGAAAATAGAAGCTTTCTTTTATGTCTAAAAAAAAGTCTTGTCTTTGTTTGTATGTGTTAAGTTTATTGAGGCTATTTAATATCTAGATTATATCCTTAAATTTAGATGATAGCCTTAAAAAGTTTGTATACTTCCTCAGTCTAGGAAAAACTAGTTTTGGCGACTGGAAAAACCAGTCCAGATGTAAAATACATCAGAACCAAATTTACTAAAAAAAATGTACTTACATATTACCACAACTATCGCTAACTCTATTAATAACTCCACAAGTAGGCAACCCCGATTTCCTATGCGTCGTACGACCTGAATTGGTTACCAGGTGCTTCGTTTCATACAATGCTGCCAATAGGTTGTGATAATACGCAAGTACCAAGAAAAATTATCCTAATTTTTTTTTAAATAGTTTTTTGCCTTAAAGATATTGAACTACAGAGAAATTAATGCAGTAACTGATATGTAATTTTGACATTTATATTTTAGTATGAATATTTTCTTACATTTACTGTTAAAAAAATCACTAATACATTATACATAACAAATTTCATTAGATTATTCATAAAGCATCTTCAGATTTATACAGTTACAGCAGAAAATGCAGGAACTTTTTATGAAATAATATGAATCTTTAAATCAATATTCTTTCAATTTATAATATAGTTATATGTGAATCTATGCAATATTTAATAATTTAGTGCAGTGTTTTACTGTCAATACACTTTCACAATTTCCACTTTAAAAAAAATTAAAATTGAAAATGCAAATTAATTTTGTACAGATATATTCCGTTGTTTGGGTTGTCAGACAATGAATAAATACTTTCAATATAATGAATTTTTGATTGCTAAATATTAAGAGTCAGTACAAAATTTGTACATGAAATATTCTAAAAACGTCAATAATTTCATACGTGAGTAAGTAACTAAAAACAAGATATCAATTTCAAAAATTTAAATGAATTCAAACAAAGTTAATAAACGTCGAACAGTAAATACGACGTAAAATTAAATAACTACGCAACCAAATACCATGCTGAAATGTAATATAAAAATATAAGATAAATTAATTCAATTACAGAAATGGCTTAATTTCGTGTACACAACAACATGAATCGTACTCAAATTAACAACAAAACACAGACAGAATTGTAGCCCTAAATTCAATATTCCAGAAAATCTAAATTTGGTTAATACAAAACTTCCGGTAAATTACTTTCAAAAACATAGGCTTAGTTAACACCCGTATCTTACCTAAAATAAAGTGTTCTATATTGTTGATGAGCTTCATAATATTGGCCTAGTTCTATGTTTGTATGTAATTTTTTCAAAACTCTCTCCGTTCCCTGCCCGCGTAATTTTTTAGCCATGATGTTTACTAATTTTGTGATTACAATATTTTCATATAACCGTCCGAATGGAAGAACAGACGACAAGAAATAAGGTAAACACACACATCGATTCAATCCAATGAGGCTTTGAAGAGCTTAAGTTGAGTGAAATAAATATTGTTATTCATATAAGTATTATAACTGTAAATACTTTCAGAAACCAGAGAAATTATTCTTTACGGTATATAAAATAATAAAACATTAATTCAAGCCCTAGACTTTCATTTCATCTAATTTTATGCTAAAATTAATATTTATGTATTTCTAAATATTGGAATCGTGAAACAACTAAATTTAGTTTTCGATGACGATTAACTTGCCGTGTTGTGAAAATGTTTTCTTTCCGTCCGTTTCGGATCGTGTCTGAAAAGTCAGCTTTAAATTCCTTATATATAATGTCTATGATTTCGGCGGTCGTTTTAATTCTGTGAATTTAAAGAACATGGCAGCTATCAGATATTCATGCACATGGAATAGGATGAAAATTTCTGAAAATTATCGTTTTTGTACAAATTTATGTATTAAATTATTTTCACTTTTTCGTCTTGATACCGTTTGGCACTTATCAGTTGTGTAAGCAGAAGGTAAGAAAAATATGCTTTGATGTTATTTATAGTGCTCCAAAGCATGTTGAATAAAATATTAATTATCCAGTGAAAGAAATAGTTTACGTTTTTTGTGAACGGAAAACTCATTTTTCAATCTGACATGTGTCATCTATCATTAATTTTTAAAAAGAACTGTTGTAGCGCATCTTTCTGGCTCGTGTTACTTAAATACATGGTACTAATTTGATATCAAATATAATTATATTTGTAAAATTTAACATAATTTAGCGTAGAATATCATACAATTTGTGTTCTTCGGCGAAAATGAAGTGTATATAAAAAATATTTAAACTTATTCTCTGAGTTGTAATATGCTATATCTTTGGGTCAATAACAAAATCGTGCTATGAAATTTTAGTTATTTAAATTTAATTGTTGAATGCTAGTTTCTGCCTTTTGTTTTATATATGATAGAAATTTTAATTCTTGATAATTTACGTTAAATTAATCAGAGTAATTGTGATGCAAAAGAAAAATGTTTGCTACTGCATGGTACAGTAATTTGTTGTGGAAACATTCCTACCTATTAAGATTATTCAACTATCCTTTATTTTAATGTAATTTCTTGTTATCAAGATATTTTTTCTAAATCTTGAGGATCACGTATCCAGTTCAACTTCTAAATTAAAACTAGCTTAATTTTTAAATAATTTTCTTTCAGTCTATTTTTGTTTTAAATGTTTATCTATTCATTTTAAAGCTGATATGTAAAAGTTTGTATGATATTTTTTTCACAAAAACTGATATTAATTTTAAACATTAGAAACTTTTAAAAATTAGAAATATTTTAGAGCTTTTGAAAATATTATTTGGATTTTCTTTCAGGTTAATGAAGAAGAAAAAGGAAAAGGATTTTTAAAATGTAAAGTTTTGAACTGCCAAAAAAATTTTGTACAGAAAATGCATCAATCTATACAAGATTGGCGGCAAGCTGTCCGCATGCCAACTGCTTACAGAGTTGGAAATTCTACACTTAGGATACAAACTCAGTTTATAGTTGGTGTAGCTATAGTTGGTGTTTCATTTTTAATTCTTTTATATGCCTTGTTACCTTATACAAGAAATCAACAGTTGGTTAGTGATTTGTATCGTCACGATGAACATGGACATCAGCATGGAATTGAAGTAAAAAGATATCCTTGGACGTATAATTTCACTTATCCCTTAACTCGTCCTAGCACAACTCCAAAGGGGTTGAGATATCGTATAGCTGTGATATCAGATTTGGATGTTGATTCTAAAGATAAGCAAAAAAATTTCACATGGTTTAGTTATCTTAAAAAAGGATATTTAACAATAGATATTACAAAAAAATATGTTAATATTGAGTGGGATCCTGATATTATCACATTGAGGTCAACTTTATCCCAAGGAGGTCGTGGCATGGAATTATCTGAATTGGTTGTTTTCAATGGAAAATTACTAGCTTTTGATGATCGAACTGGTGTAATTTATGAAATTAGTGAAAATTCTGCAATACCTTGGATTTTACTCACTGATGGGAATGGAAAGACTGCCAAAGGTAAAATGTTCAAATGAATTTGCATTTAATCGAGATATACATATATAGATTTAATCAAAAGTATAACTAATGTACAATGATACTTACGTATTAT